>CM076570.1:1069362385-1069852835 GCA_034641835.2 Pinus albicaulis
ATACAAATGACCGAAACTCCTTTCTATATATAGGAGTCCAAGGGGCCATAATGTAATCCTATCCAAACTAACAATAATGTAAGGGCACAATAATAAAAATATGGGGGTTACAGGGGTACAAAAATAACACTAAGGGAGTTAAACTAACAACAATAAGGGACTATGCTAGTAATATAGGTACCTAACATGCTCCTCTCCTTCAAAAAAGTGTTGTCCTCAACACTTCAGTAGTTATGGGTGCTTCTGTATAAAATTCTCATCCTCCCATGTAGAATCTTCAGTGGGTAAGTACTTCCATTTGATGAGATACTCTGAAATTGATCGATTTCATAGTAGCCGAGTTCTTGTTTCTGTGATTGCTTCAGGTCCCAATATGGTTTTTCCTTCCTCCCAAAGTTCTGGTAATATTTTTTGAACTGGAATTTTGTCCCCTATAACTTTCTTTAATCATGAAACATGGAAAACTGGATGCACTCGTGAAGAATCAAGAAGCTCCAATTTGTATGCCATAGTTCCAATCTTTGCAACACCTTGTAAGGACCATAGTACTTTGGCGATAATTTATTATCCTTCTTATATTTCTTGAGGGACATTTGTATGTATGGTTGTAGCCGTAAAAATAACCAGTCTCCTACATCAAAACTTCTCTTACTGCGATGTTGATCTACCTATTGTCTCATTTGATTTTGTGCCAAATTTAGGTTATCCTTTAAGAGTTGGAGAACTTCTTGTTGATGCTCGATGTCATCTTCCACTTCTTGACTCTTAAAAAGATGTGATGGATGGTGGATGATATCCATAAAGTGCCATAAATGAGGTCATTTTTCTTGCAGCATGGAAGGAAGTGTTATACCACCATTCAGCGAGAGGTAACCACTTGACATTCTGCTTGCTTATCAAATACAAAAAGAAAAGAAGATATCCTTCCAAACATTTATTCACCATCTCAATTTGACCATTGTATTGAGGATGATAAGATGAGCTATGAGATAGTTGAGTACCCAAACAAGAAAATAATTTTGTCTAAAAGTTTCCTATAAAAATGGGATCTTAGTCACTTATAATAATCTTTGGGTTTCCATGTAGCTTTTGAATTGTTTCCATAAATGCAGTTGCAACTGTAATTGCTTTAAATGGATGAGATAATACACAAAAGTGTGCATACTTGGTAAGTCTATCAACTACCACCATGATGACACTCTCTCCTTCGTACTTAGGTAAACCTGTGATAAAATCCATTGAAATCTCCTCCCAACGTTGACTTGGAATGGATAAAGGTTGTAGAAGACCCAGGGTCTTAATTGTCTCAACTTTATTTTGTTGGAAAACCAAACATTCTGCCACAAAATTTTGAATATCATATTTAAGGCCATCCCAAAAAAAAATCTTTCTTTCACCTTGTGGTAAGTTTTTAAAAATCCAGAGTGTCCTCCTAAAGGATAATTGTGCAATTACAAAAGAATATTTTGTTTTAGTTGGTAATTCTTGAAAATATATAAGCGATCTTTGTACCATAAGGAATCATTTTTCCAATGAAATGTATCAGATGTACTAGGATCTTGTTGCAACTTTTGAATGAGTGTCCACACTTCGTCATCCTTCTTCCATTCATCCCTTGCTTTGGTTATCCAATATGGTTGGATAATAGAAATGGAAAATGCTTCCACCTCTTCATCCTTTCTTGAGAGTGCATCTGCAACAAAATTAATCATCCCTTTTTTGTAGATGATTTCAAATTCATAACCCAACATCTTTGTGACCCATTTTTGATGCTCTTTTGAAGATAGTCTTTGTTCCAAAAAGTGTTTAAGACTATCATGATTATGTTTTACCTTGAAGTGTATCACCATTAGGTAAGGTCACCATTTATTTAGTACAAGTATTGCCAACATTTCCTTCTCATAAATAGAATTTTTTAAATACTTTCCTTTTATTGGACGACTTTCAAAAGAAATGTGTCTTCCTTCTTGCATTAAAACAACACCAATTCCATTTCCTGAGGATCACATTCCACAATAAAGGTTTTTGTGAAGTCTAGCGTAGCTAAGACTGGTTCTAGCCACATTACCATTTTAAGATGTTCAAAGGCCTTAGTTGCTTCAGGAGTCCATGAAAATGCATCTTTCTTCAATAATGTTGTTAGAGGTGCTGCTATTTTCCCACAATTCTTAACAAACTTGTGATAATACCCTATTAACCCAAGAAATCTACGCAACTTCTCTATGGTTCTGGGTACTTTCCATTCCTTAATGGATTTAATTTTGTTAGGGTCTACTTTAACACCCTCGTGAGATACAATATGACCTAGATATTCCACCTCTTGTACTCCAAAGGAACATTTGGATGATTTTGCATATAATTGTTTCTCCTCCAATAGTTTGAGCACCTTGTCAACATGTTGAACATGATCCTTCCAAGACCTATTGTAGATTAGTATATCATCAAAAAATACTACCACAAATTTTCTAAGGAAGGGTTTGAAAATGGAATTCATCAACCCTTGAAATGTAGAAGGTGCATTGGTAAGGCCAAAAGGCATGACCAAAATTTATAATGACCCTCATGAGTTCAAAATGCTATTTTCGGAATATCTTCAGTCTTCATTCTAATTTGATGATATCCTGAATGAAGATCCAACTTAGTAAAATAAATTTCTCCATGTAATTCATCAATCACAGGAATGGGAAATTTATCTTTAATAGTGAGCTTATTGAGCTCCCTATAATCCAGAAACATGCGCTATGATCCATCCTTCTCATGCACCAATACTACTGGAGTAGAGAAATAAGTTTGAATAAGTTTAATTATACCAACCTCTAATATTTCTACAATCATATGTTCAATTTCACTCTTTTGGACATAAGGATATCTGTAAGGCCTGATGTTTGGAGGAAAAAATCCTGGAATCAGATGAATAGCATGATCATGATTATGAATAGGTGGGAATCCTTTGGGAGTTTCAAACACCTTGGAATGACTATCCAACACTTTTTGGAGATCTAGAGAAATAGATGATTTTGATGTTGGAACTTCTAGTGAGCATAATTGTGCAATTACGCCTCGTTTTTTTTTCTTCAGAATCTTTGTCATGACATTAGAGATTATTATCTTTCCTATCGTCCTTGCGATACCTCGTAATTCAGTTTCCTTTCCTTTAGAAAAGATTTTCAAGAAAAGTTCTTGAAAATTAAAAGCTACCATCCCCAAAATATTGTAACCATTGTACTCCTAGTACAACATCAAGACCTCCCATTCGAATGGAAAGCATTGGACTATTCAATACATATTCCCCCATGGCTAGCTTTATATTATGGCATTTTCTAGAGAAATTTATAGTTCCTCCATTTGCTACCATCACTTGAAATTATGGTGCTAAGTATAGGAAACAATTCAATTCCTTGGCTACCTTACAATGAATAAAATTATGGGTACTACCCAAATCAATCAACACTATTACCTTTTTCTTCTTGATATGTCCTTTTATCTTGAGAGTTTGAGGAGCGGTAATTCTTTCCAATGCATTACACAATATGGTCAGACTCATTTCTTTTTCTTTTAGGGTTGGTTCCTGGTGTATATCCTCTTCTTTTGAAGTTTCTTGTTCATTTTCTTCCTCCTCTTCACAATCTATGTAAAATAATTTCTTCTTAGCACACTTATCACCTTTAGTGTATTTGCTATCACAACTGTAGCAAATCCCTTTTGCTCTTTTTTCTTCCAATTGTTGTGGTGTCAACCTTGTAGGTCGCAGAAGTCTAGGAGTAGCAACACTTCCATCTTTATAGATGTGAGTGGTAGGCTTCCTTGTTGTCATAATTTTAAATTCAATTTTTGTTTCCAACCTGAATGACTTCTCCAATGAATCTAGCTCCAAAACATGAACTTCATGTTGGATGTTATCATTTAAAGTCTTTATGAAGACGTCAATCCTATGTTCCTCTAGAATATCAGTCAGCCTTATATTCAATTTTTTGAAGTTCTCAATGTGCTTCCCCACTGAACCCTTTTTTTTTAGATTTATCAATTGGATAAAGAATGTGTTGCTCTTTGTATCCTCATAATGTGCTCTCATTTCCTTCGTAAAAATTGACCAAGTGACAATTTTTTTACGAGAGAAAAGCCGTCGATACCATAAAAATGTATTTTGTTCTAAATGTAAAGTTGCAATGTTTACCTTTTGTTTTTTTTGCACATTATTGAGATCAAAATATTGCTCCATCTGTAATATCCATGTTACGGGATCCTTGCCATCAAACTTCCTCATATCCACCTTTGGAATATGATGGTTCTTGCATCCAACATTAGAGTTTATAAAATCACGATTTACATTTATTTTGTTCTCATCATGAATTTCCTCTAATATTTTTTCGCCATTAGGAAACATTTCTTGTATCAACTTTTTCAAACCTTCCATGTCTACTTTTAGATAATTCTTCATGTTTTCCATGTTTTCTTTCATTTTTTCTTCCATGTCATCCATCTTAGCTTCCATGCCAGCTTCCATGCCATCCATCTTAGCTTCCACACCTTTCTTCAAAACATCCATATTATTCTTCAAACCATCCATCTTCACTTCCATGCCTTTCTTCAAACCTTCAATTTCATTTTTTGTTTCTCTTTGTGAGAGCGAAATTTGGTGCAGTTGATCTTGTAATTTTGATAGATCATGTTGCAATTCTTCATCTTCTCGAGTCATAATAGAGTACTCTGAGGGCTTAATGGGTGTTGAATTATATTTAGGAGGCATTTAGAACCCAATACTAATATCTATGCTCAATAGGGCTTTGGAATCACTTAAAACAAAATTTTCAAACAAGACTTATGCAATTTGAGAAACAAATACATACCTTTTTCTTGATTTTGAAGAGCTCAATATTGAAACTGAATTATCTATGTGATTTTTCATCTTCAATATCTGAAATTTGGCCCTATAGTAGCCATCTAAATCTTCTTTCAAATGCTAGAGTTTGACCAGATTTTGATTCTTCAAAAAAAAGTTATGCCCAATCTCCCACAATGACCTAATTATGGACTCGTTCAGTAGAGTGAACTTGTACGGTGTGCCACATGTTAGTGTTTCCTTATTTGGCTCTGAAATTGATACAACGGAAACTAAAGTCCATGTAATTGCAGTCACATTTTACAGAATTCCATTCCAATGCTCAGCGAGAGAGTTATGATGATTTTCCCAAAGTCACCTCTTTGAGATGAAATTCGGAAGCCTGAAAAATCCCTGACTTCCACAGACCCTATCTCTAACAATATTGCGAATCAAGGTCTAGGATTTTTCCACGATGTTCCTCCTGATTTCGACTTTGCTCTGTAAAAAATTTCATCTTTGGAAACCTCGTAGAAACAAAATTATAGAGAAAATTCCACGATAACCTATTTAGGTTAACTTCGGGAGCCTGCAAAAATCCCTAAATTCCACAGATCATATCTCCGAAAATTTGTGAACCAAAATCTGAAATTTTTCCATGACGTTCCAAAGGATTTTGGTTTCGCACTGTAGAAATTTCAGCTTCTGAACCTTCATAGAAAAAAACATTATAGTGAAAATTCCACGATGACCTGTTTGGAGCAGCGAAACCCTAGAATCCGAAGCTCTGATACCAAATGTTATGAAACCAACTCCAAAAATAGAAGAAAATACAAATCAATGCCTCAGAAATCAGCCACTTCAAGGGAGAAACCTCCAATACATTACATAAATGAAAAAATATTGAATGATACAAATGACTAAACCTCCTTTCTATATAGGAAGGGCACAATAATAAAAATATGGGGGTTACAGGGGTACAACAATAACAATAATAATGGAAGGGAAAAATAATAAAAATATGGGCACAATCCTAGCTGACCTAACAATAATAATGGAAGGGCACAATAATAAAAATATGAGGGTTACACGGGTACAACAATAACAATAAGGGGGTTACACTAACAACAATAAGGGACTATACTAGTAATATACGGACCTGATAAATTTAATAAATTATATAACTTCATATTAAATATGTATGTGGAATTTTTTGATATTTTATTATGATTTTTTTATGGATGTGTGAGACCAGTATTATAACAACTACTGGTCCCTGCACAACAATAGAATTTTCTCCCCTGAGTGTTGAGGTTGTTTTATATTTATTTGATATAAAATTTGATTAGTAGGGAAGATTGGCATTTATTTCCATCCCCCTAATTCAAATGTGTGTTCTGGATTGATTTGTATATGATCCAATGGCTAATAAAATTTCGTGGTTTATCCTTGTGCTTTTGTGTGTTTAACTCCTGAAATGAAAGGGTTGGTGTAATTTATTGAATCCTGTGAATTAATTCATGAATTGAATGGTGTTTTTTATTGTTTTCATTAGGTTTAATGGTTGAGCACACATATAAATATGGTTGGAACACATTTCACTTGTTCTTGTGAAGGTATTACCTGGCCATGGGATGTGTTGCTCAACTGGAAATCAGTGAGTGCTTGTTTGATGGGATAGGTGTATTGTTGCATAAAATTTAATGGAATTTTTTGTAGTCCATTTTGACTTGATTAATAATTCAAATGTTGAGGTAGTTCGGACAAGATGTCTTATCAACATGTTATGTTAAAGGCTTAGTGTTTGACAACTGTTGGTCCAATTTATATATGGCTCGATTTTGGACACAATTTAATAACATCTATAACTTAGTATTAACTATTTATGTGAAATTTTTTTATGGATGTGTGGGACTGCTATTATAACAGTCACTGGTCCCTACACAACAATATAAACCTCTCCCCTATGAAACATATTTTTAGCCTCATAGGCCTTTATTTTGAATCAGTCTACCTAAAATTTTAGCTGACCTTTTCTATTTAAGAGTGACATATGTCCTATGTATATATGCCTGACATCTATCCACAATAATAAGTTGTGGAAACTGAACTGAACTGTATTCAAAGTTCCATTCCCACATGCCAAAAATAATGGAGTGCTCCATTGCCACTATTGATGGCTCGGATTTTGCTAGGCACCCAACTGTTTGGCAATGAATACAATAGGGAATCATTTAATTCTAGTAATACTATGGACATATGTATGGTTTTACTAGAATATTAGATTGATCATTCTGCAAAAAATTCCTATGTCAATTCCAATCCATCCGTGTCTGTGCAACTGATAAGCCGTGACAAGAAAAAAAATTATGGATCAAGAGGCATTGTCTATATGTTCCCTGGTAACCAAGATAGCAAGATAGAAAGAAAAGGCATTGTGCAACTTACATAGAATAAAGTGCCATGTTTGGTGAAGGTGCATATGGGGATACTAAGGGAGGTTTCCAGTTTCCTAGAGTTTGTAAAATAATTTGCAGATCTGCCACATGATCCACTCAGATTGTATCACCAAGAAATGATCCCATTAATTTTGAGAGGCTATAACCTCCTCCTCCGAATTTAGTCGAGAGGAATGAAAACATATTGTGAGAGACTCCAATTCCACTAATCACTTGATCACAACAAAGTTACAAATCCAGGTCATACATTCCACCATTGCAGCCTCTATCAATCACGAGGAGGTGCTTGGAAGAATGGCCTAAAGCAGGATCTGATGACATTGGTAAATATCCAAATCCTACAACACCTGGGGCCAAGAGAAATGTAGAAAAAATAAATAGCCAAGCCATTAAACTTGACTTAGGATCAGTTCAACGTAATACTATACCAACACAGTCACATCTGAATAGGGATAAATTTGCATCCTTCAGTAAAGAATGTTCAAGGGTTGTAGAACACATCTATCTGGGAAGTGATGTTGTTTCCGGAAATAGAGAGGTTCTCCGTGAGAATGTTATAACTCACGTATTGAATTGTGTCAGTTTTGTTTGTCCAGAATATTTTAAGTCAAATTTGGCATACAAGACATTGTGGTTGCAAACCACAAGATAGCCCTTTGAAAGAAATCACAAGTATTCTGTATGATGTGTTTGATTATTTTGAGGTAAGAGAAATAAGTGGCATATTTCTTGTGCATTGATGGCAAGGAGTGTCCCATTCAACCTCCTTGGTAATTGCATGTCTCATGTGGATAAAATGACAGCGCTTTGAAGATGCATTTCAGTATGTTAAAATGTCCCATGGTATCACAAATCCAAACATGGGTTTTTCTTGCCAATTATTACAGTCGAAAAAGGTACATGGAGCTCCAATGAGTCCTATCTCTTTGCTAAGGATGTATAGAATGACCCCTCATTCTTCATATGATTCTTTACATTTAGTTCCGAAAGCAATGAGTAAACTTGGTTCATGTGTACTCGATTCTAGAGGGGCTTTTATTGTACATATACCATCAGTTTTTGGCATCCAGATGATTGCAACACCAAATGTGTTCACAAGAACCTCCTGTGTCCCTTCTCAAGCAAAATTTAAAGAAAAATCTGAATATTGTCGCGACAATCAACATAATGCTAGTGTGACACAATTAGCAATAGGGATTTTTGGGTACCTAACTGCACTCGAGATTAGTTACGCACAAGTATCTCAACAAATGTATGGTCTTTAATCACATTTAATAACTTGAAAGAAAATCTCTGAAGGAATTTCTATCCTCTTAATGACCTTGTTCTTGGTGCAAATCATTCTACTTGTTAACTCTAAATCATGTAAACATGGCACTTATATTTGTCCTGTTGTGGTGTATATTTATTGCAATTGAGCTTTAGGAGTTTTTTTTATCTCAATAGACTTGTATCTTTTATTTAACCTTTGACGTCCTTTTTGTGGTTTGGATTGAAGCTCATATCAATCTTTTTCCTAACTTCAAAATTTCTTCCACAATCTTGAAAGCATATGATGCATATCATGAGAGGGCTCAATAAAAGGTTCCTCTAGATTTAAGATTGTATTGTCGTTATTGTTTTCTTAATATTGTTCAAATTTCACTTCCATTAAATAAGATATGATGCCCTTGAAAAGTTGTTATATAACTGTGTTTTACAACTAAGAAACAATAATGTGTCATCATTCATTATTCAATTGAAGATATGGTTTTACTTGATAAGTTGGCAACAATAACCGCAACAAATATGTTGCTATTTCACTTGCAAAATTGGCTACGAACTAAATGGTAGGTTGTCCTTTAGTTGAGAAGCCCTCTTAGAGGCCATTATAGAATAGAGCTATGAATTTTACACAAAATTCATATTTACTTTTGAAAAAATTGCAGTTAAAAATTGAAGAGAAACAACTACTTGATTGAATTGGAAAAGTTAAGGATTTTTATGAGATGCATCAAATATATAAAGTCACTATCTTTTCTGATGGCCAGGTTTTTGCCTTCTAGTGCCAATTGACCACCACCAAATTTTGGGGTGCGTGCTCATATATTCACTAAATTTGTCACGATTTAACTGATTTTGGTTGTATATGGGTTGAAAAAGTACATTAGTGAGACTATTCTCAGCAACTCTTAGAGAATGATGCAACATATTTGCAAGAAGTTGAATAATTCACCTCCTACAACTATTGTTATTCTTTCTTTTTTCTTCTTTGTTTCAAGGAAACGACAAACGTAGGAAAATGTCTATCCCGCGCCATGGTAGAAAACTTCTTTGGGAAAGATAAGAATTTTTAAATAATGAATTCAAAGAATTTTATTATCCTTTGTTATTTTTAAGAATGCACTAGACATGCTATTAAAATTACAAAGAGATGCTCTTTGTTCAATGAAATTTTCAAGTGGAGAGTGAAGAAAGTATAATTTTATGGGAAAACAAACATTGGATGGGAATTTATTATATGGTTTCCTATTTTTTTCTTGTTTTTATACTCTTAAAAGTAGATGCCCGGATTGAGTCTTAGAATATGGACTTCGATTGGGAAGGTTTGGCCTGTTCATGAAATGTTAGTTCCACAAAGTTCAACCCAATGAGTGTCTTTGTGGTGATACATCATTTTTGGGACATTTTAAAGAGGAGAATTGAGTTTTATACTCCTCCAAATTTCCAAGTCGGCTCTCCATTACTAAATTCAAATTTACTTCATATGACACCCATTCGCATGACCAATAAGTCTATAAATTTCCTATATGTATCCTCCCAAACTAGGACTTCGAATATGCATATACATCTTTGAAATTCAAGGTCTATCTGAGGCTTTGCAAGGCGAATTTTTGGGGCATGAGTATCTGATCCTAATGTGAAGTTTTGAGGCACAAATATTTTATCCTAATATGAACTTTAGATGTACGAATATGTAAATTCAAAGCAAATTTTTGAGGCTTTATATTCTATGATGACATCTGTATTCTGCGGCTGAGATGTGGGTCATAATTTGGCCCACCTAGAGACCTAAAGAGGACTTTATTATAGGCCTATTTGTGAAATAGAAACATGTTCATTTTTTATGGAGAAGTAGGAGCAAGTGCATACCAAGCCCAACAGGAATATACATTGAGCCATGAATATCTAGCACACTCGTTTCTCTATATCCTAGGAGTTCCACAACAATACAAAATAGTTTAATAGAGACCCTCTCAAGACAATCAGGAATTTCTCCTCATTATCACTTAAAGGTGCTCTCAAACTAGTTCCCCCAACCTATGAATTAGAGTATTCAAAACTTACTCTGAACAATATAGCTGTAGGAGAAGATCCGTAGTTACAGGTTCTATAATCATCCTCTCCTTTGGAGTTTGTGGATAACTTTTTCCAGCTAAAAAAACTCAAATTTTGTTCTACACCATAACATTTACTCAAAATATCGGTATTTTTAGGCACCAATATGAAAGCCTCATTTATTGCAATAATTGTTCTAAAATCATTTGGAGTTAATATTGCATTATGAGTACCTCATTATCACTTACAAGTACTCCCAAACCAGTTCCCCCAACCTATGAATCACAGTAGTCAAAACTTATTCTAGACAATATAGTTGTAGAAGCTGATCCATAGCTATAGTTTCTATAACCATCCTCTCCGTTGCAGTTTGTGGATAACTTTTTCCATCTAAACAAACTCAATTTTTTTTCTACACCAACAAATGGACTCAAAATTTGGGTACTTTTAAGCACAAATATGACAGCCTCATTGCTTGCAATAATTTTTCTAACATCATTTGGAGTTAATATTACATTATGGGTATCTGAAATAAGTAGGACTAGAGGAAAAAAAACATTGTTGGGTACGAACATCTTCTCTCTGATCTTTCATTTGGCATACCAGTAGCATCTTGAGGAGAGTATGTGTGCTAATGTGAGCAAGTGATTTGCTGATACGATTGTTCCCTTATGTTTGATCAACTTAGCCTGCCACACTCTTTCCTTGCTCATAATTCTCTACCATAAGTGGTTGTACAACTAGATATAAGGGCTTGGGAAAGTACACATATTTCCACCTTAAAAAATTGTACAGAAAGTGACTCAATTGTGGAGCTTCTCTGGCAGTATCAACTTGAGAAAACATAAAGAAAACAAATTGTTGTACATTTTCATTAGGTTGCAGCCATCTCAGAGTCAACAAACCACTACAGACCTTTGCAACCCAATTTATTATCACAAAAACCCTCTAAATCACTTCACTAACTCCAGGATGGCTTACGTTCACTACAACAGTCATAGGGTTCATATTCTGACCGACATAATGAAATCTCAGAGTAGCTTGATGGACTTGTGCAATAATACTAAAATTCACAAGATCCTCTTCAAAATCCTCAAATATGTAATCAATTCTATGGCCAAAAGCCTTTACAATAGTTTGTTGTGTGTATGAAAATTTATGTGTCGGTGTATTTGTTTGCAATTTTGTAAGCTCATTGCATAAATATCTCGGAGAAAGATCAGGACGTGTAGATGCCCATTGACCTCACTTGATAAAGGCAGCCCCTGATTTGTCCAAAGATCTATGAAAAATTTGGAGCCACATTTCCCTATAACTTCCTCCAAATAAGGAGGCAAATGGAGCCATGGAAATAGCTGGTGTGAATAAGTAATCAAATAAAGTGCCCTTAGCACCAAATCAGTCCCTCAACGAATGACCATATAGATGAAGTGAAAGTGCAATGTCTATTGAGTTCTTTACTGTTTAGATAGAAATTAGGATGTAATTCTTGCGATTCAACCCACCTATTAGCTTCCCATGAAGCCTCCCCAATAATAAAAACCAAGAATCAAGGGGTAATATGTGACCTAAAACAACCCAAGCTCACATCACAAGCAATCTTACTAACATTTAGAAATGCAAGTCCACAATAGTAGCATATCAACGAGAGTTTCATGTGTGCAACTCGAGCATCGTAAGTCATGCCAACAGACATCACAAAAGCACCATTGGTGTTGTGTGCTATACAAAGATTATGTCTGAGTTTGAAGAATCTTAAAAGTAATGAGATATAATGTGCCTTTCTTTCACTTACCTGTGCAAAAATACACTTGTCATCTATCCTACTCTAGTGGGGCTTCTGGAAATGTAAATGCTAAAATCTAAAATAGCGCGAGAGTATTTTAGGTAACCCGGGAGAAGATGGGTTTCCATGTGTGCTAAATTCTATATGTTCGAGCGTTCGGATTGAGAAACCACGTCCTACTTTCTTAACATTTTCATATGCTAAAAACCTGCAATATATTATTGGGTCAACATCAGCAATGGAGATCAGTTTTGAATCTTGTAGTTCCCTTAAGAGACTATTAAACCTTGGAACTAAAGTCTGGGGGAAGACATTTTTAAATTTTCATTTTAGTGAGGAATTAAAAAAAAATTCTTCAATGTGCCTTCTTTCATGTTTACAGTGCCTTCTTTCGCTCTCTTTTCAATAAGAAGTTTCACTGATGAAATGGATTTTAAGCTAGTTTTAAGGTGGATTCTGGGTTGCACAACAATAATCGCTCTATTTTTAATAAGCAGTTTCACTGATGAAATTGATTTGAAGGTGGAGTCTGGGCTGGACAACAATAATAATTGAAGAAAAGAAGTTAAAGAAGTAATTTAAATATTCATAGGTTAAAGATAATGGATTTTAAGAAAACTTTATTCCTACGTCCAGAGGTTAAAGATAGCCTAAAATTAAAATTAAAGATAATGGATTTTGAGAAAACTTTATTCTTACGTCCAGAGGTTAAAGATGGGCTAAAATTAAAATTAAAGATAGACTAAAATTAACGTGGAGTGTGGGTTGGGCTTCAATACTATTGATCAAAGGATTGGCCGGAAACACAAGTTATCACAACATAAATTAAAATTAAAGCTAAATATAAGTTACAATTAAGGTGGAGTCTGGACATGGATTGGCAGGAACACAAGTTATCACAACACAAATTAAAAATCATATTTTCATGTTTTTTATTTTATTTTAATATGTCAATTCGAGACTTCCCTAAACATATAAATTTTTAAGAAGAGTTTTTTTTTTTTTTTTTAATCATTATTTTTAGTAAAGTGTTGAGCTTGTAATTATGATTTACATATTTTTAACCGCATGAGATAGTTCGGTGGTTACCTTTCACCTATTGACCACATAAGCTAGTTAGGTAGTTAGCTTTATGCATTAAGTTTTTTAATTGTATTTTATAATTATGATATCTGGTCAGATAAATATTTTATTGCTAGAAAGGATTAACATGTCATACATTATCTCTGAAAATTATGGTGAAAAGTTTCAAACCTTATTAGCATCACGAGAAGCTTGAAATAATATAAAAACATATATTTTTAGTTACTTTATCGTCCAAATTTTATTCATATATATTCATATTTAAATAATAACCAAAATGTATTTAAAAGTATTATTGTCGTACAATGTAAATAATAACGATAAATTAGGTTAATTAGCTAATTATAATAATAATAATAAATTTGGTAAATGTTCTCTAAATTTTTTTAGAAGAATAATATTTAAATGTTTTTCTTAAAGTATATTTTATATTTATTACAATATAAAACATAAAATGTATGATAAAATTTAGAAAGTGAAAAAAAGAAAATGAACACAATACACTGTTTTACATAAAATAAAATAATTTATAACACCACCCAATAATTGTTTTATTTTAAATTAAAAAGCATAAATATTAAAACAAGAATAAATATATTTTTTTATAGTTTTCAATTAAGGTGTATGTAATAGTTATCTACAAAGGTGACCTTGTTAGTTTTTGAAATGAAAAACATATGGCATACATGTTTACAAATGTATTTCTCATACAATTTTTTCAAATTAACAAAGCTATGGCCCTCTCTTTGCACCTTTCGAGGAAATTTCTAGCATTATATTGCAATCATATATCTTTGATAGCATGCGAAAGGTTTTCTAAGTTCATTGTGAAAAGTTGTCTAAGTTCATTGAACTCACAGTGTCCAAAGACAATGAACTCGAGTGTTGTCAATATTCATATTGAATAGTCGGTGAAGTGGAGGTCCAATGGTGGAGACAGTTTACTTTAACCCAATCCCCCAGGATCAGTCCTCCATGGAGACATAAGTCTATTGTGTCTTGGCTTGAAGAGTAAGCGACCCCATAGCGGACGTCTCGGCTTTTGTTGAGGCATAAGTTAGTTTCTACTGTGTGGCTTGCAGGCTGTTGCACCTAGCCTAGGGTTTATAGTGGTGGCCAATTGGATTTGAACCTGGGCCTCGTAGAGGACAGCCCCACCAGTTACCGATTCCCCTAGATCTAAAAAAAAACATTCATATTGAACCTTTCACATACCACTTTAGTACATCATTGAAATAAGTTATTCATTTAAAAGAGGTGATGTCCATGTTGAGGGATTATTCAATTATTTTTAGTTTGAAAGATTAAATTCTTCAATTTCAGAGTGAAAAACAAAAACACCCACATTTTCCTATCCAGAAAATTCCAGCATTGTGCAGTGTTGACACCGGATTAGACATTTTTGAAAACAATAGAGAGTATAAATCAACATCACAAGAAACAATGAGGTTGTGTTCAAAGGGTATTGGTGTTGTTATAACTAGGAGCACTACTATTATCTTTGCATACAACTCAATCCAACACGAAAAATTTGCAGATCGACATAGACCTTCATAGCATTCGACAAATCTGACAGCTTCATATACACAGTGAATCAAAGCAATGCCACATTTTCAATTTAGGGCAAGATTATTATTTTTTTTAATTTAGTTTTTTTTTAATGTGATTTTTTGAAAAGTTTTAGGATTTATTTTTCCTATTTTATTTGTCTAAAATCTTGGAGGAATTTATTGAAATCACAAGTTTGATGGGTAAACTTTGCACAATCAAAGTTCACTAAGGTTTTTTCACTCTGTTGAAACCACCAAAAAATCCAAAAAATAACATTAAAAAAAACTCCATTTTTAATGAATAAAAACATTTAAAACTTACTATCTATAAAATATATAGTGATATGCTTTACTTGTATTATTAAGATAATTTTTATATGAACATGGTGTATTGTTTAGTAGTTATTATTATGATGATGATGATGATGATGGTTAACGTCCACTCAGACCAATCTTTGGTCTATCGGACCTAAAGAAAAGAGTTATTTAGTTTGATTTAAGATTTTATTCCTATGCTCAAAAATCTTGGAGAGAAGCCTCCCGAGCTCACTATAATTTTGACATCTTAAAAGGCTAGGAAGGTCAGTATTGTAACAAAGATTATGAAATTGAGCTCTAATGTGGTTGTACTCGAGGCACTCTAAGAGGAAGTGATTTTCATCCTCGATGTTCATCTTCTCACAGAGATGGCAGATCCTTTCCATCCATGGTGTTTTAGGAGCTGTCCAACGACCTGTTTCACCATGGAGCTCATGAGAGTTCGTTCTAATCTTGGCTATATTAATTTTCTTCTTTGAACTATTTAAAAAAGAGAGATACTTTCGATCTTCTAGGGTGGGGTTGATGACCTCCTTATAATATCTTAATTTTCTTTTAGCTGCTAGATCTTTCTCACACCACATATTTTCTTTGAGCTTAGAAGTAACAATTATTTTAATGTTATTAATGTTTTGCAATGTAACATTCTTGTCAATCTCTTAATGGTTTAACCAGGCCCTGGTGTCTTTATAAACAACCTCTTTTAAGCCTTAGGTGTTTTTGGCTGGAATTTAAAGCTAGCTTAGGAATTTTGTGGTCTCCTATGCTATTGAGCTTGTGCTTGTAAAACAGAAGCCTAGTCATAGCTAGGCTCTCAATAGGGGAAAGACCCACTTATATAAGGAGAATAGGATAGGGTGTATTGCTTTTAATTTTAATATTATAAGTTATAAAACACTTCTGAATTTTCTCAATATTTCTCCAGGATTCTCTATAGATGCTGCAACCCCAAACCTCACATCCATATAAGATAACGGGAGTGACTAAAGTTTCAAAGAGGAACTTCTTTCTATCCCACATTACAAGTTTTGCTGTTTTACAATTATTTTCAAGACGAAAATAAGCTTTCCACCCCCCATTTATCCTTTTCTGAATGCTATAGTTCCAGTTGAGCTTGTGATGAATATCAATTCCTAGATACTTGTAAGAAGACACTTCCTCCAAGTTACTATTGTCATACATAAAATTCGCATAAGTGTCCTTCTTGGATTTGATAATCATAACTTTTGTTTTGTCAGTGTTAACAGACATACCCATGGTAGAGCATAAATTAAAAAATTAATAGTAAAAAGCTCTAAAACATTTAAAATTTAAATTAAAAATAATTTTAAATAATCGAGATTGGCATTTATTATTTGAAATTAAAAAATAAAATATTACATAAGCTAGCTAAATGAGATTTCCATTTATTATTTGAAATTAAAAAATAAGATATTACATAAGTTAGCTAAATGAGATTTACATTTATTATTATTATTATTATTATCCAATTTTAAGGTCACGACCACACCAAATTGGTGTATGAGATGTCGTTGTTTGTGGGACAAGGGTCCCACCTCCGTGCAATGATTTGACTGCTAAGTCTACGAAGACATACATACTCTACCCCCCTTTGGTTAAATTAAAAAATAAGATACTACATAATTATTTGTTTTTGTTTATGGTGAATAGAATTTTTTAATATTAATTCAAATACTCAAATTTCCTAGTATTGTTTCTCAAAAACCTATTGGAATGAATTTTACTATATTTATTGGCCAATACATGTAACCAAAATACAAAAAAAAATTTCCAAAATGACACTGGTTTACATAAACTGACAACAAAAAGGTGTCAAAAAACCAGTAAGACTAAAAAACACAACTATCATTAGACATCTTCAGAATTTATCGAGATAGGGTGATTAGAAATCAAGCTAGGAGACGTCGAGGGATCATATTCACAATGAACATGCCCCTTCATGTGAGCCAGTATGGTTTCTCTACAGTCAAGCTTTTCCTAAATGCGATGTTTCCCTCTCCATAGACTGACCAATATATCATGCATCTCCAAAAAGTTTCATTGCATGTGATTCATGAAATCGAGAATTTCAATTTGACCATCTTGTTGAGCATGATTTAGATAATCCAAGGAGCTACTCAGTTGTGGAATGATACCAACATTGTCTACTAACGAGGTACCATTCATCACTAAGGGAAAAGACTGAGAGAAAGGCGGGTCCAAAAATTTTACCTCACCATGCTCATTATGTTGCTACCATGCCTGAAATCCCCTCACTTCCATACCTCGACATGCCCAGACATGCTGAGGATGCATATTCAACACCTCCTTCTTAAATTATTGACCAAGAAAGGAAGCACCTCTGCTACACCAACTTTTCTGACGAAATAACTAGGGATGCCCCTTCGTCATCCTTGGGACCGAAAAATTTGAAAACCCTTAATAAAAGAGCCTCTTACTAGGGAGGCCACCTCCAAACACTATACAGACCACCAGAACGTGCAAGAAAACATCCACTTTGTTGCTACCGAAACCAACCCTTGAGATGGTTAAACCCATCGACCACCCCATGAGATTCAAATAGAGCTCATCCTGGAATGTAGAATATTCCTGGACTGGTAGGACCACACTAATAATTTCCAATCAAGCTTTCCCCTTTTCCAAAATTTCCAGATCCACACATGTAACATACACCGTTAACTTCACATGGAAATGTAAAAAGATAAATTTTTTTTTATACAAGTTACTCATGGGTAACTAACCATTCACCATTAAATATTCCTTACTCATCATTACATAGCATGTTTACCAGTTCATAGTGTAACCTTAGTATAAGAATAGTAAGCTCCTTAACCATTAACAACCTCCATTACAATACATTAAAATAATATTGTATGATGTAACCTTCCACTCATTTCATTATTCATGTAGTCATGACATACTTGACATTATAAATATCACAACAAGAAAGGAAATACACATCATCATCTTGACACAATAATCAATCACATCATTGAACACCAATATACCCTAGAAACCCTGTAGGGTGAAAACCAGCAAACGTTTCATTTTATTATTAAATGCTCGTGACAGTGATCATCTCTCACTAAATGGCTTATAAGGGAGACCATCCCTTAACCATTGTTTATAAATCTTACAAGGAAATATACAAATATCTAGCTTAAAGCCATTACAATAAATATGATACCATCTACCCTCTGGTCTTCATATTTTCATATCCTGATGGCATGGATGTACCTACAATGGTCCATCGTACACTGGATCATCCGATAGTCCGGACTCATCTACATGAACCATAATTATTTACCTGCCACTAGGTCAAGCATAATATTTCCTTTTTACATATCACCATCATACCCTGCTAATGTTACCTTCAACATACATTGATGTCAATATTTATAAATTATAATAAATCATTTCATATATCTATACTATAGTAGCCTCTCTATCTACTCATGTATATTCATGACATGCAAGTAAAGTACCTTGATATTCTCCGTTTAACAACACATACCTCATATGTGCTAATTATAAGTCATCACATTAACTAATGTCTTTGTCGCATAAGCACACATTCCTGCAAGACAATAGCTTCATTTCGCCAATAAACGGATACATTAGTTACGATATTCGTGCATGCAATTTACATAATTTAGTCAAAGTAGCTAACCCTAGAGCTATTACTTTTAGTTCATGAATTCCAAGTTAACATAATAAATGTTGCTTCCATGCATGCAAATGCATATCGATTCTAAAAGAGTCTCCCTAAAGGTGTGCTTACACAACGAAGCACATAACCTCCTTCACGAGTCTTCCCAATGAAAATCTCAACACAAGTGAGCATGTAAACATATGTTTTCCTTTCAGTAAAACTATGCAATTTTTTTTTCAATATTATACTAACAATCATATTCAATGTAGTTTAATACTACAAGCTATCTTTCTACATACAAATATGTATATTATTTTTCAATAAAAGTTAATACATATATTGCATGCTTATGCATGATCTTCTTCCAAAAGGAATTAACATTATAATCATGCTAATATAAAAGTAATCACTTAGTTTGTTCATCTAAAGGAATATAACTAATTAGTTCCTTTAACCATGAATTTATTAAATAACTTAACTTTGCCAACACCATGGTAATATATCCATGGATTTATTAAATAACTAATATTTGCAAACACCATGGTAATATACCCATGGTTTTATGAAATAATTAATCTCTATCAACATCATGGAAAAACTACCCATGGATTTATGAAACTATCCATGGATTTATTAATCCATTACTATTTACAGCATGGTTAATGAATATAAATCTGAGAAAACTTCTCATTTCTTCTTCATCGCACATGAAGATATTTCAAGAGTTACCCTCTTAAATCTATATTCATTTTCAAGAAAATAGCTTGCATTTATTAAAACAGATTGGATTTCTTATCATCTCCTACACATGTATGAAATCCCTTTTAAGAAAGAACAAACATCCTATCCTTTAGATAAGTTCCATATGCAATATTATATATAGAATTGCTTGTCCTATCCTTTCTTAGATAAGATGCATATGCAATATTATTATATATATAATTGCTTATCTTCTGCTATTACAAATAGATATATTTTCTTTCTAAAAATATATTCTTTACTTAAAAAAAATAGCATAAGGTTTCTATATGCATAACCTTTTAGACAAACAATATCACCGTAATGAGGGATATTACAAAAGTAAAAATTAATAATGTTTTGAAGAAAACTATCAGTTCACACATAAATACTTCAAAAATATCTTACTTAATCCATGCTAAACCAAAGCAAAACCCTTAAGGTATACAAATTCAGTACTTAGATATTAAATAAAATATCTACTTGAGATATTTATCATTTGCAAGAGCAAACTCTAAATTTAATAATCATTTAACAATCATTAAATCAAACAATACCAGAGTTCTTACGTTGTTTCAGTCAAAGAACCATTTTCCCTTCGCTCATGGCAGAAGGGAGATGCAATACGAAGCAGAGAAATGGTGAGAACGCAGAGCATCTCTCATGCATTTCCAAGGTGAGAAGGACCACCACCATGGAAGCCATGCCGAAGAAAAATGACACGCAGGTGGAAGAGAATATAAACCCGTGGACTAAGAAAATTGGAGCTGTGGAGGTTACTCTTCGAGTTCCCCATGCTCTTCAAATTCCATCATTAAACAACACTTAATTGCACATTGTGACTGTGAAGATGACAATCACCATCACCCACCCTTCAGTACGTAGCAGAAATCGATTCAAGAATTTGTTTTTCAACTGATTCTTGTTAAAACAGTTAAAAAGACAGTAATGTAATAATTATTTACCTTTCTCCGAATTGGGACATGGCTTCAATATAAATTTTTTTGCTACCATCCAACTGGGAAGGATAGGTGAATAGAACATCGAAACGTATTGGTAAGTTGTTACCAAGATCCCAACTGCTCAAACCCATCGACTTCTTGAACAACTAACTTCATTAAATTAAGAAATATTTTCTATCAACGAACACATGGGTGTATGGATGTTACATACTCCCCCCCTTAAGATAACACCGTCCTCGGTGTTAAACCCGTACTAGGAATTAAATTATACTCATGGTATAATAATATAAACAACCAAAAGGGGTCCTTCCCCTCACAATGAAACACTTTCATTTCCTTATATGCCATTAATTGAAACAATAATGTTTTCATCCATATTCATAAGCATGTATAGTGCAAAAAATATTTCATTTCCATTTCTAACTGCTTATCCCTTATTCAATTCATAAAAATATAGAAAAAATTCTATATGAACTTACCATTATTTACCAATTACAATTGGAAGAAATGATGGTTTTTACGCAAGCTCTCTGAGAATGGTTGAGCACCCATCAACACTTTCTAGAAAGAGCCTGTAATGTATGACTAACAATTCATTCACATTAGTCACATAGTTTCAATCAAATGAAAACACTTGCAACTATCAAACAATATTGCAATATAAAGAGATGTTTTAATCAAAGTACTTCCATAAGTACTCAGAGAGAACCAACCTTCTCATCAATGCATCACGTGCACAATATCTTAGCTCTTGCTAACGACATCCACACAGTACTTCAAAAAGTACTCAGAGAGCACCTAGCTCTCTGATCATACCAATGGTCAATCCATGCACCATAGGCATATCCTAGCATTTGCTAAGACATTCAAACAAATTAGTAATAATATAAATGAACTTATACATTCAGTAATTTATTTTTCTGAGCGCTAATCTCCTTTTCTCTTAATAGCAACATAAAATATTTGCTCAATCATATAAAAAAATTGTTTTAGTATAACACATAACTTTTACTTAACTTGTTCCATTATGAGAACCACAGTGGTAAACTAAATGCTCCTCCCAACCCATGGGAGTTGGTTTCTACAACCAATTCGAGTCATTTTCACATCCAAATAGTCAATCTTTCCATATTAATTCAAAATAGCACATCACACTAAAAAGTCTTTATACATATCTATAAATTTAGTCTTTCAAGTTGTGGTCCTCCCAACCATCAAGGGAGGCTATTATATCCTCCACTTGCCCCTAGCTCCAGAATTCTGGACGGTGCCATGGGTTACCAGTGGATCTTTCTGCTATGACCTCTGGATGGCCAATCTAGTCACACTAAGAAATTCTGGTTTTACAAGGGTTGTTGTAAGCTATTTTCAACTGGTCCCAACCAGCTCTAGAAAATACTCCCCTTTTACCAATTTCACAAAATGCCTACTCCTCTTCTGGGATTCAGCTTTATCCTGAGAGGAGTAGGTAATTGTCTTTCCAGCTGTCCCCAACCACCTCCTATTCTTGGAAACATTTTTACCATCAGCTAAAACATATTTTCTTTTCATTAATTAATTTCAGAAAATTAAATAATTTTCTTTATCAACAGTGATGATTTAAGTTTTTCTTGCCAGATAGAAGAAAATTAAAAAAATTGTCTTTAACCAGTTAATACTAGTTAACTTTAATGAAGTTGTCACAACTGCCCCCCCTGGAAGTAACATACATGTGTTGTACATTATTATTTCTGAAATCATTAAAACGTGATACTTTAACATTTAATATTGCAATTCACATTGCAATGTTTGCGATGTTTTATTTTCACAGATTTTATGTTTCCATTAAGCTACCCATGCTTACTATAAGAAACAATGCTAATCGTAAATATGCATTTTTCAAGCACATATTATCTTACGAAATCATTTTAAGTTCCTGCATAAAATGTTGTTATGCATACAGTGTTGTCATGCATAAAAGTATATACAAATATTCATTAATGCGTATGTGTCAATAACGATTAGGGTATGAGTGAAAACATTTCCAATTCCCATAATGTTTTGTTCCAACAGACTGACATGCGAAGTAATTATCATAATCACTTGTTCACAACTTTCAAATAGCTTTAGTCAAAATCGATTCCTGCACATAACTTTCATTAGTTATTCATTCATAACTAATCAACACTAGTAATAATTTTAATGCATCCATGACAACTCATGCAAACACTAGTCAGTCAACTAGTCATCATAGTTAAGTCTCACAACTTAAACCATTAAGAGGCTTCATTCAATTTAATTTTAACACTCTATCATATTATATAAGGACTTTCCTCGTCTTTTGCATTCATGCATTAGTTTCACACACCATCACTATACACATTCATCTTTTTGAAGTAGTGCATGGTAACTTTAGAAATTTTATTACATGCAAAAACAATTGCTTCTTTTCAAGCTCAAATGAAAAGTAACTATTTTTCTTTCATGCTTTTTATACTTTCTTTCCTAAATAAATAAAGCATAATACACATATTAATCTCATATTCATATTCTTATGTAGAAAAAGTATGTTATAATAGCATGTACCTTTTTTAAGAATTCTATTAAATGGAAGCTAATCTCATGCAATGCCGTGTAGATAACAATTCATTTTTAAAGGAAATCAATATGCATATGCATAGAATTCTTAAAATAAAATAAAATACTTATCTTTATTTCATTTGAAGAACTTCTCTCCCTACTATAGTACTCATCCCCATCAGGAAATTCACATTTCTCCTCTACAACAATGTTTTCTTTTAGCAGCATTGACAAGATTTTATAGCATGATTAGATAAAGCCTTAATCAATAAATAGTCAATCTTTGAGTGATCATTTAACACCTATTCATGTTCATATATGAGATGTGAATACAATGTCACAACATGCCTTGTTCTAACATCTCTACATTAGTGTGAGTAGGTAATTATCAATTCATGTCAAATAAATCCCACATTATTATGACATTTTTCACACATGCACACATTCGTAATCACTATATCTGTTTAGAAATTCCATTAATGGAAAATGAGACAACGTGCATTCATTTTACTTAAACTTTTACAGAAGACCCACCACTTCAGCTTTTGCCTTTGGAGCCTGCAAATATAATAAATCTTAACACATTGGTTGTTGTTCCTATGCATACAATGCATACATATTCTAATCTTAATTTCCCGACAGAGTATCTAACATAATCGAGTAGGCAAACTCATGATTCCTCTTTGAGGACATATAACATAATAGGCATGCGAAACATGGTTTTATTTTCCATAAATGAAATAACTATTGTTGCAAGAAAAGAAAGATAATAATACTTATCTCTTGAAACTCTTTATTCAACATAGATTAGAGATGCGATGCCTTCCTTCACATATGCACTTTTCATCTCAGATCTCTCAATTTATTTTCGCTAAATCCCAAAGGTGCCAGTGTTGCAACCTTTAGCTCTGATACCACTTGTAACATACACCGTTAACTTCACATGGAAATGTAGGGAGATAAATATTTTTTTATACAAGTTACTCATGGGTAACTAACCATTCACCATTAAATATTCCTTACTCATCATTACATAGCATGTTTACCAGTTCATAGTGTAACATTAGTATAAGAATAGTAAGCTCCTTAACCATTAACAACCTCCATTAGAATACATTAACATAATACTATATGATGTAACCTTCCACTCATTTCATTATTCATGTAGTCATGACATACTTGACATTATAAATATCAAAACAAGAAAGGAAATCAACATCATCATCTTGACACAATAATCAATCACATCATTGAACACCAATATACCCTGGAAACCTCGTAGGGTGAAAACTAGAAAACGTTTAATTTTATTATTAAATGCTCGTGAGGGTGATTAGCCCTCACTCAATGGCTTATAAGGGAGACCATCCCTTAACCATTGTTTATAATTCTTACAAGGAAATATACAAATATCTAGCTTAAAGCCATTACAATAAATATGATACCATTTACCCTCTGGTCTTCATATCTTCATATCTTGATGGCGTGGATGTACCTACAATGTTCCATCATACACTAGATGATTCGGTAGTCCGTACTCATCTGCATAACATAATCATTTACCTGCCACCAAGTTAAGCATAATATTTCCTTTATACATATCACCATCATACCCTGCTAATGTTACCTTCAACATACATTGATGTCAAGATTTATAAAGTATAATAAATCATTTCATATATCTATGCTATAGTAGCCTCTCCATCTATGCATGTATATTCATGACATGCAAGTAAAGTACCTTGATATTCTCCGTTTAACAACACATACCTCATATGTGCTAATTATAAGTCATCACATTAACTAATGTCTCTGTCGCATAAGCACACATTCCTGCAAGACAATAGCTACATCTCCCCAACATATACTTAAAATAAACGGATACATTAGTTACGATATTCGTGCATGAAATTTACATAATTTAGTCAAAATAGCTAACCCTAGAGCTATTACTTTTAGTTCATGAATTGCAAGCTAACATAATAAATGTTGCTTCCATGCATGCAAATGCATATCGATTCCAAAAGAGTCTCCCTAAAGGTGTGCTTACACAACGAAGCACATAATCTCCTTTAGGAGTCTTTCCAAATAAAATCTCAACACAAGTGAGCATGTAAACATATGTTTTCTTCTATGTAAAACTATGCAATTAAGCATACAAATACATGTCTTCTTTTTCAAGATTATACTAACAATCATATTCAATGTAGTTTAATACTACAAGCTATCTTTCTACATAAAAATATGTATATTCATTTTCAATAAAAGTTAATACATATATTGCATGCTTATGCATGATCTTCTTCTAGAAGGAATTAACATCATAATCATGATAATATAAAAGTAATCACGTAGTTTGTTCATCTAAAGGAATATAACTGATTAGTTCCTTTAACCATGAATTTATTAAATAACTTAACTTTACCAACACCATGGTAATCTATCCATGGATTTATTAAATAACTAATATTTGCAAACACCATGGTAATCTACCCATGGTTTTATGAAATAATTAATCTCTATCAACACCATGGATAAACTACCCATGGATTTATATTCATTTTCAAGAGAATAGCTTGCATTTCTTAAAATAGATTGGATTTCTTATCATTTCCTGCACATGTAGGAAATCCCGTTTAAGAAAGAACAAGCATCCTATCCTTTAGATAAGTTCCATATGCAATATTTTATATAGAATTGCTTGTCCTATCCTTTTTGAGATAAGATGAATATGCAATATTATTATATATAAAATTGCTTATCTTCCGCTATTACAAATAGATATATTTTCTTTCTAAAAATTTATTCTTTACTTAAAAAAAATAGCATAAGGTTTCTATATGCATAACCTTTTAGACAACCAATATCACCATAATGGGGGATATTACAAAAGTAAAAAATAATAATGTTTTGAAGAAAACTATCAGTTCACACGTAAATACTTCAAAAATATCTTACTTAATCCATGCTAAACCAAAGAAAAACCCTTAAGGTATACAAATTCAGTACTTAGATATTAAATAAAATATCTACTCGAGTAATTTATCATTTGGAAGAGAAAACTCCAAATTTAATAATCATTTAACAATCATTAAATCAAACAATACCAGAGTTCTTACGTTGTTTCAGTCGAAGAACCATTTTCCCTTCGCACATGGCAGAAGGGAGACGCAATACGAAGCAGAGAAATGGTGAGAACACAGAGCATCTCTCATGTGTGTCCAAGGTGAAAACAACCACCACCGTGGCAGCCATGCCGAAGAAAAATAACACGCAGGTGGAAGAGAATATAAACCCGTGGACTAAGAAAATTGAAGCGGTGGAGGTTACTCTTCGAGTTCCCCATGCTCTTCAAATTCCATCATTAAACAACATTTAATTGCACATTGTGACCAAGAAGATGACAATCACCATCACCCACCCTTCAGTACACAGCACAAATCGTTTCAAGAATTCATTTTCAAAATGATTCTTGTGAGAACAGTTAAAAAGACAGTAATGTAATAATTATTTACCTTTCTCCGAATTGGGACATGGCTTCAATATAAATGTTTTTGCTACCATCTGACTGGGAAGGATAGGCGAATAGAACACTCTGAGATTGGATCCAAAGATGTTACTTTGAGATTATAGTCTCTCTTCCCCTTGAAAATTCTCCCGCCACGAAACTAAATTTCGAATTTCGAGATATCCTTGCACTAAGATTCCTACTCTCTCTCTCTGTGAAGTAAAATTCCACACAAGATTCCCCCTTCTACTGTTGAGCTAAGACAAAGAGCCTTTCCCTCGTATTTCTTCTCCGCCTTCAACACACAAACATACAACCTACCACGAATCCTCCCTTCCATTTTAATTCGATCCACCAATCGTCGTCATACATACCATTGGCCTCTCCACAGTTACACAATTCTAATGAGCGACATGACTTGCCTTAAAACCATTAATTGCCACCCTGGGATGTCTTGTAGTTTCGCACGGGCATGAATACAACCCAACTAACTCATATTAAATTATAGGCTACCAAGAGGACTCATGAGGTGGCAAACCCCATCCATAATCATCTAAACCCAATCCTCTCACAACATCAAAGAGAAATAATAAGTATTTATTAAATACTAAAATTAATTGAATTCTTTTTAACTCCAATATGTTTAATTTATATCTTATGTTAATTTTTTCACATTATATATTAAATTTTTAAAATTATATAAATGTAAATTAAATTAATAATTATTTTAAGATAAAAAATATTTTTAAATAACATAAATGTACAACAGGTTCATGCTTTAATTTTTATGGCTAAAACCAGGTCGAGAAAAATACGTTATATAAACGTCCGTTATAACAATTATGACCATTCATTGCGAAAAGAACCGAAGGATTCCCGAAAATTACTCTTTCTCACTAATAAAACGAGGTAAAATATCATGTTTTTCATATGTTAAATGTGTTAAATTTTATATTATAAAAAGTGAATGTTTATATCAATTAGTTTATTTTGTTTGAGATTTAAAAGATATTTTTGGAATAATAAATTTGTGTTGTATAATTAAAAAAATTCTTGAAACTAATTCTATTTATTCAAAAATCTAAGCATCTCATATTAAAATTGTAACTTTCATGAAGTCGATATTAATTTTATTTATCCAAGAGCCTAGTAAAATTGTAACTTTGACTCTTTAAAAATTATAATTTTTTTATCTAAATTTTGAGATATAGCCTAAACATCCAATAATAAAATTGTAACTTTGGCTCTTTAAAAACTATAATTTTTTTTAAAGACCATCTCATTTGTTTAATTTTAAATGATAGAAATTTTAAGATATAGTTGTTTCATGGTTGGTTGGCATGTTCATATGAATTAAAATTTCTAAACTTAATCATAGAGACAATAATTTGGAAAAGATGAGATGGTTGGCAATATCTTTGATTGGGAATTTAAAGTCAAATGTAAAAAATTGACACGCTAGTTTAGTTACTTTACTAAACTCCATTGTAATTTTTTCAAAAAAAATATTTCGTTTTAAAAATCATTTATATGAAATAATTTTGTTTTTAATTTTTTTTTCAATTTTTTTTATTTATTTTATAGTATTAATTTTAAATAGATGTTTTATATTTCTCCATTGTAATTTTTTTTTAAAAAATATTTGATTTTAAAAATCATTTATATGAAATAATTTTGTTTTAAATTAAATTTTTTTTTTTTAATTTTGATAATATTAATTTTAAATAGATGTTTTATATTGTGAATATGAAGATTTCCATAGTTGTATATAATATTGAATGAAGCATTTATATAGAATGTAAAAAACTTTATATTTTCATAGTTGATGATGTTAAATAAAATAACCATGTAGAATGTTAGAATAGATATTACACATATTATAAAGGACATGTTTTTTATTTTTTATTTTTGAAGAAAAAAATATTTTGAATAACATAAATGTACAACAGGTTCATGATTTAATTTTTATGGCTAAAATCAGTGCGAGATAAAGGCGTTATATAAACGTCCTTTATCACAATTATGACCATTCATTGCGAAAAGAACCAATATTACTCTTTCTCACTAATAAAACGAGGTAAAATATCATGTTTTGCATATGATAAATGTGTTAAATTTTATATTATTAAAAGTGAATGTTTATATAAATTAAAGTTCTTCTAAATAGCATATTTTGTTTGAAATTTAAAAGATATTTTTGAAATAATAAATTTGGGTTGTATAATTAACTAAATTTCAATTTAGTCAAAAAAAAATTCTTGAAACTAATTTTATTTATTCAAAAATCTAAACATCCTATATTAAAATTGTAATTTTCATGAAGTTTGTATTAATTTTATTTATCCAAAAGCCTACTAAAATTGTAACTTTGACTCCTTAAAAATTATATTCTTTTTAAAGACCATCATGTTTGTTTAATTTTAAATGATCAAAATTTTAAGATTGAGCCTAAATATCTAATAGTAATGTTGTAACTTTGACTCTTTAGAAACTCTAATTTTTTTATCAAAATTTCTAGATATGCCCTAAACATCCAATAGTAAAATTATAACTTCGACTTTTTAAAAACTATAATTTTTTCAAAGACCATCCCATTTGTTTATTTTTAAATGATAGAAATTTTAAGATATAGTTGTTTCATGGTTAGTCGGCATGTTGATATGAATTAGAATTTCTAAACTTCATCATAGAGACAATAATTTAGAAAAGATGAGATGGTTAGCAATATTTTTGATTGAGAATTTAAAAGTCAAAATGACATAAATTGTAATTTTTTCAAAAAAAATATTTAATTTCAAAAAACATTTATATGAAATAATTTTACTTTGAATTTTTTTTTTTAATTATTTTTGGTTAAATTTTAATAGTATTAATTTTAAATAGATGTTTTGTATTTTGAATATGAAGATTTTCAAAGTTGTATATAATGTTGAATGAATTATTTATGTAGAATGTAAAAGTATTCATATTTTCATAGTTGATGATGTCGAATGAAGTAACTATGTAGAATGTAGTAAATCTCTAAGATTTAGAGTAGATATCATCGGGCAGATATTTTGTATTTTATTTTTAACTTTTGGATTATATTTTTTATTTTATTTTTAACTTTTAGAGTATTTTATTTATTTTATTCTAGAAAAGAACCAAAATTTTAGTGTAAATCTGGGTTACAACTATCATTATTTTGGATTTTGAGCGATGGAAAAGTTTTTTATTGGGTTGAATCCATTTCCACCATAAAAAATGATTTAAACACTCCCATAGTTAAGCTTTATGAAAAAAAAAAAACAAAACAAAAATAGACCAGATTCAAGGGAGACAAAATTGTCTAGGCTAAATTCTAGACAAAAAAAAATCGAATTTTTAAATTTGAGAAAATAAAAACAAATTATAAAAAAATCAAAATAAAAAAAATTAGTAATAATTAATATATTATTTTATTAATAATCCAATGATTAATGATATTATTTATGGTTAGTGCTTAAGATGAATGAGTTACAGATTCATTTAAAAGAATGTAAAGAAAAAGAAAAGTGGAAATAAATTGAAATAATAATAATAATAATGAGGAGGAGGAGGAGGATGGATTTAGTGAATATAATAAAAAAAAGAAATGTAAAAATATATATTTTTTGTAAGGCATATTCATCATGTCTAATATATCACTAGCATTGAGTGAGAAAATGAACATGTGACTTCACATTAAGTAGTGTGTTAACAAACAATCTAGTTTCACATCAAGGAGTGCTTCTGACTTCTCATCAAGGAGTGATTTAACACATAATCCAATGACTTCTCATCAAGGAGTGATTTAACACATAATCCAATCACCGTCTATCCAAAACCATGTGGAGCAAATGTAAAATATTGAATTGAAAAATAAATTCTAAATTATTTTTTTCTTCTCACTTATTCATAATATTTTAATTATTAAAAATAATTTTTAAATATAAAATAATTTAAAATTTGTCTGTGGGGTCTTGGTTAAATCGTGATGGGGGGTGATGTATATGGACATGTTTATGAAGATATCACTTGTTAAGAATCTTGTTACGTGTTTTGTTAAAATGTACATATGTTTAACCCATATATTAATTCTTTTTATCATTAGTAATACTTATGCCAATAGGTATGTATCTATTTTGGAATAAAACTTCAAGAATTTTATTTTAATTATGAATAATTTTTAAGTGGATGGTAGAGATTTATACTTCATGGAATATTGTACAATATTCTTAGTGATATACACAAATGAAAAGTTGAGATTTATCTACAAAATCGTTATGCCTTTTCAACTCTTTTAATTAAATTGATTAATTAAAAAAAAAAACATGTGAACAAATTTTATAGGAAATGTGTTATAATTATAGGGACTTATGCTATTCATAAGTCATAGTATTGGCCCATGATTTTGTAATAAATTCTATTTAAAAATTAAGAATCTCCATGATAAAGTGGAGGTTAATCACAACGGATAACAATCTTCCATGTTTTTTCAATTGTATTATAATAATAATAATAATAATAATAATAAATTTAAAGCCCCAATTGATAGCTCAATCGGTCCATTTGGCATTGCTAAGTACCTTGCCAATTGGGAGGTCAAGGGGTGTATCCTCGATGCCTGTGGGGTTATGAATGACCACATAAGCCCAAGGGTAGATCCCTACCATGGATGTAGGGTCCACTTAGTGACCATGAACCATATTTGAAATAAATAAATAAATTTATAATTTAGTAAGTCTTATGATTTTTTTTTTAATTTTAACAACTTGAGTGTAACATACACTGATCACCTCACATGGAAATGCAGCAGTTAAATTTTTTTTATACAAGTTACCCATGGGTAACTATCCAAATCACTATTAAATAATCCTTACTCATCATTGCATAGAATGTTTACTAGTTCATACCGAAACCTTAGTATAAGATTAGTAAGTTGCTTAACCATTAACAAACTCTATTATGGTACATTAACATAAAACTATATGATATACCTTGAATTTGTTTCATTATTCATGTAGTCATCACAACAAGAAAGGAATAAACATCATCAATTTGACACAATAATCAATCGCATCATTAAACACCAATCTACCTTGGAAACACCATAGGGTGAAAACCATCAATGTTTAATTTTATTATTAAACAGTCGTGAAGGTGTTCAGTCATCACTAAATGGATTACAAGGGAGATCATCCCTTAAACATCATTATAAATCCTAGGAAATATAAAAATATCTAGCTTAAATCAATTACAATAAATATGATAGCATTTACGAACTAATATTCATATCTTGGTGGGGTGGATGTACCTACAATGGACCATCGTACATTGGATCATCCTGCAGCTCGCACTCATCTGCATGAACCATAATCATTTAACTGCCACCATGTTAAGCATAATGTTTGCTTTGTACAAGTCACCATCATTTCTTGATAATGTTGTCTTCAACATACATTGATGTCAAGATTCATAAAGTACTAATTAACACATTTAGAATCTACACTTTGTGATGCTTCTCCATCTACTCATGTAGAGTCATGACATGCAAGAATAATATTACGACAGGCTTCCTCTAACAACACTCCACATGTGCTAGCTATAAGCATGGAACCATCAAAGGATGTCTATAAAATATTAACTAATATTTCCTTCGCATAAACAAACATTCCTGTAAGGAAAATTGGTACAACTATAATATATCAGTTACAATATTTGTACATGGGAATTACATAAAGTTAGTCAAAATAACTAACCCTTAATATATTACTTTTGGTGCATGTAAATAAAGCCAATGTATATATTTTCCAAATGAGTGTTCGCAAAGGAATTCTTAACACAACAGAGTATCCAAACACCTATTTACAGTAAAGCATACAAATACATGTTTTCATTTCAAAATATTATACCAACATTACCCATATATATATCCCAAGGAAAATAACACATTAATATGGGTTTTATGCATGTATTACATCTTCTTTTCCAAATATTATTTCCCTATGTAGGCTAACTAAACATGTTATCATTTCCCACATAAAAATGTATATTATTTCCAATGAAAGATAATATTGCATGCATATACATGATCTTGTTCTGAAAGAAACTAACATAATAATTATGATAGCTTAAAGTAATCACATACTCAATAGATCTTCTATCCATGTAAAGAACCTTATTTCTCTATGATTCTACATGCAAGTTGCTCATGCTTGGCTTCCAAGAATTTACCATAGATAGCCTCTTTTATGCATAAAAACTAGGCAACACTAACAAAGTTAACTTAACCTTTTAGGCATTCCGGTTCTTGTATGAACAAGAATCATATGCATCTTTTATAACTATAATATTTATTTTTCATTAATTCATGCACAAAACTCTTATCCAATATTTGTGCACTCATGTAAAGTTTAAATGAAAACATAGGTAACATTTGCAGCCAAATTCATGGAAACCCTTCCAAGAAAATTCATATCTAACTGTTATCTTTTCTTTTCACCACCCATGAAAATATATGAGTAATTACCCTCTTTATTCTACATTCATTTTCAAGAAAATAAATTGGATTTATTATCATTTCATTTTCAAGAAAATAATCTTGGATTTCTTATCATTTCCTTTTCAAGAAAATAATCTTGGATTTATTATCATTTCATAAAATAAATGTGTACAAAATCATTTTTTAAATAAAGAGCATGCATCTTATCCTTTCTTGAGTATGCAATATTTTTAAATATGTATATAATTCTTTCCATATATTTAACGTAATCAACTATTCTTTTTGCATGGACAAAGCATATTCTTTGTGGATGGACAAAGTATTTTCTTTTCTAAGAAATATAGCATAGTAGATATTAAATAAAATCCAGTTTGTGCATGACGTATATTTACCTCTCATAGAATCGAGATCCTCTCTACATCCATATATAACATAGTAGATATTAAGTAAAATCTAGGAAATATAGAATAGTAGATATTAAGTAAAATCCAGTTTGTGCACGAGGTAGATTTACCTCTCATAGAGTCAAGCTCCTATGTACATTCATATATAAAATGGTAGATATTAAGTAAAATCTATTTTTTTCGCACAAGGTATATAAAACCTCTCAAAGAATGGAGCTCCTCTTATATTTTACCCACATTTACCCACATAAACACGTAAACTTGGAAAATATTTTGAAGGAAATAATCAAGCACAAAACCCATTCAATATTTCACGTAAAAGAAAAAAACATTTCTTATCTTTTACTCATAAAATTCCATCTCTGTATTCTCCGTCTCTATTCTAGCCTCGAGGCCTCAACTTGTGTCCCATTTTTTTTATATTTTTTTGATAGTTTCATCAAAATAGTGAAGGTTGTTGTTGGGGTTAGAGCTTGCATGGGAATAGTAAAGGTCGTTGCGATATGCAACACAATATAAATTAAATCAGTGTTTCCAAACAACAAAGAGAAGCATGGAGAAACCTTCATGGCATCTACACTGTCCTTGCACAGAATGACTGAAGGTGAAAATACATGTGTCATTTCAAGTGCGCATAGATTGGAGTTATCATAGCAAGCCCAATAGAATCTCAGTGCTCAAACTCGTCAAGAAGGGTTGTTTACAACACATTTACTTGATAACTTGTCAGGAAATAGAAAAGAATCCACACTCGAATCCATTTTCTTTAACTGATTCTTCATGCCACGATTCCTAGAAAAATAAATATTTGGATTTCGTTAAATCCTCATAGCTTTATGCTTATCCCAGTATCCGATGCTTCCTCATTATCGCCTTTACGTAAAAGGGATAAGGTTACTCTTTGGTACTTTCACCTTATCGAACCCTAACTACCTTATGAAAATTAACTTCATTAAACTAATAATATTTGTTTATTAATCCCACGTCTAGTTACGTTGTTTTAGGGATGTTAGATACTTCCCCCTTAAAAGAAGACCGTCCTCGGTGTGTGTCTCTCACTGAAATTTAAAATTAAAATCATGATATAATAATATAAACAACCCAAAGGGGGTCATTCCCCTTCACAATGGAGAACTTTATTTTCCTTAAATTCCATTAATTAAAACAATAATGTTTTTATCCATAGTCATAAGCATGTATAGCTCAAAAAATATTCCATTTCCGTTTTTAACTACTTATCCATTATTAAATTCATAAAAATATAGAAAAATCTCTATACAAACTTACCATTACATACCAATTACTATTGAAAGTAATGGTGGCTTTTACACAAGCTCTCTAAGAATGGTTGAACAACCCATCAAAATTCCATGAGGAGCTTGTAATGTATGACTAACAAATTCAATCACATTAATGACGTAGTTTCAATCAAATGAAATAATTTCAACTATCAAAAATACATGCAATATCAAGAGATGTTTTAATCAGATTACTTCCACAAGTACTCAGAGAGCACCAACTCTCTAATCAATACATCATGTGTACATTATCTTTTCTCCTGCTAAAGACATCCACACAGTACTTCAAAAAGTACTCAGAGAGCACCTAGCTCTCTAATCGTACCAATGGTCAATCAATGCACCATGGGCATATCCTAGTCTCTTCTAAGTCATTCAAACAAATTACTAATAAAAAAAATGAACTTGTACATTTATTAATTCATTTTCCGAGTGCTAAAATCTCGTCCTTTTAATATCTACATAATATATTTACACAATCATATAAAAATTCATTTTAATAAAACACATAACTTATTACTTAATTTGTTCTGCTATGAAAACCACAATGGTAAAAAAAATGCTCCTCTCAACCCATGGGAGCTAGTTTCCGCAACCAAATTGAGTCGTTTTCACATCCAGACAGTTATTTGACAAAATACCATACAATTTCTAGTATAGGATTCCTCTTATCAACATCGTGCCTAATCCTCTCACAATTTCTCGTCTATGAGGAATTTTGGACCTCCTCCAACAGGCTCCAAAATCAATAGAGTTTCCTCAGGTTTTTCCCTCTTCACCATCTTGGCAAACGCTTTTCCCTTAATGAGATCATATATCTCTAGGGAGAGGAAATCCGGGCAAGTAACCCTCCGGGCAGGAAACCACCGTCAACCCAAGGCCTTCTAGCCTTACACAATTGTTGATAACTGTCTGGAATGTTAAATTTCTCTTTTAGAATTGTTTCCCATAGTAAATTACATAATGAACTTTATTCACATTATACATAAAGAAAAATAAACTTTAAGTACATCATACATCATACTTGACCCTCCACATGGGTCTAATGATATCTAGATTAACAAGGAACATGAATAAAATACATGTGTTATACTATTATTATTTCCCAAATAACATAATCATGCACATTATAACATGATACCATGTGTTATACATTATTATTTCCCGAATAAGAAAATCATGCACATTATAACATTATACTTTATCAATTACAATTGCAATTTTCACGACGCTATTTTACTTTCACAGGTTTTTCTTGTTTCCATTAAGGTAACCATGCTTAATCAATTACCGTTGCGATTTTCACGACACTATTTTAATTTCACGGGTTTTTCTTGTTGCCATTAAGTTAACCATGTTTAATCTCATCAATGCCTCTAATCATAAATATGCATTGCTAAAAAAAATATTCACTTTCAAAATAATTTTAGTTTCATGCATACAATGTTTTCATGCATACAAGTATATATAAATATTCATTAATGCGTATGTGTCAATAACGATTAGGGTAACATTCCCACACGTAACAGTCCAACATTTTCCAATTCCAATAGTGTACTGTTACCAAAAGTCTGACACATAAAGTAACTACTTGTTCACAACTTCTAATAATATTTAATCAAAACCAATTCATGCATATAGGTTTTATTAGTTATTCATACAACACTATCTAATCAATCCCACTAATAATATTAATGCATTTATGACATGACTTATTCAGAAACTAGTCATTCAACAACTAGTCATTATAGTCAAGTCTCACTACTTGACTCATTATGTATCTTTAACATCTAAAATTCTTCATTCAATTTAATTTTTTAAACATTTTATCATCCTATTCAAGGAATTTCATCATCTTTTGCATTTATGCATTAGTTTCACACACCATCACTATACACATTCATCTTTTTTAGTAGTGCATGATAACTTTAGTTATGTTCTTTAAATGTATGAGTAATATGTCATGTACCCAAATGTTAATAGTTAACTCTCACTTTCACTAGTGAGTACTCAGGTTGTTCATACAACAAAGGGTTTATTCTCTTTTATACTCAATAGGATTCCAATGTTATGAAAAACATTTTGTAACAACATTTATTACTTATTAGTCTTCAATGTAGTTATAAACATGAATCACACATCTTATGTCAAAGGTAGGCTACTACATATATAAACCATTATGTAGATTGCTAGAATAATATATCAATCAATATGTAAATTTCTAGAATCATATCTTAACTGACGTCCATTGGTAGCATACCTCAACTTCTTTTCACTTAACAAAACCCAAAGGCGCTAGTGTTGAAACCTTTAGCTCTAATACCACTTGTAACATACACCGATAACCTCACATGGAAATGAAAGAGTTAAAAAAAATTATACAAGCTACCCATGGGTAACTATCCAAATCACTATTAAATATTCCTTACTCATCATTACATAGAATGTTCACCAGTTCATAGTGAAACCTTAGTATAAGAATAGTAAGTTTCTTAACAATTAACAACCTCTATTATGGTACATTAAGATAAAATTGTATGAGATACCTTGCATTCATTTCATTGTTCATATACTCATCACATACTTGACATTATGAACATCACAACAAGAAAGGAATCAACATCATCAATTTGACACAATAATCAATCACATCATTAAACACCAATATACCCTGGAAACCGCATAGGGTGAAAACCAGCAACGCTTAATTTTATTATTAAACACTCGTGAGGGTGTTCAACCCTCACTCAATGGCTTATAAGGGATACCATCCCTTAACAATTGTTATAAATCATACAAGGAAATATAAAAATATCTAGCTTAAAGCGATTACAATAAATATGATAGCATTCACCCACTAATCTTCATATCTTGGTGGTGTGGATGTACTTACAATGGACCATAGTACATTGGATCATCCTGCACCTCACACTCATCTACATGAACCATAATCATTTACCTGCCACCAGGTTAGGCATAATGTTTCCTTTGTACAAGTCACCATCATTTCTTGATAATGTTGTCTTCAACATACATTGGTGTCGAGATTCATAAAGTACTAATCAACACATTCACAATCTACACTTTGCAACGCTTCTCCATCTACTCATGTAGAGTCATGACATGCAAGCATAATATTATCACATGCTTCCTTTAACAACATTGCGCATCTGCTAGCTATAAGCATGGAACCATCAAAGGAGTTCTATAAAATATTAACTAAGATTTCCTTCGCATAAACACACATTCCTCCAAGGAAAATTTCTACAACTATAATATATCAGTTACAATCTTTGTACATGTGAATTACATAAAGTTAACAAAAATAACTAACCCTTAATCTATTAATTTTGGTGCATGTAAGGAAAGCTAATGTATACAGTTTCCAAAGGAGTCTTCCGAAAGGAATTCTTAATACAACAGAGTATCCAATCACCTGTTCACAGTAAAGCATACAAATACATGTCTTCATTTCAAAATATTATACCAACATTACCCATATATATATCCCAAGAAAAATAACACAATAGTATGGGTTGTATGCATGTATTCCATCTTCTTTTCAAAATATTATATCCCTATGTAGGCTAATTAAACATGCTATCATTTCCCACATACAAATGTATATTATTTCCAATGAAAGATAATACAAATCTTGCATGCATATACACGATCTTGTTCCAAAAGAAACTAACATAATAATTACGATAGCATAAAGTAATCACATACTCAATAGATCTTCTATCCATGCAAAGAACCTTGTTTCTCTATGATTCTACATGCAAGTTGCTCATTCTTGGCCTCCAAGAATTTACCATAGATAGCCTCTTTTATGCATAAAAACTGGGCAATGCTAACAAGGTTAACTTAACCTTTTATGCATCCTTGTTCTTGTATGAACAAGATTCATATGCATCTTTTATAAAGATAATGTTTATTTTTCATTAATTCATGCACAAAACTCTTATCCAATCTTTTTGCACAAATGAAAACATTAAATGAAAACATAGGTAACATTTGCACCCAAATTCATGGAAACAGTTCCAAGAAAATTCATATCTAACTGCTATCTTTTCTTTTCACCACCCATGAAAATATATGACTAATTACCCTCTTTATTCTACATTCATTTTCGAGAAAATAACTTGGATTTCTTATCCTTTCATTTTCAAGAAAATAATCTTGGATTTCTTATCGTTTCTTTTTCAATAAAATAGTCTTTGATTTATTATCATTTCATAAAATAAATGTTTACAAAAATCCCTTTTTAAATAAAGAGCATGCATTTATCCTTTCTTTTGAGTATGCAATTTTTATAAATATTTATATAGGTCTTTCCATATATTTAACATAATTAACTATTCTTTGTGCATGGACAAAGTATTTTCTTTTCCAAGAAATATAGCATAGTAGATATTAAGTAAAAGCCAGTTTGTTTTGGAAAATATTTTGAAGGAAATAATGAAACATAAAAACCATTCAATATTTCATGAAAAAAAAACATTACTTATCTTCTACTCATAAAGTTCCATCTCCGTATTCTCTGTCTTCGTATTCTAGCCTCGAGACCTCAACTTGTGTCCTTTTTTTTTATATGTGTTTGATAGTTGCATCAAAATAGCGAAGGTCATTGTTGGGGTTTGAGCTTGCATCAGAATAGTAAAGGTTGTTGCCATATGCAACAAAATATAAATTAAATCAGCGCTGCCAAACAACAAAGATAAACATGGAGAAACCTTCACGACATCTAAATTGTCCTTGCAGAGAATGACTGAAGGTGAAAATACATGCATCAATTAAAGCGCGCATAAGTTGGAGTTATCATAGAAAGCCCAATAGAATCTCCGTGCTCAAACCCGTCAAGAAGGGTTGTTTATAGCACTTTTATTTGACAACTTGTCAAGGACTAGAAAAGACTCCACACTGGAAAGGACAACTTGTCAGGGACTAGAAAAGACTCCATACTCGAATACTTGCACTTTAACTGATTCTTGATGCCATGATTCCTAGAAAAATAACTATTTGGATTCTGTTAAATCCTCGTAGCTTTATGCTTATCTCAGTATCGCTTAACTATTAGGATTCCATTAAATCCTCGTAGCTTTATGCTTATCTCAGTATCACCTTTTATGTAAAAAGGAGAATGTTACTCTTTGGTATGTACATTGAGATGGGTGGATTTGCCGCTATTATTACATGTGGATGTAGGGATCACTCAGTGACCATGAACCACATTTGAAATAAATAAATAAATTTATAATTTAGTTAGTCTTATGAATTTTTTAATTTTAACAACTTGAGGTGTATGGTAAAGTAAGCCCATCTTGTTCCATATTTGTTCAAATATACGGTTTAATTTACATATTAATAATTTTAATTAAAAATAATAAAATAATAGAGTTATAATTTAGTTAGCTTTATAGTTTTATTTTTATTATAAAAACTTAAAATATACAATAGAATAAATGAAATATATACTTTGATATTTATTATAAATTGTTGTTTATCAAAAATTTAATTTATATAACTATATTAACTATAAACAAAATCATTATTATAAACCTAAAATGAAAAAGAAAAAACAACAATAAACAACTCGGTTGGAATATGCTCTAAACTTGTGTCTTTCTTTTGGATGTAAACAAACAAATGAAAAATAAAATTGTCCGCTCACTAACCACCCATGATTAAGTGTGAAAGCGTCTCTTCACTAACCACCAATGAGTAATTACAGGTAGTCTAGTTTTTCAGTTTTTCCAGTTTTTCTTAAATAACAGTAATGATGAATTATTTAGATAAATATTTAATTTGGGTGGATACACTTAAAGGTTGAGACATTAGGTTAAGAATCTCACGATATGCACTCGAAGGTCAAGACATTGGACAATGCTAAGTACCCCACGTTTTCCCACGTTTTGATTAGAGAGTGAAGTGGTACTGCCGTGGCGTGGCGTACTGTTTTTTATTTTTCAATTAAATGATAGTAATGTGATATTCAATAAACCAGATGAAAAAACATATACACTTGTATAATATTTTATAGAATAATCAGCCTAAACTGTTTTGTTAAAACTCAAGTTGGATTTTGTAGAAAGCTTCTTTTGCAGTCTGAATTTGTTGTGAATTTAGTACATGTTATCTTCATGATGTAAGAGTTGCTGTAAATGTTGCAGGGATTTGTTCAATCTGATTGGATGTTTGCTGGAGCCAGCAACTGTATGTGGTTTCCGAAATATGAATTAAGATAAGAACTACATATATTATGCATGTGGTTTGAAATGTTAAAATTGCACTTGTTGAAGAAGTGAGATAAGCCTCTGAGCACACCTGTCAGCTTGCCTCAGCGTAGTAGTAATTCAGGATATATGTCACTGTGAAGTAACAAACAATCCATTTAAAGATACATGTTTAACATCGTGAAGCACTTAACCTCGTTTGCTAAAAGCTGTGGGAAAATGTTCGTATTCCGGGTTGTAAAATCTCTCGTAATTTAGTTGTCAAATTCTTGCAGGCTAGAATGCGGTAAAACTTCTTGTAAATTAGTTATCTATTCATAATTTAGTGGTCCAAAACTGATGTTCTGTAATGTGTAGAATCTCTTATAATCTAGTTATAAGGTTAATTAAGATTATTAATAAATTATAATATTAATTAATAATCAAGATTATTATTGTTAGTAGATTATAATTTAGTTATAAATAAGTAATTAATTGATAATAAAAAGATATTAAAATATCTGATTTATTAATTGTTAATAAGTTATAATTCAGTTATTAATAAATTGTAATTTAACTAAGTAAAAAATAATAATTAAAAATATTGTTAGCATATAATATTTTCTTTTAGCTATTAAATAAACTGCTTCAAAGAAGCACAAATATATTTTATTACACTTTAACATTACTCATTTAAAAAATGAAACATTAATCTTTTAGTTCGGAGAACTCCAACATCCCCACATCAGAGTATAATATTGAGCTAAATACTAAATTTTATATATTGAATTAAATACTAAATTTTATTTTAATAAAGTGCGTTTTAATTTTTCATTTTTTTTATATTAATAAAAAACTTTAGTACATTCCAATGCAATACCTCAATGCCTAGCCATAAAAATGTAATATACAAAATATTTTAAAATATAAAAATAAAAATAAAAATATATTTTAATAGTCATTGGATATTTTTAGTTGAAATATAATTTCAATAAATGATTTATTATTATTATTTTATAATTTATAATTATGATTTTAATATAAAAATAGTTTATAAAATTGATAATCATGTTACTTCATGACGTAAATGATAAACTATATCATAAAGTAACATGATGTAAATCATAAACTATATCATAAAATTTAAGGTTTAAATCACTAATAAATCAATCTAAATATATTATTTTTTATTGATTAAATTTTACACAATTTAAATTTATAATGTTAATAAATCTTATGTTATTTTAATTAAAATTAACTTCAAAATAATTAAAAAAAAATACAAAATATTCAGAATAAAATTAATTTGTTTCAAAATTTTCAAATAAAGAGCTTTGCCCTGTACTTCCATTCGTCTAACCCTTATAACGCCTATTGCCCTTCGTGTGTGATTGACCCAGTGTCTAAGTACAACCATTTTTTTGCGATTGACTCAGCATCTTATATAGCCATCTTTTCTTCTATTATAGCTTCTATTAAATATTTAAATATCAATATTTGATGGAATGGAAACAATCAAATAATTAATTTAATTTATGGGCATTTCATAATATTTTTAAAATCTACCATTTAATTAAATTTAACTAACATAATCTAATTAAATTTAACTAAACATATAGATATATATATATATAATTTTTAAAAATAGTATTGAAATACTATTTTGCAATTTATATATTAAAAACAATAATATAATATTTATTAATTTACTATTTTATATAATACTTAAAAATACCACAAAAATAATAAATCCATTATTAAGTGAATCTTAATCTCTATCATTTTAGTAAATAATAAGTGTTTAAATATCAGCTATTTCCATGTCCTCTCAGTAGAATATCCTTTGAGTCAATACTATGCTAGTTTTTCTATTCTCCATAAAATTTCTCTAAATTATAAATTTGGTAAGGTATTACCTTATAATACCTCTGCTAACAATCCCAGTTTGGTGGTTGTTTTTGCAGCTCCCAAAGCGGCGTACTGGTAGTTAAAAAATATTTTCGATGTCATTTTATATGTCATTTTATATGCAGTAGTCTAATTAGACTACTTTTTTGCTCTTAAAAATTACGGAAATTGTTGGAATATTGAAAATTCTAGAATTAATAATGGAGAAATTAAACTCCCCCTCTTCAACACAGAGAAATAAATTTCACTCTCAGAAAACAGAGTTTCAACTCAATAAAGAAAACATTTATTCCATAAAAATCTGTTACAAGTTCTTCCTCACTGCAGAGGGATTACAACTGCTGGACTGTTACGAAACACAGTTCCAAAACAAAACTCTTCTCTGTCTCTAAAAAAAAATCTGCTATGAATTTCCATTCATTGTCTCTATTTTTTTTTTTTTAAACAACTCACTGTTTTTCTATAAAACATACACTGCTGTGTATAATTTTAATTCTGATTTGTCTTTTAAAAAACAATTGCACTGCTGTGCATAAAAAAAAACATATAATCTGTTCTGTGTGTCTGTAAAAAAAATTACATCTCTGTTATATATATATATATATATATATATATATATATATATATATATATATATATATATATATATATATATATATATATATATATAATATCTCAATTCAATTCAATGTTGTTTAATTGACATAACTGCAAAAATTCACCGCTTGAAAATTTCATTAATGGCCTCATAACTTCTGGTGGCACCGCTTGAAAAGAAAATCGCATTGATGGCAAATTTGGCTTGGTGGCACCGTTTGGCATATTTTCTGTGGCGGTGGTGGTTCGGTGGTGCGTGAGCGGAGACACCACATAGCGGTGGTTGCGGAGGCTCTGTTCTGTTGGCTCAGTATGGTCCACGTAAGGCCCCACACTAAATCACAACTGTTTATTGCTAGTCAACGTGCGATCGACTGGTCAACAACGGGGGCATCGCTCCCGTTAAATTCCGGGCTGTTTGAACTCCCGCTCTCCGTTGATCACTTGTCGAATGCTCATCACTTCGCCAACCTGGTCTCCCTTTACCTCTGCGGTTGCTGACTCGTTCAGGCAGTTGGAAATTACATTCGAACACTCCCCCTTAATTTCAACTGTTGGGTTTTCCTGCATACCCAGGCATTTTCTGAAATGTTCAAAGCTTTTCTGCGCAAGTGGCTTTGTGAGGATATCTGCAAATTGATCCTCTGTTTTGCAATTATGCAAAACCATTTCACCATTGTTAACCAATTCACGTATGAAGTGAAACTTGGTGTCAATGTGTTTTGTCCTTTTATGAAAAACATAATTTTTAGACAATGCAATAGCTGAACTATTGTCCCAAAAAATCACTATCCCTTTTACTTGTTCTTGGCATAAAATTCTCAGTGTTTTTCTCATCGAAACTGCTTAACACGCTGCTTTTGTAGCTACCGCATATTCTGCCTCTGCTGTAGACAATGCTACAATGGGCTGTTTCTTAGAAGCCCATGGAATGGCTTCTGAACCCATATGAAAAACATAACTGGAAGTGCTCTTCCGATAATCTACACTTCCAGCCCAATCACTGTCAGTGTATCCAACTAAATCTGAACATTCTGAAGTAGTATAAAAAAGACCAAACCTTTTTGTACCTTTAACATACCTTAAAATTCTTTTTGCTGCTTGCCAATGTGCATCCTTTGGCTTCTCCATGAATCTGGAAATCAAACTAACAGCATGCATTATGTCCGGCCTAGTTGCAGTCAAATACATAAGGCTGCGAACTATGCTTTTGTATAATCTAGGATCAAAATCCTTATTGCTGTCCTCTCTGTTGAGTTTTAATCCCATCACTGTGGGAGTGATTGCTTCTTTTCTCTCCTGCATGTTAAATCTTTCAAACACCTCATTAACATACTTTGCCTGTGAGATAAAAATCCCATTTTCATCTTGTTCTACTTCTATTCCCAACAAGGATTTCAACAAACCCATATCAGTCATTTCAAATTCTTCTTTCATGACTTTTTTAAAATGTTCAATAAGGAAATCATCATTACCTGTAAAAAGAACATCATCAACACATAAGACTACAATCAATATTTTTCCATCTTTTTCTTTGATGTAGAGGGTGGGTTCTCCCTCACACTTTTCAAATCCATTTTCTAGTAGATATGAATCTATCCTGCTGTACCACGCTCTTGGTGCTTGCTTCGGCCCATAAAGAGCTTTCTTTAACTTACACACTTTCTGCTCTTGGCCTTTCTTTTCATAGCCGAGAGGTTGATCAATGTAAACCTCTTCAATTAACACTCCATTTAGGAATGTTGACTTCACTTCCATTTGGTAAACTTTCCAGGTGTTTTGTGCTGCTATGGACATCATTGCTCTTACGGTTTCCATTCTAGCAACCGGTGCGAAAGTTTCCTCATAATCTTTCCCATGCTTCTGTTGGAAATATGATGCAATGTGTCGTCCTTGATGGAAACCCTCTTCATGAAGAGGATGGCAACACTTGAAGAAGATGATGGCAACCTACTTGATGAAGTTGTACTTGATGGAAACTGACTTGATATACTAATTAATGATGTAAATATGATCTTCTACAAGTAGTACAGAAGTTGCAGAAGAAAGAAATATCAGTATGAGCAAGAGTAATGATGAAAACTGTATGTCACAAGGCATACGCGGGTTTTCTTAATAGAAGTAGCGTATGCACGTGGGAAATAACGTGCCAAGTCGCGTATGGTCAAATGTGCTCTAAATGTGTAAAACGAGGCGTTAATACCATGGTATTGACCCAATGTATTGAACGCTGGGTTGTCTATTTGATCCCGTCTAGGAATACCATCGGAAGTGATGTGGTTTTGGCTCATGGTATTGACAAAGGCTAAATCTATATAAGGAGAAGAAAATCATTATGCAAGTGTGTGTGCATGAGTCTGGGTTTGAATGAATACGTCACTCTGAAGTATGTCTGAATGGAAAGGGTAACAGTTTGATGATAGATCTGAATCTGTGATGCACCTATGAAGAAAATGATGAAGAAGGGAATCTAGATCTGAAATGTATTTGTATCTTCTAGATCTGTTTATGGAATGTTTAGATCTGAGATGAGGCGAACATCTGTCTGAAGTAAAGGGTTAAATCTGAATTGAATATCTGATCTAAAGAAGTATGCTACCCTATAATGTGTGAAGATCTATACGCAAGTTTATAACAGCGGAAGCGCGTATATACGCGGGTTTGATAAAGAGAAAGCGCGCATGGGTTGTGAAACTAGTTCTGAAGTATGTGCAGATGTATACGCGGGTTTATATGCATGAAGGCGCGTATATACGTGGATCAGTGAAAGGAAAGCGCGTATGAAAACTAGGGTTTGCTGAAGTCTGAAGTATAAAATATCTGATCTATTCTGCTGTGATACTGCTATCTGTTAAAGGTGTATTCTAGATATATGGGTTGTCTGAATTGATAAGTATCAATTTTTATGTCTGATTGAGCTTAAATGTGTGGAGTGGGTCTAGTCTGAAAATATGATGAAAAGTGGCCTGCAAGTTGTGCTCTAAAGAAAGCTTTTGGATCTAGTGTGAAAATTGAAGAAACGTGGTCCATGGTGGTGCTGAGGGAGATAGCCTTGAGTAAGGGGGTTGTAGCTCCCTTCCAGGTGAGGCTGGTAAATGAGAGCAGGGGGTCGTAGCTCCCTTCCAAGAGAGGCTGGTAAATGAGAGCAGGGGGTCGTAGCTCCCTTCCATGAGAGGTTGGTAAACGAGCGCAGGTGGGTGCCTGCATACTGGTATGAGTCTACGCCAGTACATAATTTGTAAGATGTTTTCTTTATAATAAAATATTGAAGGCTGAGCAACGATAGCAGTGGTTTTCTCCCGACTTGGGTTTCCACCTAAAATCCTGGTGTTCATGTGTGATGCTTATGTGTTATGGTTTATTCTGTTGTTACTGCACATGCTTACTGTTAACTTAACATCATATGAATGAATGTTGCAAAGAACTAAGTTAAGAAATATCTGCATAATTAGATCTTTGTTCATACGCGAGTTTTTTGAAGGGTATCCGCGTATATACGCGAGTCTGGGTCGGGAAAGTAGCGTATGGGTTTTAGAGCATGAAAAATTAAAAGGTTGAGTATGCCCTAAATACTGATTCACCCCCCCCCCCCCCCCACTCTCATTATTTTTCACAAAAAATGTTATCAGAGCAAGTCCTTCTGCAGAAGCTTGATCGCTTGAAGGAGATCCGTCACGATGGGAAGGAAGCAAAAGAAGAAGGCTGCTGAAAAGGAGATATCTCAGAAAATGTGTGCAGTAGAAAATGAAGAAGATAAAACAGGTATTGATAATTTTTGTTGTGATTCACTTTCTTGTGCATGCAATGGTGAAGATAGTGAAAGTAATGCTTTGGATCTAGAGGAAGCTATCAATATCAAAGTTGAAGAACAACAAAGAGAAATTGATAAGAAATATTCTATCTACAAAGAGATGATCTCTCAAATGAAAGAACAAATAGAAATGCTGAATGGACAGGTAGGCAAGTATCAAAGGTTTCATACTTATGCATCCAATCGAATTAAAAGACTAGAAGCAGAAATCAACGATCTAAATGCAGATCTCGAAAAATAAAACAAGAAGAATGCAAGACTTGAAGCTGAAATCATCTCTCTCAAAGAAGATCCGGAAGAACTTGAAGTAGAAAACATCTCTCTGAAAGCAGATCTGGAAAAATCAAATAAGAAGAATGAAGAACTTGAAGCAGAAATCATCTCTCTAAAAGCAAATCTCGAATCATCGAATAAGAAGAAGGAAGAACTCTTACAAACTTTTGAAGATCAAGAAAATGGGTTGAAAGAAGAGATTCTAAATCTGAATGGTCAAGAAGAAGAAGAAAAAAGGGTCGACGAAAGTATGAAGAAGCAATGCCAAAAATTGGAAGTTGAGGTAAACATTCTCAAAGGTAAATTAGAAGAAAAGGATAAACTTTTGAGGTTTCAATATAGTACTAAGATTCTGGATGATATTCTTAGTAGTCAAAGGTCTCCTTCTATCAAACTTGGTCTGGGTTTTCATGAAATGGTTAAAGGAGAATCTAGTTCACAAGGAAGTGCTAAAGATTCAAAGGATGTCAAAGAAAAACCTGAAGTAGTGAAAGAGATAAAAGGGAAACCAACAATTTTGAATTCTCAAAGGAAATCTTTCGCTCCTAACTATGGAAGTATCAATAATATTGAATGCTTTAAATGTCATAATTATGGTCATGTTGTAGCAAATTGCAGAAGCAGATCATTTTAGTCACAATCAAACAGATTCTATTCAGAAAGGTACTCTGGTTTCTTCAAGGGATATTGTTTTTCATGTAGCAAGTATGGTCATAAAGCAGCTGATTGCAATAGAAGAAAGAATGGAAGAACACACTATGATCCTTATGCTTACTCTTCTGGTCACGCAAGATGTTATACTTGTAACAAGTATGGACATGTAGAAAAAGAATGCAGGATGAACAAATCTGAGAAATTGGATAATTTTCAGCACACTAAAAGAAGTTTCAAGCAAAGCTGGAAAAGGAAGGAGGATCGGTCAGAAACGTAGGGAATATTGACCCTACTGCAGTCATCCTCTTCTGAAGCTTACTTCTCTTAATGACTGCAGGAAGTGATGTGAGATACATTAGCGGGATTATTAATGTATCATCACAGGGGGAGTGATGTATGATGATTCTCATTATTCTAGTTATTCCGGACAGAGCATCTGATGTAAAGAAGATAGGTACAGGAGGTACAAATTCAAGGGGAGATGAAGGAATGTGAAGTTTTCCATGTTTCACTTTCCATACATGGGTTCAGTGAACTAAAGCCGCGTATACGCACGATTTTGAGTGGAGACAGTCGCGTATACACTTATGTTAAGAAAATTTGTATGACAACTGAAGTTCAGGAGTACAGGTTCAGAGGGAGCATCAGTCTGACTGTTAATGATTGTATTATTGGCACTGTATTTGTTTATTTCTCAGTTCTAAATGATGATGACATGTTACATGGTTTCTCATGATTTTGGATGAGTCCTGTTTACCTTTTGCTGAAGAGTTTTCATTCCTTTCACACATGGATGAGATGGAAGTCGTATGATTCAGAGATAAGGACATATCATGCTACTGATAACTTGCTGTTGAAAGAGCTTCAGGTTGCACAAGCTAAGGAGAAGCCTTGGGCATATGGAAAGGATGCTTGGATGTACATTTTCAAGGGGAGCATTAGCCTTGCTCATTATAATGCATTGTTGGCATTATGATGGTTCTGAAATATGATCTCTCTCTTGAGGTCTTTCTGGTATTGGTCATAGAATGTCATATTTGTAATTTGATAAAAAGGTCATGATGAGACCTATGATGAAAAATTGTAATATTCTGTCATGTAAGGACTGGTTCAAATTTGTAAACCCACTTGGTTGGGTAGTTGAGTCAAAATGTGTAAACCCACTTGGTTGGGTACTTGAGTCAAAATGTGTAAACCCTCTTGGTTGGGTATTTGAGTCTCATATGTAAATCCACTTGGTTGGATCTTTGATGTTAGTATGAGTCCTTGGTGATAGGAAGGTCATAGAGTCATGTACTTCATTGTAGAATACGTTTGAAGACTCAGCATGAACTCAGGGGGAGCATGGTAACTTCAGTGCACATCAGATCTACAACGCTCTACATGAGGAGAAAAATCTTGTGTTGGTATTGCTCCGCCCTTTGCCCTTGATGTCAAAGGGGGAGAGTGACATGGTGTTTGAATAAGGGGAGAATAATGTTTATGCTTAATGTATCTATCTGTTGTGGTGATCAAACACCATCGTGGTTGCCATCAAGTCCAAAGGGGGAGATTGTTGGCAATATGATGCAATGTGTTGTCCTTGATGGCAACCCTCTTGATGAAGATGATGGCAACACTTGAAGAAGATGATGGAAACCTACTTGATGAAGTTGTACTTGATAGAAACTGACTTGATATACTAATTAAGGATGTAAATCTGATGTTCTACAAGTAGTACAGAAGTTGCAGAATAAAAAAATATCAGTATGAGCAAGAGTAATGATGAAAAGTGTATGTCACAAGGCATACGCGGGTTTGCCTAATAGAAGTAGCGTATGCACGCGGGAAATAACGTGCCAAGTCGCGTATGGTCAAATGCGCTCTAAATGTGTAAAACCAGGGGTTACTACCATGGTATTGACCCAATGTATTGAGCGTTGGGTTGTCTATTTGATCCCGTCCATGAATACCATTACAAGTGATGTGGTTTTGGCTCATGGTATTGACAAAGGCTAAATCTATATAAGGAGAAGAAAATCATTGTGCAAGTGTGTGTGCATGAGTATGGGTTTGAATGAATACGTCACTCTGAAGTATGTCTGAATGGAAAGGGTAATAGTTTGATGATAGATCTGAATTTGTGATGCACCTATGAAGAAAATGATGAAGAAGGGAATCTAGATCTGAAATGTATTTATATATTCTAGATCTGTTTATGGAATGTTTAGATCTGAGATGAGGCAAACATCTGTCTGAAGGAAAGGGTTAAATCTGAATTGAATATCTGATCTGAAGAAGTATGCTACCCTATAATGTTTGAAGATCTATACGGAAGTTTATAACAGTGGAAGCGCGTATATACGCGGGTTTGATAAAGAGAACGCGCGTATGGGTTGTGAAACTAGTTCTGAAGTATGTGCAGATGTATACGTGGGTTTATATGCATGAAGGCACATATATACGTTGGATCAGTGAAAGGAAAGCGCGTATGAAAACTAGGTCTTGCTGAAGTCTGAAGTATAAAATGTTTGATCTATTCTGCTATGATACTGTTATCTGTTAAAGGTGTATTCTACATATATGAGTTGTCTGAATTGATAAGTATTAGTTTTTATGTATGATTGAGCTTAAATGTGTGGAGTGGGTCCAGTCTGAAAATATGATGAAAAGTGGCCTGCAAGTTGTGCTCTAAAGAAATATTTTTGATCTAGTGTGAAAATTGATGAAACGTGGTCCATGGTGGTGCTGAGGGAGATAGCCTTGAGTCAGGGGGTTGTAGCTCCCTTCCAAGTGAGGCTGGTAAACGAGGGCAGGGGGTCGTAGCTCCCTTTTAGGAGAGGCTGGTAAACGAGAGCAGGGGGTCATAGCTCCCTTCCAGGAGAGGCTGGTAAATGAGCGCAGGTGGGTGCATGCGTACTGGTATGAGTCTGCGCAAGTACATAAGTTGTAAGATGTTTTCTTTATAATAAAATATTGAAGGCTGAGCAACGACAGCGGTGGTTTTCTCCTGACTTGGGTTTCCACCTAAAATCCTAGTGTTCATGTGTGATGCTTATGTGTGATGGTTTATTCTGTTGTTGCTGCACATGTTTACTGTTAACTTAACATCAGATGTATGAATGTTGCAAAGAACTAAGTTAAGAAATATCTGCATAATTAGATCTCTGTTCATATGCAAGTTTTATGAAGGGTATCCGCGTATATACGCGAGTCTGGGTCAGGAAAGTAGCGTATGGGTTTTAGAGCATGAAAAAGTAAAAAGTTGAGTATGCCCTAAATACTGATTCACCCCCCCGTCTCAGTATTTTTCCCAACAACTTCTATTTATAACCTTTGACAACAAGTCTTGCCTTGTGTCTCTCTATTTTGCCTTCAGCATTACTTTTGGTCTTGTAGACCCATTTAACTCCAATGACATCTTTACCTTTTGGGAGTTCAATCAAATCCCAAGTCTTGTTTCTTTCTATGGCATTTATCTCCTCATCCATGGATTCTATCCATTTCTTATCCTTGATAGCTTCTTTTAAATGAACAGGATCATCAACATGACAATATAAAGAAAAAAAAGAATTGATACCTTCATTTGATATATCTTGTTCATAAATATCTTTCAAACTTCTGAATTTATTACCTCTTTCAGTAGGTGTACAAATTCTTGAAGAAGCACTTGAATTTCCTCCTTGTGGTGTGCTTGGAGAAGCACTTTCATTTCTCCTCAAGGGTGTGCTCTGCTGCTCTTGTGTTGGTGCTACTGTTTGGGGATGTATTTCAACCAACTCATCATAATTTTCATCATGAGATAAATAGTGTGTAACATTCACTGTCTTCTCTATGCTTCCATCCCAAGCTTCGTCTTCAATGAACTGAACGTCCCTGCTCACAATAAACTTCTTGGTGGATGGGTTATATAACATGTATGCCTTCGATTCCTCACTGTATCCAATGAAAATACATTTCTCCCCCTTGCTTTCCAACTTCTTCCTTAGCTGATCCAAAATGTGTGCATAAGCCACACATCCAAAAACCTTCATGTGTGTGACACTTTGCTTTGTGCCACTCCATGCCTCTTCCAGCACTTTGTTCATAACTGCTTTTGTAGGGCATCTATTCAAAATATATGCTGCACAATGTACAGCTTCAACCCAATAATCATTACGAAATGCTTTTCCTTTAACATACTCCTTGCCATGTCCATGATGGTTCGGTTCTTCCTTTCGGCCACTCCATTTTGCTACAGAGTATATCTAGTTGTAAACTGCTTTTGAATACCATTTTCTCTACAAAAACATAGAAAATATTTAGATATATACTCACCTCCTCTATCAGTCCCTAAGAATTTGATATGCAGCCCTCTTTTGTTCTCAACAAGTGCTTTGAAATTGCAAAATTTTTCAAACACTTCACTTTTCTTTTTCAAAAAGTAAACCCAATTTTTTCTTGTAAAATCATCTATAAATGTTAAGATATAGTGGTTGTTAGAAAGTGATGGAGTTTGCATCGGTCCACATACACCTGAGTGGACAATCTCTAAGGGTGCCTTTGCCCTTATGTTTTTCCCGGAAGGAAAAATTTCTCTGTGTTGTTTCCCCAAGATACAACCTTCACAAAGGCTATCTAGTTTCTCTATCAATGTTAAACCACTTATCATTCCTTTTCTGTTCAACAGATTAATACCTCCAAAGTTGAGATGTCCAAATCTCAAGTGCCATAACCAATTATCATCTTTTGGTTCACTTTGGAAAGTTTCTTGTGCAACTGCTGCTTTCTCTTCACCATTCTTCAAGTCTTCTCTCATTCTGAGAGGAAACGTCCTGTTCCTTGTCATCTTTACTTCAGCAATACACTAATTGTTGGGTGGTTTATCCATGATGGTACAAACATCATCCTCAAAGAAAACATTATATCCCTTATGAAAAAGTTGTCCAATACTTAAGAGATTACACTTCATTCTTGGAACATAATAAATATCTACTATGGATTTATTTGCACCTAATCTTGTTAAAACATTCACATCATCTTTTCCCATAACAGAAACTCTGCTATCATTTCCTAGTGTGACTTGTGACTGCACACTCTCATCTAGCATAGAAAAAATTTCTAAGTTTCCTGTCATATGGTTACTACAATCGGAGTCTAGAAACCATAAATCCTCATTCTTTTCTTCAGCCATATTACAAGCTAAAAACAAATTGTTTTGGCGGCTATTTTCTATAGTGAAATTTGCACTAGTTCTACTTCTCATATCTTGCTTCTTCGTTCTACATTCATTAGCATAATGACCATATTTTTTACAATTGTAACATTTGACATTGGATTTTTCATACCTATGTCCTTGAGCATTCTACTGGCCATTCTGCTAATTGCTGCCTTGGCCGTGGCTGTGACTTTCACTGTTGCACGTTTCATGTGAATGTGAAGGGCTGTTCCTTCCACCTCTGTTTTGGCTTCTGCCTCTTCCTCTTTTGTTTCCTCTGCCTTGACCTCTTCCTCTTCCGAAAGACATCTGGGTCTTAAAAGCATGTTCTAGAGATGAGTTATCACTCCTATCCAATCTCTGTTCATGGTTTATCACTGATGCATGTAGCTTATCCACTGAAAAATTTGTGAGATCGTTAGTCTCTTCTATGGTGGTGAAAATCACATCAAATCTTGAAGGTAAACTTCTCAAGAGTTTTTCCACAATCCTCTTGTCCTCAAGAGTCTCTCCATGAGATCTTATTTGTGTGACCATTCAAATCACATGAGTGAAGAATGAGTCAATAGTGTCTAACTCTTTCATACAGAGAGTCTCAAAATCTCTCCTCAGCAACTGAAGTTTTGTTGTCTTCACTTTCTCCATGCCTTGATAAGATGTCTTTAGATTTTCCCATGCTTCTTTGGATCTTTTGGCTACTGCTATCCTCGGAAACACACTCTCATGCACTGCTTGATACAAAAATAAAAGAGCCCTGGCATCTTTCTTCTTATTGCTCTTCAACTGTTCTCTTCCTGCTTGCTTTAAAACTTAAAACTCTGCTTCATTTGCTGGCTCTTCAAAGCCATCCTCAACAAATTCCCATAAGTCTTGGGAGACAAATAATTCTTTCATAGTTATTGATCAGTAGTCATAATTTTTCCCATTAAATTGTGGGAGATGGATATTTCCCATACCCATACCAGTGCTGGCTCCAGCCATTCTGCACTCTTAACTATGATTCAAAAACACTTGACTCTGTGTTTAAACTAACTATCTGTACTGCAACAGTAACACAAAAGTGTATAGAGAAATACCTTTGGATTCTTCTTGTCTAAACCTTCACACTGCTGGAGAGGCTCCTGAAATACATAACTCCTTTCCTTCAGCTTATTTGACCTTCAAATAGCCTCGACTAGCTCTGATACCATGTTGGAATATTGAAAACTCCAGAATTAGTAATGGAGAAATTAAACTCCCCCTCTTCAACACAAAGAAATAAATTTCAGTCTCAGAAAACAGAGTTTCAACTCAATAAAACAAACATTTATTCCATAAAAATCTGTTACAATTTCTTCCTCACTACAGAGGGATTACAACTACTGGACTGTTACAAAACACAGTTCCAAAACAAAATTCTTCTTTGTCTCTAAAAAAAACTCTGTTGTGAATTTCCATTCACTGTCTTTGTCTTTTTTTTTTTAAAACAACTCACTGTTTTTCTATAAAACATACACTGCTGTGTATAATTTTAATTCTTCTCCATATTTTAAAAAACAATTGCACTGTTGTGCATAAAAAAAAACATATAATCTGTTCTGTGTGTCTATAAAAAAAAATTACATCTCTATTCTATATATATATATATATATATATAAACAAAATATCTCAATTCAATTCAATGTTGTTTAATTGACATAACTGCAAAAATTCACTGCTTGAAAATTTCATTAATGGCCTCATAACTTCTGTCGGCACCGCTTGAAAAGAAAATCGCATTGATGGCGAATTTGGCTTGGTGGCACTGTTTGGCATATTTTCCGCAGCGGTGGTGGTTCGGTGGTGCATGAGTGGAGACACCACATAGCGGTGGTTGTGGAGGCTCTGTTCTACCGACTCAGTACAGTCAGGGTAAGGCCCCGCACTAAATCGCAATCGTTGATTGCTGGTCAACGTGCGATCGGCTGGTCAACAACGGGGGCATCGCTCCCGTTAACTTCCGAGTTGTTTGAACTCCTGCTCTCCGTTGATCGCTTGTCAAATGTTGATCACTTCACCAACCTACTCTCGCTTTACCTTTGCGCCTGCTGACTTGTTCAGGCAGTTGGAAATTACATTCCAACAGAAATTGCAGTCAGGTTTTAAGAAAATGTGGCAGGGATTTTTGTAAATTCACGTTATAACTATTAAAATTTAATATTTTGGGTGCCCTATAGGTTTTTGATAGTTCTGAATCCATTTCCATCATCAAAATCATGATTCAAATACTATTACTATAATATTTCTTAAAAAAATTTAGCCCAAATTCCAACCAATTTTGATCGTCCAAACAATTCCTATGTCTCTTTATAGACAACTCCGTTTTGTATTTGCCATATTCTTCGTCTCTAGTTTATGTATATCTATAAAAATATACAGTTACTATTTCATGGTACCTGTACAAGTTTATACCATTTCCACTTTGGTACTAGTTTGGCAATCTTTCTATTATGACCACATCAACAAATGGTGGAAGGAAAGGAAGGCGAAGTCCTTGCCTGAGGTACAATTTATGCGATGGTGTTGACACGTTTGTCATTTCCTTGTAGAATTTTAATAAATTTAGGTTTTACTTTGAAATATGATCGAAAATATCAATAGATATATAGTTGTATAATGCTGCATTCCAAGTGCAGAGGCGGACATACTCTGGATGCAAGGAACAATGCCACCATACAGATCCAGTGAACGTACCTGAAAGAAGAGACTATTATGCAGAGGCAGCCAAGAAAAATGATGCAGATGATCTCATGAAATCGTGTAATGTGACTCCTGCATCTATTTTACTAATTCCCACATTTTCACCGGCCCGCGAGAGATCTATAGGACAAACCCTATATTACATGTAAGTGCTAGAATTTGCACTCCCGATTTTTAGATTTACTGTTACGCATTTTATAATAATGTTATTTTGAAAAGAGATTTTGGAAATATTATAAATCCTTACCTTGATAGTACCATTAGAAACATTTCTCGGAATATGCCATAGAAATAAGTAGGCCCATTATATGTTGGATATTAATAAGGCAAGGGACAGTTTAATTAGAAATTAAGCCGTTATGAAGCATTTTAAGTAAATGGAAATATTCATGGTACTAAAAGTAAAAAGAATCATAATATATTAATAAGCTTCATGAAGTGTTTATTTTGTCAGGTCTGCGATCTCTGGCAAGCAGTCATACACCAACGCCCGGCTCATATCTCGCTGCCTCATCCCGTGGGTCTGCTCGGAGTGGTCCCAGTAATCTATTAGATCACTCCTTTGTAGAAGATAATAATATTACAACTCCCAAGAGTTCAAAATCAGTTCTACTCAGCGTATGTTTTCATACTTTATTGATCGATCGAGTGCCAATTTTAATTTTGATCTCCACTATGTTGGAATTTTTGAGTATTCCAAAACATATAGAGAGAGAAAAATCTCTCTTCTTAACACAAAGAACTCATTTAAAATTTTTTTGGACAAATATGTACAAACAAAATTGATTTCATTAAGCATTAACGATTACAAAATGAAAATTTTTCAGAACTGCGTTCTGGATTTACGAAGGATTAGCTACTACAAACACAACATTTCAATTCTTTCTCTGTCTCACTATCTTCCTTTGGGAATTACAAAGAATAATACAGTCGACTCTTTGTCACACAGTCTCTTTATTCCTACTCCGTCCAAAAAAAAACATTACATATATAAAAAAAAAAACAGAAAACCTAATCTAATCTTTAATGTGGTTGTTCAATCCTATACTTGGATCAACAGACAGACCCATTTCTTCATTAAAATCAGGACGCAGGCCATATACCAAATACATAGTAAAAACACGTAAAAATGCGTTCAACACTCAATAAGGCGGAACTCAAATTTTATGAAATCCGAATGAGTCCTCATCGCATCCAACTCCATTTCGCAGATCGACGATCGATGATTTTAACATTCAACTGTGCGAAATGATGATAAACTTGAACCTGTGCGACTGCGATAATGACATGGCACTTATCGCATCGCGGTCCATCTAACTTAGTCTGCGGGCGGTTTGGGTGATAAACTAAAAATATTGCACATGCGATATGCAATAGCGATATCGCATTGCAAGTGAAACAATATAACTTTGCCACTGCGGTGGGAAACTTTGAAATGTTGAGAAGTGCAAGTTCGGAAAATGGGGTCCACTATGACGTAGCCCTATTTAAAAAAAATTGTCACGTAAATAAAAAAATAGTTGGTTGTTGGTGAGGGCTTAAAATCCCGATGAGACAATGTTTTATAAAGCCTGTTGTTGCATGGTTTGAACCACAAAGACTTCAATTCTTCTGCAAAGGTGGCTACGGTCGATAAACAAAAAACATCCTTACAGTTTCATTGATTTCTTTGTTAAATGCACGATGGTGTGCACACAAACATTTTTCCCCTGTTGTACTCATCTTTCTCCTGCATAGGGTTTGTAGGTGAGTTTAATATTTCAACACTCCCATTTAAATTCAATTGTTGTGTTCTCTTGAATACCCAAACACTTTATCAAATAATTGAAATTTTTCTGCCCCAATGGTTTTGTCAAAATTTAAACAAACTGTTCCTCTATCTTGCAATGTTGCAAAACAATTTCCCCATTGTTCATTAGCTCTGTGATGTAGTGATACTTGGCATCAATGTGTTTCATTCTCTTGTGAAGCACTGAATTATTTGATAATGCTATAGCTGAGCTATTGTCACAATAAATTATTGTGTCTTTTACTTGTTCATGACACAAAACTCCTCAACATTCTCCTCATCCATACTTCTTGACATGTTGCTACTGTAGCTGCCACATACTTTGCCTCTGCTGTAGATAAAGCCACTATTGGTTGTTTCTTAGAAGCGCATGGAATGGCTCCTGAACCCATATGAAAAACATAATCAGATGTACTTTTCTGGTCATCTATACTTCCATCCCAATCACTATCAGTATATCCAATCAATTCAGAATTTTGTGAAGTGGTATATAAAATTCCATACCTCTTTGTTTCTTTCACATACCTCAGAATTCTTTTTGCTGCTTGCCAATGTGCCTCCTTTTTCCTTTCCATAAATATGGAAATTAAACTCACATCATGCATCATATTAGGCCTAGTTGTAGTCAAATACATGAGGTTGCCAACTATGCTCTTGTACAAACTAGGATCAAAATCCTTGTTGTTGTCCTCTTTGCTAAGTTTCAATCCCATCACTATAGGAGTAGTTACTGCCTTGCAATCATGCATGTTAAATCTTTCCAAAACTTCATTTACGTATTTAGCTTGAGAGATAAAAATCTTATTTTAATTTTGCTCTACTTCTATTCCTAAGAAGTATTTCAGCAATCCCATGTCAGTCATCTCAAACTCATCCTTCATGACTGATTTCAAATTATGAATGAGGTAAGCATCATTACCTATGAATATCAAATCATCAACATATAAAACAACAATCGACATCTTACCATCTTTCTCCTTGATATATAATGTGGGTTCTCCTTCACATTTTTCAAACCCATTTTCTAGTAGATAGGAATCTATCCTACTGTACCATGCTCTTGGTGCTTGTTTCAGCCCATAAAGAGCTTTCTTCAATCTGCATACTTTATGCTCTTAACCCTTTTTCTCATAGCTTGGAGATTTTTCAACATAAACCTCTTCCATCAATACTCCATTTAGGAATGCTGATTTCACATTTATTTGGTAAATCTTCCACTTATGTTGTGTTGTTATGGACAACACTGTTCTCACTGTTTCCATTCTTGCAACCGATGCAAAAGTTTCCTCATAATCTCTTCCTTGTTGCTAATTGTGGCCTTAGACAACAAGTCTTGCCTTGTGACTTTCAATCTTACCTTCAGCATTGTTCTTGGTTTTATAAACCCATTTTACTCCAATTACTTCCTTGCCTTTTGGGAGATCAACCAACTCCCATGTTTTATTTTTCTCTATGGCATTCATTTCTTCATCCATAACATCTATCCATTTCTTATCTTTCATTGCTTCTTCAAAAGGAATAGGATCCTCTGCATAACAATATAGTGCAAATAAAGAGTTCATACATTCATTTGATGCCTCTTGCTCATAAATAGCATTTAAATTTCATAATCTGGTTCCTTTTTTACTTCGTGTACTTGTGCTTGTAGAAGCACTCAAATCTGCTCCTTGTGGTGTGCTTAGAGAAGCACTGTTATCAGTTCTCAAAGGTGTTCTCATACCTGCTTGTGGTGTCCCTTGCTGTCCTTGTGTTGGTGGAGGCGGTGCTGCTAATGAGGTGTTCCTTTCAGCAATTTCTTCCTCATCATCATCATGAGACAAACAGTTCTTCACATTGACTATTTTCTCAATGCTTCCATCCCAAGCTTCTTCCTCAATGAACTAAACATCTCTGCTTATAAAAAATTTCTTGGTGGATGGGTTATACAATCTATATGCCTTGAATTCTTCACTATATCCAATAAAAATGAACTTCTCCCCCTTACTGTCCAACTTCTTCCTTAGTTGATCTGGAATGTGTGCATAAGCCACACAGCCAAAAACTCTAATGTGGGTGACACCTTGTTTTATGCCACTCCATGCTTCTTCCGGAACTCTATTCATTACTAATTTGGTTGGGCATATATTCGAGATGTATGTTGCGCAATGTACAACTTCAGCCCAATAATCATTTGGAAAATGTTTTTCCTTCAGCATACTTCTTACTATGTCCATGGTTGTTCTATTTTTCCTTTCAGAAACTCCATTTTTCTGCGGTGTGTACCTTGCTGTAAATTGCTTGTGTATTCCATTTTCTCTGCAAAAACGTAGATATTATTTTGAGATATACTCACCTCCTCTATCAATCCTTAAAAATTTATTGTGCTCCCTAGTTTGTTTCCCTACAAGAGCCTTAAAGTGGAAAAATTTCTCAAGCACTTCACTTTTATATTTCAAGAAATAAACCCAAGTTTTCCTTGTGCAATCATCAATAAAAATAAGCATATAGTGGTTGCTTGCTAGTGATGATGTTTGCATTGGTCCACACAAATATGAATGGACAATTTCCAAGGGTGCCTTTTCCCTTGTGCTCTTTCCTGATGGAAAACATTCTCTGTGTTGTTTTCCCGAGATGTAGCCTTGATATATGTTGTCTAGTTTGTCTATCAATGGTAATCCCTTTACCATTCCTTTCCTATCCAACAAATTTAGACCTCCAAAATTGAGATGTCCGAATCTCAAATGCATCACCAGTTTTCATCTTTTGCTTCTCTTCGGAATGTCTCTTGTGTCATTGCTGCCATTTCAGCTCCTTTCTTCAAATCTGCTCTCATCTTGAGAGGGAACATTCTATTCCTTATCTTCTTCACTTGTGAAATGCCTTTCCTTCTTGGTGGTTTATCCATGATGGTGCATACATCATCTTCAAAGAAAACATTGTAACTCTTTTGAATGAGTTGTCCAATTCTCAAGAGGTTACACTTCATACCAGGCACATAGTATACATCTGATATGGATCTTCCTTCTCCCTTCTTTGTCAAAACATTCACTCTGCCCTTTCCCATGACAGATACCTTACTGTCTGTCCCCAATGTTACTTGAGACTTTACATTTTCATCTAACATGGAAAACATGGCAATGTTTCCAGTCATATGGTTACTACATCCTGAATCTAGAAACCATATATCTTCATTCTTTTCTTTAGCCATATTACATGCTAAAAACAACTTATCTTGGCTGATATTTTCTTTAGTAAAATTAGCACTGGGTCTATTACCCATGTCACTTTGTTTCTTCCTACATTCATTGGGATAATGCCCATACTTTTTACAGTAATGACATTGGATTTGAGATTTATCATACCTTTTTCCATGTGCTTGATTTTTTCCACCTTGCTAGCTGTTGCATTGGCCTTGGTTCTGATTTTGATTGCTACCCCTTCCATGAGTATTTGCAGGGCTAATTCTTCCTCCACTATTTTGGCTTCCACCTCTTCATTTTCCTCTATAGTTTCCTCTTCCTTAACCTCTTCATCTTCCAAAGGTCATTTTGGTCTTGAAGGAATGCTCCAAAGATGATTTTGTTGTTCTACCCAATCTTTGTTCATGATTTATCAATGATGCATGAAGCTCGTCAACTGAAAAATTTGAGAGATCCTTTGTCTCTTCAATTGTTGTGACTATAACATCAAACCTTGAGGGTACGCTCCTCAATACTATCTCCACAATCCTTGTTTCTTATAGTGTCTCTCCATGAGACCTTATCTGGGTAACCAACCCAATCATACGTGTGAAGAATGAGCCCATGTTATCAGACTCTTTCAGACAGAGAGTTTCAAAGTCTCTCCTTAGCAATTGTAGCTTTGATGTCTTCACCTTCTCCATACCTTGATAGGCAATCTGGAGGGTATCCCATGCATCCTTGCACCTCTTAGCTGCTGCTATCCTTAGAAACACACTCTCATGCACTGCTTGATAGAGATATAACAGGGCTTTTGAGTCCTTATTCCTATTGCTCTTCAACAAATATTTCTCTGCCTGTGTCAAGGCATTAAAGGCATTTTCATTTGCTAGTTCTTCAAAACCATCTTCAACAAGCTCCCATAAGTCTTGAGAGGCAAACAGGGCTCTCATGGTGATTGGCCAGTAGTCATAGTTCTTCCCATTGAACTGTGGGAGTTGATTATTTCCAATACTCATGCTTGTGCTGGCTCCTGCCATTTCTAGCACACTGAACTATGCTCCAAACAATATTGACTGTGATTTTTAAACAAACTGTCTCTCTTCTTAAAAAAAAAATGTGTCTCTAAGGACTGCACTCTTTAATAGACTCAAAACTCTATGTTTAAGAAATACCTAGAATTTTGTTGAGCCTTTAAAGTGTTGGAGAACTACTGCAACAAACTCCTTCCTTCAGCTTCTTTAACTATCCTTCAAAGAGCCTGGACTAGCTCTAATACCATGTTGGAATTTCTGAGTATTCCAAAACATAGAGAGAAAGAACAAAGTCTCTCCTCTTAACAGAAACAACTCATTTAAAATTTTTCTGGAGATAGATGCACAAATAACATCTATTTCATTAAGCATAAACAATTACAAAATGAAATTTCTTCAGAACTACATTCTGGATTTACAAAGGTTTAGCTGCTACAGACACATCGTTTCAATTCTTTCTCTATCTCGCTGTCTGCCTTCAGGCATTACAAAGAATAATATAGTCGACTCTCTATCACACAGTCTCTCTATTTCTACTCCGTCCAAAAAAAACATTACATATATAAAAAAACACAGAAAACCTAATCTAATCTTTAATGTAGTTGTTTAATCCTGTACTTGGGTCAACAGACAGATCCATTTCTTCATTAAAATCAGGACGCAGGCCGTATACCAAATACACACTAAAAACACGCAAAAACGCGTTCAACACTCAATAAGGCGGAACTCAAATTTTATCAAATCCGGCTGAGTCCTCATCGCGTCTAACTCCATTTCGCAGATCGACGATCGGCGATTTTAACATTCAACTGTGCGGAACACTGATAAACTTGAACATGTGTGACTGTGATAATGATGTGGTACTTATCGCATTGTGGTCCATATAACTTAGTCTGCGGGCAGTTCGGGTGATAAACTAAACATCTTGCGCATGCAATATGCGATAGCCATATCGCATCGCAAGTGAAACATCATAACTTTGTGGCCATGATGGGAAACTTTAAAATTTTGCGAAGTGAAAGTTTGGCAAATGGGGTCCACTATGACGTGGCCCTATTTAAATCAAAATTCCCGCGTAAATCAAAAAATAGGTTGTTGTTGGTGAGGCCTTAAAAGCCTTATGAGACAGTGTTTCAGAAGGCCTGTTGTTGCATGGTTTCAACCACAAAGATTTCAATTCTTCTGCAAAGGTGGCTGCGGTCGGTAAACAAAAAACATCCTTACAGTTTCATTGATTTCTTTGTTAAATGCATGATGGTGTGCACACAAACATTCTTCCCCTACTGTACTCCTCTTTCTCCTCCACAGGGTTTACAGGTGAGTTTAATATTTCAACACACTGTGGGGGAAAATTCTTGTAGTCCTAAGTTTGTTTTTTCTTTCGGTAATCTCCAGGTAACTTCAACAGTATTCTTTTTAGGGGTGTTCAACTACTTCAACTTAAGGGAGACTCGAACCTTTGATTCTAGTAAAATAGTTTGAACATCATCATTTGTATTACCAGGGAGGAAAATTTTGCTGGTAACTGTATTCTTCAGGATATTATTGTCCATAAGGTAAGAATCTTATTGTCCACAAGGTAACGCTGTAGAGAATTTAGAATATTATGAAGCCAATAGCCTGATTTCCTAAGTTTTGTAAATGTTTAGCCTGATTTCCTAAGTTCTGTAAATGTTTACTGAGGCTTTGCATGTTTAGGAAGCGAGCGCAATTACGTTAAGGGACTCCATGATAGGTGAAGAGTCCACCAGCGTAGTGGGAACATGCTTGGCATGGGTTATGGTTGTTATCTATATGGGAGGATAGCCTCCAAAATTTTGGAAAAATGTAATATCTCAAACAACATTTTTGAATGCTTGAGCTCTTGGGGTTAGAAAAATCTAATATCTCAAAACCCATTTTTAAATGAAATGCTTGAGGGTCTTGGTGTTAGAAAAATGTAATATCTTAAAATCGAAATGTTTGATGGTTTTGATGTTATTAGTTAGGTTTATTTGAAGGGTTTGGTGTTTTTTGATATGTTTATTTTGGAATTGGTTTTAACAATTTGAAATTTAATTGGGAAATAGATTATAGGATATAAATTAAAATTTAATTGTGAAATAGATTATAAGATATAAATTAAAATTTAGTTATGAAATAGATTATAGAATTTAATCTTTATAGAAGATTTTTAAATAATATTACCAGAGATCATAACAATTTAATTTTTGTGGAATATTTTAAAATATTATTAGTAGACCCCGAATGCGGGTGTTAGTGCAGTTAATGAGGGTGATAGGACGCAAGCAGTCGGACGGGAGGCCACATGCCATCCCTCATGGATGAATTGAGACCACTTGCCCACAGTTAATACTCCACCGCATGCTCTTAATGGCGTTTGATATGGAGGCGATTCTCACTATCGCAGGGGAGGTTCGAGGCAGCCTTGACTGCCGCAACAACATCTCGCATAAGATTTGCAAGCCTGGTCATTCAATGCGGAATTCTGAGTGTTACAGGAAAGGAATGATAAAGGCCATGGGTCCGCTAGTCCCCCAGCCGATGAATTCGTGATGTAACTCGATTCTGGACAGAGCCAGAGAGCGCACCACCACAGGGAAGCGCAGCCGTCTAACCTGTTGCTTGCAGCCCGATGACAACATTCAAATTTCTATAGCTGGCTCTTGTTTGTCCGTGACGGTGGTTCTGGGCATTCCACCCGTGACGTGCCCTGAGTCGCTTCAGAGTTCCAGTCCGGTTAAAGCTGCTAAAATTCGAAGGCTTCGGCAGAGGATGAGGTGCAGGAGGGGGTCTTCTCGTTCTACCAGAAGGCATTCTCCCTCCTTTTCTTCTTCCCCGTATGACACCTCTGCACCTTCTGACAGCCTCCCTCGCCTCTTCCGTGGGCGCTTGCTCCGCTCAAGCCGCATGCTAGACTTGCCTTCAGGTGATGCGCTGCCTGCTTAGTCGCATACGGCCCTCTTCTCGTTCTATTGTGCTCTCAACAGACCACGTGTAACTGTGGCCATCTCCGTGGTCTTCTTGGAGGAGCCCCTGCCAGAGAATCCGCCTGAAGAGCAAGCTCCAGTCGACGACGCTCATTTGGACACGATGCAGCAGGACACGAGGGGTCAGCCTGAGGTTTCCAGGGCGTCTTTGCAGGATGAATCAGTTCGCGTTTAGGCAACTGTCACTGAATCTCCCACTGCTGTCCACCACAATGTTGAATTCTCCCATGCTCAAAGCGAACCAAAAGACTTCGGATGCAGGATCGAGGAGGTTGCTCCTGATGAGTAATCCGATCCTCCTTTCTTGTCTCTTTTGTTTTTTCTCGGCCCTCCCTGAGGGAGTGTTTTGTTGTTTCAATGTTTCTCTCAATTCTGGTCCAATTTTTGTCAAAGACCAGTTTCAGTCTTTACAGGGGTCTAGTCTTGTTATGGTCCACTGTTATAGCTATGCTCCTAGTTTAAAGTTAATGACATTCCAGCTCGATCCCCTGCGTGGGATTTTTTCTGTCTTGGGTTTTTCAAGCTGGTGCCCCTTGCAGGGCAGCCAAAATCTAGTCACTGTCAGCTCAAATTGCCTCTTCGTAGGCACAGTTATGGCCTAGGCCAGTTGTACTATATTTTTCACTGTTAATAGATTACTCTAACTTAAAAATATATATATATATATTATTAGTAGAAATATATTTTTTTTCTATAATTTTTAATTAAATATATTAATAAAAAATGTTATATTAGCAATGTAGTATTAAATGAGCTTTGGTTTTTCTCTAGTATAAAATGAGTTTTTCTTTTTTAGACATGTAGTATTAATGATCAAAATATTATAACACACTATATTTATCTATTAAAAAAATTTATGACAAAATGATACTAATCTCCATAATTAACAATCTTGTTTATATTTTTAAAACTAATATTTATATTGTATATTAAATTCATATATATTAATTTTTTATTATTAGTAATAATTGTTATTATTATTTTAAACAAAAATATTATTTATATAATAATTACGATTTTTTTTAATTTGTATAATGAAAAAAAAAAGTTAATACTTATTATAAAACCTTTATTATTACGATTAATATTTATTTATACTTAATAGCCATTTAAATTACATGACTGTTTTAATTGATAATTGTTATAATATATGATTTATTTAGTTATATCTAAAAAAAATTCTGGGAGCACCTTTCATAAATGGTGCACCTTCAATATTTCAACCGTTCTTGTAATTTCATAATCAGAGCTAACTACTCTTTGCATCACAAATTTCATTTAATATTTTATCACAACTGAGTTAACAAACTTCAATTAAAATTTTATCAAAACTGAGTACTCTACTGCCTATAACATTCAGGCTGATGTAAACTTGTTTATGTTATCAGGGTCTTAATCCATTGATGTTCATGTTTGCGCTAATCGGCAATGGCCTTCAGAATATTTAATCCACATGTGGTGAGGTAATTCCATTGTGTTGTTCATGGCCTTCAGAATATTTCATTTTTGGAGTATTTAATCCAGGAGAGAAGTAACTATTGGATCGGTAAAGTCTGGTCGTTGATGTATGCAGCATTCTGGTAGAGACATTGGAATGGAAAGAATTAAAGCCATGGCTTGTCGGTTACACAGTTAAAGCCATACCTTCGTATCCTCACCATAGCTTCTGTGCAATCTAATAACTTTGCAGCTGCGAGTATCGAATGTTAAAATTGATTGTTGCATTTTCCCATAAATTATTCTTTAAATATTCTTCAACATTGGACTGACCAATCCTTGACAACGATCTCTGAAGATTCTTGGCCAGTTTCTCAATTATTATAAGATAAGAAATCCTGATGAGCATGAGCATAACATTGAAGGGTAGGTTGACATCAAACCCTAGAAAGTTTACAGTACCTAGAACACGGCAAATCAGTCTTCGTTGGATAGCTGCTCTACTATATTTAACATTAAGTTCAGGTGGCTTAAAATGGACCGAGGTGAACTGAGGTGAACGACCAATCATAGAGAGATTTGCAGGCATTATTTATTTTCAAGAGAATGCTGTAATAATTCGCATTTGTATTGTTTATATAGAACTATTTTTAAAGGTGATAAGCAGAAAGGGCACAAACTACGTCACCTTACTTTTCTTTTTATAAATATTTAACGTAGTATTGTCAAAAATATAAACTTGCTTTTAAGATAATTTATGGGTAAATTGTTTTAACTTGATACAAATAAAATTTGTGTGTTGTTTTAAAATATTGTCTTTAAATTGGTGCATTAAAATATTGTTTCTATAAAGAAAATATTTAACACAACAATTATTGTTTCTTAAAATACAATTTCATTATTGTCTTAAAATATTATTTCTGTATAACACAAGCATTATTGTCTCTTAGGACACAATTTCATTTTTTCCTTTGAAAAAACAATAATTTAGATTATAAACATGTTGTATTTATAGAGATAATATGTCTTTAATCCTAACTATTGTCTCTCTAGAGACAATAAAAATTTATTTTTAAAGACAATACAATATCAATTTTGTTACAGATGATATAAAATAGGGAATCTAGAAAAATATCTCACCATTGAAATAAATCAACATAAAGATATTTAATTAAAATAAAGTGCAATATCATTAATTAATTCATGTAAAGGCACAATGGAATCGAACCACCAACCTCTTGCTTATAAGGTAGGTGTTCTTCCAATGAGCTAGAACCCTTGAAGAATTATGTGAAGGGTTATGCCAGTCCTTGAAATTTCATATATACGTATTGAGTTTAAAAAAATGCTCCACACATAATAGCATAGCAAATGTTGAAAAATGCATTACATTTATTGTATATTGAGATTGATACAAATAATGAGAGTACACACTGAAGAGTGCATTACATGTACTATTTATTGAGATTGCTACAAATAATGATAGTAAAAGAGGTCAATGTAAAAATTGGTATAACATCAAGAGTCATCCCAGCAAATTATGAAAGCAAGTTCAAAACAAAAACATTTTCTGGAAGTTGTGAGGATCTACAATGAGAAAAATTATATTTCCACCTTTATCAAAGCCTTAAAATTGACTCACAAATATTACTCTATATAAATTGCTACACTCGAAGCCATACTTTTTGGTACAAAATGAAATCTCTATAGGAAAGTAAAGAGGGGCATCTAGTCCTGAAAAATCAGGAGGAATCTATTATCAGTTATTATGCCCAAAATTCACCCTAAAGTAGTATGCTTTGTATATCGTATATAAAGTGACTCGAGAGTGCGTCAAAACAAAATGTACCAAAATTTGTGGGATTGGATTTCTACACTTGGTAGAAACAAAATCCTTAATGAAAGGAGAAGAGAAAAAAATATATAGTATAATCATATACAAAGTGATTGGAAAACACATAAAAATAAAATGTACTATCATTTTGCAGAATTAACATGTATTATTCATCAACATACTTCTATGTAAAAAATAAAACTAACGAGGCTCCTATCAATGGAAACATAATGAAATTCCCAAAAATGAAAATTATAAACACATCTTTAACTTCTCTAAAGCAATATCCTTATTATATACCTCAATATCTCTTGAGCACGTGTCATACAAACCATCTACTAGTCATTGAGGATCATCTCGTCCTGCCAATATAAGTTATCACAACTTGAGTAGTTATTCAGAAGGTAAAACTTTGACACATTTTATACCCGCTTCCATAACATATTCAGAAGGCATGCAAATAATAATCTTTCATCAACATAAGAAATCCAATGAACATACCATTCAAGATCATGAGGTGCAATGGATGGAACAGAAAATGGAGCATCAAAATTATCTCCACTATTTTGCCCCAAACCTGGTTCATAGATATTTTAAGCGGCATCAACATTTGGAAAAATGCACAATGGTTTCATAAGAAACTAGACCAAGAACAACAAGAAAGGATGCCTAGATTATTTTCCTATAATGGATAGAGGCCAACTTAATTCTTAGACATACAACTTGCATCACTTTAGCTTTAATGGAAATCTTGAAAAATATACTTCTCACCTCTACAACCAAAGAAAAAAATAGAAAATTAATTGAGCGCAATAGTAAATGAAATCCAAAGGAAATGAATCCAAGCTCACCTTCAAATACATCCTTTATACTTGCGACTTGGCATGCCATTTATTGTTGTATATGACCCATCTAAAACCCTGCACATATTTTCATGACAATTCTTAAATAGATCTATATGCCTGAAATAAACACTGAGAAATAAAAAAATGAACTCTTAAGTGGGCCTTTATTTAGGCACAAATAAAAAATTCATCTCTTGAAACTCTATGTTAAGCATTGCCAACCAATACATGAACCCTAATAATTGGAACTACTACAACATATAATTCATTAGAAGTAGTAACAAACCATGCATGTATTCCTTCAAATCATGCCAAATTAAAAGATGAGAATAACTAAATATAGAAAAGCAATTGTTCACATTCAAGAAAATTCAAATAATTTTACATTCATCCTATGCCAAACCTCAAAGCATTTCAAATAAACTATTAATATAAATCATTAAAACGATGTAAAACATAGTGATGTTTTGTATTTTCTATTACTAATAGACAAAACTCCAACCAAGAGTTGAGGCATTGCTATCAACGTAAAAACATCCAACATAAAGAAACAAAAAAGAATACATTGCATGAAGAGGAAATTCCCACCTCCCACCGATTCACTAGTGATCCCTAAGTTAGAATGGGTTAATGTCCTCCCTTGCATAAAGGTGGTCCATCAAATTCATCAAGTCCTACACCTACACATCATATACTATAAATATTGAAAAATATAAACATGAAAGACAATGCATACAAAGATTTGAAACTCAAATAACTCACAATACATAGAGATAATTAAGGAGATCATTATAAAAATACAACTATCTCCTCCAAATACTACTAAAAAATGAAATTGAACTAACATTGGAATGAAAAAAAAGAAAATATGTGCTAGTGAACAATAGAAAAGAAAAGACTGGAAAAGTTACATAGTCCATGGATTAAAATTCCCTACAATGGACACTAGAAAAGAATAATTAGACGAAAAAGAAAACCTTGATACAAGAGAAAGATGCATGCCTCAAAGAATTGAAGAGTATGTAATACTTCATTTAATAGGATCTACCTCAGGGTAGCAATATAGAAAATTTATCACATATGAGTGGTGATGTATATGTGAGAATGAGGTAAGGATGCAATCATCACAAGGCAAGGAATAAGGATAAAAATCATTTTGAGTGGTTTAGATAATCTAATTCTAGGAGATGTCATGTTAGAATATGCCATCAAGATAGCGAGAAAGAGATAAAGGAGAATCAAGAGAAGGAATAAATCATCTCCCTTTATTCTTGAAGCACTAAGAAAGGAAGTTTTCACAAGAGTGTCAAGTGGAGTCAATGTTCAAACTTCAAGATGAGTTTTTCTATAGATGCATATAAGGCGGAAATAGAGGTAATCTATGTGAAAGGATATTTGGAAGCTCAAGACCCCATAGAATATAAATCTCTTCAGAACATTTTGATTGTTTCATTTCCCATGAAGCAAAAGGTTCACCAATTTGTTGCAGGTTGGGGTGTCTTCCTCGAAGATAAGGGAATGTATAAAGAAAAAAAATGGAGGAGTTTGCAGGCAAAAAGGCTAAAGGATCGTGAGCTGGTAATGATTATTTTCTAAGAGGAAAATTCCAAAAATGAGGACTTCATCAAGGAGGTCATTAACATAATGGAAGGTAGGTTGGAAACATGTTTTAAATAGAGCATGAAAATCCTATTTACATTGAGGAAAAGGTCATTAATGATCCTAAAAATAGTGTTGGTGCTTGACTTTGGTCTTTGAGACTCCGAGTTTCTAGTTTAGAATGTCTACTTTGAAGATATTTTTTTGGTTTTTCCTTGTCTATTATGAAAAGTAAAGTAGCCAAATTGTTTGGCCATTTTTTTGTCATAAATACATAGTAGATAAAGAAGTAAATGAATTAGTACTCTGTTTTTCATCATGTTCATAAATGATGGGACTGATATGCTAAGAATTGTAGTCTATGTTGGGAAAAATCTTATATCAAGTTCTTATCTGAGAGTTCTTGGCTATTTTTGTAATTATGTACTTAATTCAATTTGGGCCCGAATAACATAAGAACTTATAAAAATACCAAAATTTTTCTCAACATGAATGAAAATATATGAATGATTCTGCAATAGGAACTACCTCTCCACAAGAAAGAAGAGTCAAATTACATGGTTAAATTATTACAACCTTTATACAAAGTTCATAGTTTGCAAGACCAACTAATGAACCAAAGTAGTGGTCAAAAGCTTGAAAATATTTGGAATTCTAACTACAAGGAAATCTTACTGCATAATTCTAAAGTAGTTCAATTTAATGAAACGAAAAAATTTATAATATTGTAGCCATCTATGACTTTGTACCAAGAAGAAGAAGCATCCCATTGGTCATCAGATACTAAAGCACTCACCATTCCACTGAAAGTGAACAAAGAAAGATAATTTTCATTCCAAATGACTATTTCTTCAGAGGAAATACTATCACAATTATAAAGAGGTAAATATCTTGGTGTACATATAAGTTTCCAACACAAGAGGTTCAAGAAGAGTCCCTTTGTAATGTACATTGACTAGAGTAAAGATGCAATGAGAGCCTTATATTGATTCTGATTTTCCCTATTAGTTTTCCATGATACATTTGTGTTCTGATGTATGTGAAAATTTTTTTCTCTACATGGTATTGTTTATTAATACACAGTAGCACAAACAAGAAAACAAACAACCATAGCTAATTTGCGCAAAAACACCATAATGCAGAAAGAAGGAAAAATATAAAATAAATTAGTGTACATGTTAAAGAATCATATAGGCCATAGACTGAGAAATTATGGATCACCGAACCAACATAATAACAAAATTAAAATATTATTCCATTTGAACACACAAATCGAAGGTTAGAGCATTCAGTGAAAGGCAAGATGCAGATTGCAACATGATAGGAGAGAGAAATATGCCCCACAAAAGCAGATAGATGCACACCCCAATAAGGTCATTTACAACCCTAAGCAAGTGTAACATGTACAGTTCACATGTATCAACCTAGAAAATATTTGACATTACAAGGTAAAGAAACATTGATAGATTATTTTCAAACTTGCCTATAAACACTACCTAGGAAAGTTGTCAACAAAAATAACTCTATGTGACTTATGGCACCTGCACACCAAGGGTTGGAATTGCACCTTAAAATACTAAAGTATGGAGAAATACATATGTATGAAAATAATACTCAAATCAGTCGTGTGATTGTGTTGTTAATAGATAAGATGAGTTAAGATAATTTTATCAATGTTAAGCAAATGACCATAAATAACTCAATGTGACTAGTAAGTACAATAGTAGCAGCACACTTTGGGAGTGTAAAAGGTTGATCCTATATAAAAGGATGTTGAGACTATATATCCTAATATATTAAAAACATTGATTTGAAAAATGAAGTGATGCATGAACCATTGCGGGTGACACTCAAGAGTCCTTGGAGTGATCTATCTTTGAGGAGGATACAAAAGGAAATAAATGTAATTTGATGTTCATTGGATGTGCTTGTTGAAAATAAGGAAGGAAATCTACATTCCTATGAGCCGTCTATCTATGAATGTATGTCACTCTTTCCATATGAGGTGGAATGGAAAAATTTTGATATAGGATTGTCATAAAGTACTTGAAGAAGAGTTGATACGTGGTGTAAATTTTTGTCTCAGGGGAATGTGTTGTTGTTGGAATGGTTGGCCTTTTCTTGGGATTTGAGTTGGTGAATATGTAAGGGTATCATATATTTTCACTTTCTTGGTTTAATTGAAAAAAAGGATGTGATCATTCAATTGGTGTCTTGAACCAGGAAGGATGGAGACCCATTGCCTCTCTCATAAAAAAATCTAAATACCTCTTTTCCAGGTACCAAAAAAATAAATTTTAAGACACCTCAAAGAGGAAATAAAATTGATTTAGTGTGTCATGTAGATAGGGCAGTGAAAATTAAAATGATTCCCCAACTTGGTGTTCTGCAATTGATAAATCTAGAATATCATATATTATCATGGAATTTAATCCTTGGTATTAATTTGAAGCCTAAGGCCACTCAAAATTACCCTATGGGGATATGAAGCATGCACTTCCAATGCTATAGTGTGTGTGTGGATTGGAAACTAAGGTTGTCTCGGAGCACCAATATTTGTAGAATTCCAACTTGTGCCTCAACCATTCAGGTGGGTCAAACTAGGTGGCTTAAACATATGGCTAGTAAATCTAATATTTGATGATCCTCTTCGTCTCTTTCTTGTTTGGTAGGATATTTTTGGAGTGAATCAAATAATACCTAAAAGGAGGGAGGTGGTCCACTAAAATTCCAACTTATCGGAGAAGGCGTGAGAAATTTGAATGCTAGTAACCCAAAGCATCCCCTTTAGGTTTGTTTGAGCTATGTGACTCTTTCCTCATTGTACAAGTGAATCTTTGTTGAAATTTTATGGCCCAATAACCTACCATTGGATAAAATATGGAGACACTTGCGTGAGTTGGAAAGGAAACAAATCATACATGCAATGTGGGTAGTAATGGATTTCCATAGCCAGGCATGCCAATTTCTTATCAATTGGTAGATCTCCCATAGTTAGACGCAAGGGAAATAATTCCTTTATGGGCTTGCTAACATAGGATTTGATACACTAAAAGGGTGGAAAAATGGTATTTTTTGCTTTTTTTTTAGTCTCTATCACTTATTCAGTGGACCTACAATAAATGATTTGGGACATTTCCATGTATACCCCGTAGTAAGCTTGTAACTTCAGAAAGTTTTAGCATTTTTCCATTTCTAGTCATCCCATCATGCAACAGAAAAAATATGTAAGTTCTATATTTTGAGATGAGAGATACTTTCCTGAGTTGGAGAGGAGACAAAGCATACACAAAATGTGGACAGTAAGCGGTTTTTACACCTAAGCATGCCAATTTATTATCAATTGGGAGATCTCCCATAGTTAGACGAAAGGGAAATAATGCCTTTATGGGCTCTGTCATAGGATTTGATACACTGAAAGAAATGGACAACCATATTTTTCTTCTTTGGAATCAGTCTTTAAAAATTATTCAGTGGACCTTCAAGGAATGACTTGGGACATTTCGATGTATACCCCATAGTAATCTTGTAACTGGAGAAAGCTATGGCCATTTTCTATTTCTACTCATGCCATCATGCAACAGAAAAAAGAAAAATGTAACTTCTATATTTTTAGATGAAAGGTAGTTTCTTGAGTTGGAAAGGAGACAGATCATAAATACAATGTGGACAGTAAGGGATTATCACACCCGAGCATGCCAATTTCTTATCAATTGGGAGATCTCACTTAGTTAGATGCAATGTAAACAATGCCTTTGTGGGCTTTGATACATTGAAATGACTGAAAAACTATATTTTTTCTTTGGTTTCAGTGTTTAGCACTTATTCAGTGGAACTTCAAGGAATGACTTGGGAAATTGCCACATATACCTTCTAGTAATCTTGTAACTGGAGATATTTGTGGCCTTTTCCCATTTCTAATCATGCCATCATGCAACAAATTTTTTTTGTAACTTATATACTTTGAGATGAGAGATACTTGCCTAAGTTGGAAAGGAGACAAAGCATACACACACAATGTGGACAATAATGGATTTTCACACCTGAGAATGCTAATTTCTTATCGATTGGGAGATCTCCCATAATTAGACCCAAGGGAATTAATCCCTTTATGGGCTCTAACATAGGGTTTGATACCCTGAAAGGACTAAACAACCATACTTTTTTCTTTGGTTTAAGTCTCTAGCACTTATTCAGTGGACCTTCAAGGATTGACTTGGTACATTGCCACATATACCCCATAGTAATCTTGTAACTCAAGAAATTTGTGGCCTTTTTCCATTTCTAGTCATGCCATCATGCAACACAAAAAAAATTGCAACTTCCATATTTTGAGATGATAGACACTTGCCTGAGTTGGAAAGGAGACAGAGCATACACACAATGTGGACAGTAGTGGCTTCTCACACGCAAGGATGAACATTTCTTATAAATTGGGAGATCTCCCATAGTTAGATGCAAGGGAAATAATTCCTTTATCGGCTCTAACATAAGCTTTGATACATTGAAAGGACTAACTAACTATATTTTTTCGTCTGGTTTTAGTCTTTAGCAGTTATTCAGTGGACCTTCAAGGAATGCATTGGGATGTTTCCATGTATACCCCGTAGTAATATTGTAGCTGGAGAAAGTAGTGGCCTTTTTTTGTTTCTAGTCATGCCATCATTCAAGAGAAAATAATTTTTACTTCTATATTTCAAGATGAGAGATACTTGCCTCAGTTGGAAAGGAGACAAAGCATACGCGCAATGTGGACAACGAGGGATTTTCACACATGAGAATGCCAATTTTCTTTTCAATTTGGAGGTCTCCCATAGTTATATGCTAGGGAAATAATAGCTTTATGGGCTCTAACATAGTCTTTGATACACCGAAAGGACTGAACAACCATATTTTTTTCTTTGGTTTTAGTCTGTGGCACTTATTCAGTGGAACTTCAAGGAATGACTTGGGACATTTCCATGTATACTGTATAGTAAGCTTGTAACTGGAGAAAGTTGTGGATTTTTTCCATTTCTTGTCAGGCCATCATGCAATAGAAAAAATTGGAACTTCTATATTTTCATATGAGAGATACTTACTTGAGATGGAAAGGAGACAAATCATGCACACAATGTGGCAGTAAGGGCTTTTCACACCCGATACTGCCAATTTCTTATCAAATGGGAGATCTCCCATTGTTAGATGCAAAGGACACTACAAGGAAAAGACCCTCTAGCATATGTTTTTTAGGAAACCGTTATAAAAATACCCAAAAAATCCGTTTCTAGTAGAGGCTACTAGAGGAGGTTGGTGGGTGGAGGTTTTTGCACATGTTTTTACTACAGTGCGATTATCATCCTAAACCCCACCAGTGTGTTCAACAAGACGAAGCATGGGTGCGCACAAAAAATTGGCACCCCAGACATTATGCACTACGTACAAACCAGCCCGGTGCATCTTATTACTGTAGCGCATTGGTGCTTTACAAAGATTCTTCATTGGTGCATCCTAAAACCCCGCGTACTGGAACATGGTTAAATAAAAAATAAATTACAGCCAAAAAACCACATTTTTCACTTTTCTCAGTGCTCCAGAGCTCCCAAGCACCATTGCAATTTATCCTTGTCTGAACCGCCCTAACATCGATGCTCCTATTGCACCCATTACATGCATTTCTACTGTGCATTTCCCACCAATCTCCATTTTGAATTTTGAAAAACGATGGGCTAATTTACTTTTACAACTTCTACAGCCAATATGTCTCCTCGATGGCTGAATGTATAGGTATTTTTCTTGTTTTTCCATAATTACACCTTTTAGTAGATTAGAATTGTAAATAACCTTAAAATTGACCATTAAAAACAAAATTGTGCTCGATGTGCTCGAGCCGTTCGTCTCGCACCGGTTAGCGATGCTACCTGTAAATTTACAGGCTACACCACAACCGGTGCTAATGGTATCCGCACTGGTTCCGGAGCGATACCGAAAGGTGAACCATGATATTTTAAAATTTGAAAAAGGTGAGGTGCGATCGGTTACTTGGCCACACTGTTGACCCTGTGGAATAGCGGCAATGCGGTGCGTTGACTGAAATATCTGCCCTGGGGTGGGTATTTTTGTCAGCGCACTGCATTCCTTCATTTTTACATGGTCAATGGTGTGGCCTGGTAAAATACCACATCGTTGACTATGTAATGATGTCAGGAGGTCAGTACGCTGACCAAACTATACGCCCTAGGGCATATAGATTGGTCAACACATCACCATCCTAACACGGTCCATAGTCAACAGTCCAATCTGTTATACCACTGCAAGCTCAACTTATGAACAGTGCCACAGGGCAGTGCACTGAATGTTTTCAGGTGCACCACCTTCAGTGCACTGAAGATTTTCTGGTAGGCCGCCACTGGTGCGTGACAAAAAAAGACGCACCAATACCAATGCATGCCTATTTTTTGGCGCACCAACTATTATTTTCCAAAAAAAATTATATATTTATATTCCTAAATACATGTCTCATTCAATAAAAAAATTGTATTTAATATGTCAATCATTCAGAGACGTGAAGGAGAGAAGAGAGGGAACAACATCAACAATAGGCAGACAAGTATAACATGGTTCACTTGTCAGAGGAATGAGAGAGGGAGAGAGATGCGTATGCTTACCCTATTACAACATTTACCTAGGGGCTCCTAAGGTAGGTGGGCCACCTCAAGTTCTATGAGAAGGCTACTTCCCTAAAGGGCCATGGTTTGTTTTTGAGACATATTATCTGCAGGTGGAATGCCCACCTACAGGCTTTCCGGGTTGGTCCTAACCAGTGGTACACACCCACTAAGGAAGAAAAATATTTCATTACAAGGATATCGAGGAGAGGGGTGGATTTTCCCTCATTCCCAGAGGTTCCAGTTGGTTATGCAGCAAGGAGTCAGTTGGTGTACTCATAGAGATACGTTAGCACATATATACTCTCTCCTTCAGATTTTCAGCTCTCCGGAGGTCAGTTACGTATTGCTGTATCTGGTAGTGAGGAGGTGAGGTTCCTCTCACTTCTGATTTTGACCATCTCACACAACACTAGCGACGGCCAATGCATTAGTTTCCTGCTTCTATACTACGTTGATTCTTTAGTATAGTAGCCAAGCTTGTCAGGTGGTCTACCATATTTTTGCGGCAGTTATGTACAGCCTCAGATAGATATCGTGCTCATGCAAAAGGGAGGGTCAACTTCCCTTTTTCTTCAGAGCTTTTTTGTTTATTTTTTGAGAGGTTTCCAGAGACAAGGCCTACTTTTTTTCGGCATCCTCATATGTCGATGTTGGAGGCACGGATGAACATGTGGGGAAAAATGATGCCCAAGAGGGGAAACAATGATTTTTTAGCGAGGATATCACATGATGCACTGGAGTTGCTAGCCAGTGTTGACGAGCATCCCTTCGTTATGGTCCCCTATACTTATGATGGTTTGAATTGGCAAGGGTGTGCCAACATCCTCTTCACAGATGATGAGCCACGTATGATAGAGGTAATATTACTATTTTAATTAAATTTATTCGAACATGTTATTAATTAACTTGTTCTTATTAAATTATGTAATGAAATTGTCTAATTATTGTTGTGTACTTGTATATATTTCTCAGACATTGGGTCTTTTGATTGCAAGGACATTCCAGTGACACCATATGATCTAGGTGTGGATCCTAATGATGATCAGGATATGCTAGATGTCAAGGATCAGGAGGCTGATACAAAGATACCTGCTCCTGTTGGTGCACCGATACCACCTTTTTCTAGGTGCGGTAGGCTTGATAGCAGATTGAGGATGGATTTGGGCAACCAACTCTGTGCATTGATTGTTGAGGCGGGAGTTAGGACCACTACTATGAGAGACATGTAGGACAATGGTAAGCTAGTACATATGTGGAGAGGCATGCCGCGTGACATGTACAGCCTGATTCGGCATGTTGTAGGAGCTACAACCATAGTTATGTGGTTAAGGAGGACCCTTGCACAGTATAGACATGGTCAAGATGTAGCACATGATTGACAGTTCGCGAGTAGCATCGACACATCATCTGATGATCATGATCAAAGGAGTGATCATCGTCGACCTTGTGCCGCACCAGATGATAAACCTCCACTAGTATCGAGTAGTAGTCATCATGGAGAGTAGGATGGACCATCGGCCACGTCGAGTCAACAACCTGCAGCATCCAATAGTACTCATGATCAGGAGCAGGTTGTACCATCGACCATGTCGAGTTATCACGATGGGAAACGAACAATTTATTCTGATTAGCATGAGGCACCAGTACCAAATCAACAGGCATGTGATGATCAGCATGCATCTGAGCTTGTCGAGGCTACACCATTGACTGAGTAGGCCTTGACTAGCACTACTATTGATGATGTACCACCAGCTGTTATATGACATTTATATTACAGTTGTTTATTTTGGAAATTATTTAGTTATATATATATATATATATATATATATATATATATATATATATATATATATATATATTATGCTCATGTTACAGTTGTAATTAATTTACATGTTGGTGATCATTATGATGTGTGTATTTTTAGGTCGTGTTAGATATTTTCATTTAATGTGCAATTTGCAGATAGATGTGTATGTGATAGCAATTATTTCACATGATATGTATATTTGATGTTTGTGTTGTGATCATGTTATACAGTGCTAGTTGTGTTTGTTAGATGATCATGATCATGATGATGTTAGCGAATTTGAATCTGTTTTTTAGTCGAATATGATGTTTGTATGATGGTTATCATGATTGTGATGTTTATTAATTAATTTAATATTAAATGATCATCATATTGTAAAATTTTATTTGTAATTCTAATTGTATGTAAAATTCTAAAATTGTAATTTTATTTGTAATTGTAATTGTATGTAAATTATTTGTAAAATTTTAATTGTAATTGTAATATTTAATTTATTGTGAAATGATTGTAATTGTAATTTTAATTGTAATGGTATATATGTAAAATTCTAAAATTGTAATTGTATGTAAATTTGTAATTGTAATGGTATATATCTAAATTTGTAAAATTGTAATTGCAATTGTAAATTTTAAATTTGTAAAACTGTAATTGTATATATGTAAAATTATAAAATTGTAATTTTATGTAAAATTCTAAAATTGTAATTGTAATGGTATATATGTACTCTTAGGAGATTCAGATGGTCATGCGATTTCAACCCCAACAAATGGTCATCCATAGTGAAGCAGCGTCGTAGTGAAGCCCCGTATGAAGATGGCACCCTCACACCCATTATAACTTCCTTTGCCAAAGAAAGATCATTTTTTTTTTAAATACATGGGACATCACCTTCTTTGAAATACCATGAATTAGAGGGACCAACGCGTGCCTCTAATCTTGTACTTTCTTATCATCTTGGCCAATGTTTATTCTTATTTTTGAATTAATAAGATCTTTCCTAATAGCAAATGTGTCACTTTGTTTTGATGATATGTTCCTCCATAAAGAAGATGAAACATTTTTAAATATATGCATGAGATCTAATAAGTGGGTAACCTTAAGATGCTCCCAATATGGGAGGTTATAAAAGACATATTTCCTTTTCATCCCAATGGGACATTTCTCAACATAGGTGTCGAAGAATTCTAGATCATCGAACATAGGCTCCTCATTTGAATCGAAAATTTCTATAAACTCCTTCTAATTCTCTCTCTCATATGCTCTAAGCCATTTAGCTGGTGTCATTATTGGAGGCCTTTTGGTTCCCTCTCATTTACTATTGAAATTAGATGCTACTCTTATGTAAGGGTTTTATTCTAGGAGGAATACTCTAGATAAATCATACATTGGCTCTCGTAGGTTCTTGGACCATCTAGCTTTTAGAGAAGGTCCGCAAAATTTACATCCAAAATACCATTTTATTACAAGACCTACGAGATTATTTTATACAATTAATATGCATGGCACGTTAAATAGTATCCTGAAGATCAAAACAATTACAACGAAATTATAAATAATTAATATGTGAAAGAATATTGTTACATATATAAAAAAATGAATAAATTAAACATCTAATTTACCAGAGAAAAATCCTAAGCCTAGATAATCATGTGTCGTGTAAGAACATATGCCATACAATGTCATACATTTATAAATCACATACATTTATCCCATCCCATAATTCCTTCAATTCATCTACGAGTGGTTGTAAGTAGACATCCATATTATTCACTTCTCTTCTACTAGGGACTATGAGAGCCAACATAAGATGCTCATTCTTCATAGAAAACCATGGGGGGATATTGTTATTGATCACTACTATAGGCCCAACAAAATAGTTGGTGTTTTGGAGGGAATATTCATTGAGGATATCCATCGCTATGTTGAGTCATAGACTTCATACTTCATCCTTTAATTTTTCAGGCCATGTATCCTCTATATGCTTCATGGCTATTGAATTAGTTGGGATTTGCATAACTCCCAACTCACTTCTGTGTGAGGCGTGCCATCCGTGCAACATAGCTAATTCTTTTCAATGAAAGAGCCTTTGAATCCTTGGGATTATAGGCATGTGCCTCAATATCCTAAAAGGAGGACCAATGCGCGATTTACCATTCTTTTTTATTTATCATGCCGGTCATGCCGACATTTTGAACATATCTCTTTGTCTGCATTTTCTCCTCTATATAAAATTTTATCATTTGGACATGCATGATATGATATGTACTCAACACCTAACATTTTCAACAATTTCTTCGCATGTTCATAGCTACCGGTCAAGACATTATCACTTGGAAGAACCTTATCTTTGAATAACCTGTAGTTAGTGATCATGGAAAAATATATTAATAAATGTACACTAATACTGATATAATTATTAACGTTCATTAAATTTACCATTTGTAATGTTCATTGGGTATTGATTATATTTCTCAAATTTATATAAGGGAGGACTTTATGGTAACTTAGCTCAAAATTTTTGAGAAACATGCATTTGACAAGCCAAAATCTACTTTCAAGTTGTATAGTAACATCGTTGTCCCCAAATGGGTAGAATTTATCTGACCACCAAGTCCAAAGAGAGGGGTGGTGGAAGAAAATTTAAGGATTTCGAGGAAGGTGTCCGCGATATGAGCATCATCCCCTAGCTGATCATCATTTTGGAATGCATCTAACAAAATTGTCTCCATGGCAGTTGTATCCCTTAGGTAATCATCCATATCAACCTCTATTTGGTTACCTCTTTTGCCAGCTTGTGAAGAACTACTATTGTTGTAGTCATTCCTAATTGGTAAATCTGGATGTAGCGGGAATTGAATAGGTGGTTGATTCAAACATTCTTGGTATCGTTCCTCTCTGATTTTTTCTCTTAATTCAATCTTCTCTCGATTTTACATTATTGTGGGGTGCAATGGAAGATGATAGGTAGGTCACTCATCATCACTAGAATCCTAATAATTTAAAAAATATATATTTGAACATGATTAGTGACAAATTATATGATATCAATTAGTAAGCACGTTGACAATATTGCATGATTATTTGGTTTGACGTTGAAATAAAGACATTAATCAATATACCAAAAAATTATAATTATTACCATCATTGTCCCAGGATTGTGGCTAGAAGATGCATTTTTCTTACAATTGGCAGGGTGAAGCAGTTTTCCATTTTCATCTACCAAATGTGCCTTGCAGTATGCTGCTCCTGATAAGAGTTTCCGATGTTTTGGAGTTTTTTGAATATTTTGTGCATCTGAACTCAATTCTGAATCTACATCATCAACCTACAAATTTGTATACATTATAAATTTAACTAATTTGTGCATGATTGACATGTGTAAAAAACATAAATTCAATTAGATAAAGAAAATATAAATAAAATCTAAAGTAAATATTACGTCTCGAGATGGATAGGGAGAACTCTGTAACAGACATTGAGAAATATTATGGAATGAGATGGTTTTTTAATAACTGTCCATTCGATATAATTATGATATTTTCTCCCTACATTTGTGCAAAATCACTAATAAATTTTGGTGTACAAACCTAAAAGTAATTTCGGTGCCTTAAAAATGGACTTCTTGTAATTAGTGCTAATGTACAAATAACCACACCGGTCATTTTTAGTTACTGCACACCAGTGCCATGTTATCAATGAATGCACCAGTGTGGTGCTATTAAGTGACGCACCAATGACGTATAACCGCAAATAAAAAAAGTGCAACCTTATTTTCTTTAAGTGAAAAAAAAGAGGTAAATTGAAAAATAGGCAACAAAATATTTTTGAAAATCTAATTTCATAAAAATATTCTTTAAATACTAATCAATTTTCATTACTTCACTATTTTGCAAAAAAAATCAGTGAGAGATTTGCAGGAGACATACCTGGAGCAAGAGAGCACGAGAGCACTGTGGAGCAGTGAAATATGTTCAAACAAAAGTATTTAGACAATTATAATTCCAAACCTTTGGTGATTCAAACCCTGTAGCATAGAATCTCAAAAGATCTCGCGATTAAATTTTATTGGTTTTTTTACTTTTTCTGCAATTTTTTTTACTTAGTAAGAAAAAAAATGCAATTTTTTTTTCATTTTCAGAGGAAAAAAATCCATTTTTACCCTAAAAACTTCATTCTTTTTGTTTCTGCCCTTTCTTCTCCTTGTTTCTGTGATTTCACAATTAGGTCTTTTCATTTTAGATTTATAGGGTTTTTATTTCTATATATAGGCCTATGACATCCAACCCATGGGACGACTTGCATAGTCGGATCCCAATCCATGTCGGCCCTTGTGTGAATTTTTTGAAAAAAAGAATTTTTTTTATCACTACACTCGACATAAGCTAGCGCACTGGTGCACTGGATTATCCCAGTGCATCATGAAAGTACTGTGTGATACAAATTTTAAAAACATTTTTTTTGAATCGGTGCACCATATGTAAATTAGGGCACCGATGCGCTATTTGATTATGGTGCACCACGCACGTGCCATTTCGTAAAAAAAAATAGTTATTGTGTTAATCGGTGCACCATGTAACATATAACGCACCACACCAGGTCTCCTAGTTGACAAAGAGCACCATATGGTGGTCCCTTGTTTACGAGGGGAGTTCATGCTACAAAAGCTAACACTAGACGATTTTTATTATGTTGTCTATGTTAATCGATGTGTTGGTTAACATGTAACACACTAATTCTCCTTGTTCACATAGAGCACCATACGGTCTATTATACTATTTTGGTGGTGTGTTTATAAGACCCCCATGCACCGACATCGGTGCGTACACCATGAATGGTGCACCGGTTTCTTGAGAATTTTTTTTTTTACCTGAAAAGTTGACAATTTATTTATAAAATATATTACTGAATGATATGGTACAGGTTTCATATTGGTAAATAAATGGCTCACAATAGATCAAGTAAAAAAAATACTGATAACACATCAAGAAAAGCAAAGAATGCAAGTTCTTTCTAAATTCTTAACAAAAAATATTATTTTTGAACTATATGTAAGTTTAACTAATATGTATTTTTTTCTGTGTATCATGTAGAGCCACAATATGACGAAAGATGGCATACTACATGGTTTTGGAAGACTTTGTATAGTTCATGAGTCAATTGTTGCTATGGTACTTCATTTATTTTCAGTTTGCATTGATGTATATTATTTAATATTGCAATTTTCATTATTCTCACCAATGTATATACACTCATTAAAATTTATTTTTATGTTTGTAGATGTAAGGTGAAGAAGAATAAACAAATCAACACCGTGAACAAAAAAATCCTTAAAATAACCCAAGTCATGGAAGTAGCTCTAGCAGTGACATCAGTTGAGGCAAAGAATGATGATCACTATGTTTGGATATCGAAGCAAGGCGTTGTATTTTTTGAAATATTTGTCTGTGAAATCAGACATTTTGTTTAATGTAATGGACATAGTGTCCGAATTGAAAGACAAAGGGATACCAATAGCTATCCCATTTTGTATCATAAAGACTGTCTTATTCATATAAATATATATAATAAAATATGTTTTAATTTATTCTATTGCATTCTCCATTGTTGCTATGAAATGTAAGACCACTGATTAAATCTATGGATGATTAAATATTATAACGAAGATATGTGAAATTTGATGATATGATATAACAAATTAATCGAAACATCACATTCAAATGCACTAATAAGAATTTAATTCATATGAATATTATTATAAGATATATATGCGTCATCTTTTGATGAATAATGAATTTAAAAAAATCACAATAATTATAATATGATATAACAAATTAATCCAAACATCATATTCAAATTCATTAATAAAAATTTAATTAGTATGAATACTACTATAAGATGTGTCGACTTTTGATGAATAATGAATTTTTAAAAATCATAATAATATCACTGTCACAGGTCGATGTTTCTAAAAAATAAAAAATGAACACCGGTGCATGTCAGATACTGTACACCGGTGCATTTGTATGATACAGCACATACGTGCATTTATACGACCTATAGGCACTGCACAAATACCAAATTATAATAATAAATCTCGGTGAATTTGTACGATACTACGCACCGGTGAGTTTATGTGAGACTACGCGCTAGTGCATTTGTATGACCTATGGGCACTGCAAAAATACCAATACCAATTGTAAATCTCAGTGTGTTTGTGCGATACTATGCACCGATGCGTTTATGTGAGACTACACACTGGTGCATTTGTACAACCTATGGGCACCGCACAAATACCAATATGAATTAGAACAATTGGTGGGTTTGTCTGATACTAGACATCAGTGTGTTTCTATAATTCTACGTACCTGTGTGTTGAGACGACCTATGGGCACTGCACAAATCCCAAGGCCAATTAGAACGGCCCTGTGCATTGTATCACCAACACTACGCTCGGTGTGGTTTTATACCTTGACGGCCCAGTGCATGCACCTTCGACCACCTTAGGCCACCTTATAGATGAGATACAACAGTCCATTGACACCTTAGTAGCGCACCGGTGAAAAAAAAATCCTTAATAGCCTTTGGCCGCCTAGTTTTTTTAGTTGTGTTGAATTTCCGTTAAAAGCTTCGCCAAAACCTTCGTAACCGTAAACGGATATTGTAGCAAATGTTTTTTTGACAATTTTGGCAAATTTTATAACACTAAAAATCTCCTTTATAACCTCTAATAGAGGGTCTTTTCCTTCTAGCACTAGTACATTTGGCGGAAATTCCGACACTTTAATTTCGACACTTTTGACGAAATGTCGGAAATTTCCCCAAATTTTATCAATTTTTCAAATCCCTCCACAAAGTGTCACTATATCGATGTTTGGACACAAGTGTTAGTATTGTGACACTTAGAGGTAAGTGTTGGTCTTGCGATGTTTGTAAAAAAGTGTCATAATTGTGACAGATTGCTGAAATATGTCATTATTGCGACACTTAGACAAGCTGTCACAATTGAGATGTTTCGAAGAAGGCATCGTTATTGCGACGGATTGGGGAAAAGTGTTGCTCTTGTGATGTTACAGAGACAAGGTGTCACTATTGTGATGAACATTTAAAAATATTTTTTAAAAAATGAAACATCGCTCTTCTGACGTTTGTTTAGAGCGTCGCAATACCGATGCTTATGAACTGTCGCAATACCGACGAACAGTTAAAAATATGTAAAAAAAAAATGAAGAGATTCACGCACAACAAGCTCGATCTCATGCCATGGATTTGGTTGGCAGGTCGGGGATTACATTTTCAAATTTTGTGGGAAATAATTCCCAGCTCTCTTGGATCTCATGCCACGAATTTGGTTTGCAGGTCAGGAATTACATTTTCAAATTTTGTGGGAAATAATTCCCATCTCTCCACTCTAAATTTCGACTCTTCCACAATAGCTACATGTGCCCAGCTAGCAGATATACGCAAAGGCATGTACACATGTTTTTGAGGGGATTTATCACAACAATCTAGCGTAGATTTGGAGGGAGCTTGCACATGGTGAGAGGGTAATATACTAGGCAGCAGAGAAATAAACTCAGAGATTCATGGACAGCTACAACCAGTTGACATTAATATTGGGAAGCTCGATTTGGATTAGATATTTCTCTCATACACTTGACATTAATTGAAGCATGAGGATCATCATTTTTTTGCCACTTGTGGTTTCATTTTTCGGTGGGATTCATTCCCAAATTTGTATCAATAAATTAGCTCCCATTTTGATATGGTTGGAAGCTCTATGCTTGATGTGAATATGGTTGGCTATATAATGGGTTCTCTAGTTTTTGCAAGACAGCATGTAAATGGGCCTCCCTAACACCCCGAATATCTAAAGATGATAACAAAGCATCAAATGCCTGCATTGTCCAAACAGTAAAAATATATTATACTAAAATTCAAAAACAAACATATGATCTTCCACACTTGTTCACATTTATACATTTATTAAATTGTTTGTTATCGAAAGATCCATCTATGAATCCTGTGAATAAATTTAAGGAGGAAGAAAAACATTCCAAAGGAGAATTTCATAATAAAGTGGATATAATCATGATTAGTTACTATAAAGAGGCAAGAAACATTGAATAACCGTAAATAATCAAAGTGATCCTAATGTTATTAATCCTTGGATAAGAATACTTTCTTAGCAGTTGTCGGAATTTGATGCTTTAAAACCTTAACAATGCATACTTGCTATAAAAAACAAGAGTACGTAAACTTCTGAAGCATTTCTATGAATGTCAGCAAACAAATTGCAATATTTAAAGTGAAAGGTTTTCCTGCATCTTCCCCCTCTCTGGAGTCTCATTCCTCTGAGATACTCTGAACCTTACACGTGTTGGCCTTTGAGAGGGCTTTGTACAGGTATGACTCCACCCTCTCCCTTCAATATAGATCTTCATAAGACTGACTTCAGGCCCCTTAAGAAAAGAAGAAGCTCTTAAGACCAATTTCAGGCCATTTGAGCAAAGAAGCTCTTATCTCTCATTCACAAGATATAATTAGACAAGGATCTCCCTGAATCACAAGCTACAAAGCTTAAAGGTCAAGAGTGCATGCTGTAGCAACACAGTATATAGGAACATGTGTAGTCATTGTGGATCTCAAGGAAATCATTTGGGACCCCCAACCTCATGGGTGGTCCCCGAGTTCTCTAAATAATAGGCCCACTAGGAGAGGTAGCAAGGGTAAAGGATTTAAATGGATTTTTGAAATGGCATTGAGACATTTTGGTATTTTTTAGGCATAACATTTGAATTTGATACTCTTAGTTAGTGTTGCAGCAACTGTACCCCAGTTCTAGCTGATACTCATAACATTTGAATCCGAATATGAAGAACAAAAGTAAATCTTAGCAGAAAGTAGTTTGTAGTTGAACATAATATAACCCAAAAAATAAGTAATTTGAACATAAACACTTTGGAGAAGATAAGGATGTGAACTCTGTGCAAAACCATGACAATACGAACACTGCTTTTTTCTCAATCATTCCTTTCTAGACAACTTGCAATAGCACTAAGCACACCTGATAAAAAGCTCTTATTGAAATTCCCAAGAACCATTTTGTAGGTGGTGGTTCCACTCCTTTTATAAAAGGCATGGATCAAAAGGGCTAATGCACAATTTTGTATGGCCTTAGCATGTTGAAATTTGATGCATAAAATTATCCTTGGGGGGATAGGGGTGCTACTTTAAAAGAAAGCCATAAAGGTGATGTTATATTGGTTCAAGCAACAATGTAGTTTTTTAGATGAAATATTAGTACAACAATAATGAACATGAGTTGAATTAATACTCACATTGCATTTTTACTTCTTAAATTGTAATGAGAATTTTTATATTACGTGAAAATTTGCATTTGGAGCGCAGCTGTTACATCAATATACATCAAGAGGTTGCAAATAATAGCTAGCAAACTAAAACAAAAGAGATTTTCCAAGCTGCCAATGTCCCCAAAATGCCATCATATTACTCAGTCAAAACTAATTTACCTAGAAGCAAACACTTTCCAAAATACTCCTAAAATTTTACAAGATTTAACAAACATACTGCTTTGTAGACTGATGGGTAGGACCACCATGGGCTATATCCATATCCTTAATATGGGCCTATTCATTGAGTCCAGGGACAACAAACTTGATTATTTTTTAATTGAAAAACATGGATCTCCTCTCGCATTTGGTGCATTTAGTCCAACAACGATTGATGAGAAATTCCTGAGCTTGACATGTGGGCAAATTGAAATCCATTACCTGACAAATCCCTTTGACACTTCAAACTTAGATGAAACACCCAAATATACCAAGTCAAAACTAACATACATAGAAGTAAACACTTTCCAAAATACTCTCACAGTTTTACAAGCTTCAACAAAGATACTACTTTGTAAATTTTGCCCAATTTCAACATGTAAATGGGCCTCCCTAACACCCCAAATATCTAATGATGATAACAAAGCATCAAATGCCTGCATTTTCCAAACAAAAAACATGAATTATTATAAATAGATCAACAGTAAAAATATATTATACTAAACTTCAAAAACAAACATATAATCTTCCACACTTGTTTACATTTATACAGTTATTAAATTGTTTGTTACCGAAAGATCCATCTGTGAATCCTGTGAATAAATATAAGGAGGAATCGTAATGAGAATTTTTATATTAAGTGAAAATATACATTTGAAGCACAGATATTACATCAATATACATAAAGAGATTGCAAATACTAGCTGGTAGACTAAAACAAAAGAGATTTTCCAAGCTTCTAATGTCCCCAAAATGGCAGCCTATTACTCAGTCAAAACTAATTTACCTAGAAGCAAAAACTTTCCAAAATACTCCCAAAATTTTACAAGCTTTAACAAACATATGCTTTGTAGACTGATGGGTAGGATCACCATGGGCTATACCCATATCCTTAATAGGGGCATGTTCATTAAGTCCATGGACAACAAACTTGATAAAACTGACAGAGCTGATGGGTGAGGAAGGACTGTATTGACTTTGACCAAAAGAGAATTGCAATTCCTCCAATTAAACTTTGGTGGTAAATAAGAACCCCCATGGTTTTTGTGATACTAAAGACCAGCTAATTATGTTTTAATTGAAAAACTTGGATGAGAAATTCCTGAGCTTGACATGTGGGAAAATTGAAATCCATTACTTGAAAAATCCCTTTGAAACTTCAAACTTAGATGAAACACTGAAATCTACCAAGTCAAAACTAACATACATAGAAGTAAACACTTTCCAAAATACTCTCAAAATTGTACAAACTTTAACAAACATAATACTTTGTAGACTAATGGGTAGGATCACCATGGGCTATACCCATCTCCTTAACAAGAGCCTGTGTCTGAAGGTCAGGGAAAACAAACCTATTAAAATTGATAGAGATGTTGCATGAGGAAGGATCGTATCGAATTTGACCAAAGGAGAATTGCAATTCCTCCAATTGTTGATGTAGAATAGAGAATTCATCCTTGGATCTTTGGTTTAGAATTTGATGAGAAATAAGAACCTCCATGCTTGTTGTGATACTAGAGATAGACTGATAATTTTTTAATTGAAAAAACATGGATCTCCTCTTGCATTTGGTGCATCTAGTCCAGTAGTTGTTGCTAAGAAACATGTGGGCAATTCGAAATCCACTACCTGGAAAATTTCTTCGAAACTTCAAGCCACTTGTTGTCCGCGATAAAAAAACAGAACCAAGCTCTGAAAACAAGGCTCAAACCTCCAATATTTATTTGTTGTTAATATCATTGGCTAGCTCGACAGGTCATCAAGAAGGGCACTAGACACATCGTCAAGAAGGGCCTGGTTGACCTCGGTGTTAAGAGTGCTGAGGACGCTGAGAGATCATACATGTGGTCACCAGTGCCTGTTGTTTTCCATTTTTATATTCTTTTGTTCGGTGGGATAATCCCAGATTCACCAGGCATATAAGCCATATTGGTGTTTATATACGTGTTGAGGTTTTACATGTTTCAATTACGAGCCAAAAGCTATGCACACTCATACATTCAATTGGGAATCAACGCATGTGCTGGGCCCCTCCCCTCATGACTTCAACTTGGTTGTGGTTTAGCTTGTGGTTCTCGGCCTCAGTCCTGTGGTGATTAGTGTAGGTGCTTGGGCTGAGATAGGGGCTTGATGGAGTAAAAAGCCCACAATTTTATTAAAAATATAAAAAAATTTATATTAAATATAAAATTGATATACACTTTTTTATTTTCCCAATAAAATAAGCTAGAATACGAAAAATTTTATATTAAATATAAAATTGATATACAAATTTTTATTTGCCCAATAAAATAAGCTAGAATACGATAGGATTAGGGCATTTTGAGATTTTTTACAAAAATGGAAAAAGAGGGAAATAGATAGGACAATCATTAAGGTAGTCTAGGAAAAATAGGATTTCATATATTTTAGCATGCAAATGGCCAGATTGGGGTAATTTAGAGCTTTTTAGAAAAATCGAGGTATATGATAACGATAGAAAATGGTGAATATAGTGAAGGCATAAGGAATCATAGCCAAAAAATGATCAACAAAGACAACTTTCGAGGGTGAAAAAATGAGTGCTAACAAGATGCATGCTCTCATTCTAAGTCAGAACCCGATAAGGGGAATGACAAATGGAAGCATATGATTGATGCAGAGCCTAGTGCCACTATTACCACCACCAAGATCCATAACGATGATCTCGAAGATCCAGAGGAGGGGGATCACCTCTTCCACTCATAGATGTGGGTGAAGGGTTCTCTGCTGCAGTTCATTGTCGAAAAAAAGAGCCAAAAGAACCTCATTTCAGCAGAGGTTGTGAATCAGCTAGGCCTATCGACCACAAAACACCTAAATTCATACACCATCGGGTGGATTCACCCGCAGTCATACACCATAGTCCCATTTTTCGTTTGCTCCCTTGTGGTATATTCGTTCGGTCAGGCGCGTTGTGTCACGCCTTGTGAGGTCACCCAACTGGGCGCGTTCGGGTTGGGCCATTTTGTTCGAGGCTGCCCGTATCAATTTTGCTAAGTTGTAACCACCCAGGTGCCTTGTGCACGTTCGGGCAGCCCATTTTACATTTTCTCTCTTGTGGCATCATTCGGTCGGGTGCACGGTGTCGCGCCGTGTGAGGTGGCTCGACCGGGCGCGTTCGGTTCGGGTCGTTTCATTCAAGGGCACCCATATCAGTTTTTCTAGGTTGTGACAGCCAGGGTGCATTGTGCACATTCAGGTGTGAGGGCGCCCACCCAAATACGTTTAGGTCATTTTGGTGTGAGGGCGACCACCCAAACGCATTGAGCTCAGGTCATTTCGGTGTGAGGCCGCCTATCGAAACGCGTTCAGGTCTGGTCGTTTCGTTTGAGGGCGGCCATATCAAATTTGCTAAGTTGTGATCACACAGGTGCCTTTCGCACATACGTGCTACCCATTTCCCATTTTATCCCTTGTGCCTTCGTTTGGTCGTGCCCGCCCAAACTCGCCGTGTGAGGGCGCCCACCCAAATGCGTTCGGGTTGGGTCATTTCATTTGAGGGTGGTCATATCAAATTTACTAAGTTGTGACCGCAGGGGTGCCTTATGCACATTCGTGAGGCTCATTTGTCATTTTCTCCTTTGTGGCTTCATTCGGTCAGGTGCGTCATGTGAGGGCACCTGCCCAAACGTGTTCGGGTCGAGTCAGGTCATTTCATTTGAGGACAACCATATCAAATTTTCTAAGTTGTCACCGCACGGGTGCCTTTTGCATGTTCGTGCGGCCCGTTTTCCGTTTTTTCCCTTGTCCCTTCATTTGATCGTGAACGCCATGTGAGGGCACCTGCCCAAATGTGTTTGGGTTGGGTGGGTTCATTTAAGGGCGGTCATATCAAATTTTCTAAGTTGTGACCGCATGAGTGCCTTATGCATGTTCGTGCGGCCCATTTGTCATTTTCTCCCTTGTGCCTTCGTTCATTTGGTCATGTTGCATCGTTTCGTTTGAGGGCGCCCGTCCAAACCCATTCGGGTCGGGTCATTTCGTTTAAGGGCACTCAGCCAAATGCGTTCGAGTCAGGTTGTTTCAGTGTGAGGGTGCCAGCCCAAACACGTTCGGGTCAAGTCATTTTGTTTGAGGGCAGTCGTATCAAATTTGTTAAGTTGTGACTACATGAGTGCCTTTTGCACATTCTTGCAACCCATTTTCCATTTTATCCCTTGTGCCTTCATTCGGTTGTGTCCGCCCAAAAGCACCGTGTGAGGGCATCTGCCCAAATGGGTTTGGGTTGGGTAATTTCGTTTGAGGGTGGTCATATCAAATTTACTAAGTTGTGACCACTCGGGTGCCTTGTGCACGTTCTTTAGGCTCGTTCGTTGTTTTCTCCCTTCTTCCTTCATTCGGTTGGGTGTGCCATGTGAGGGCGCCCACCCAAATGTGTTCAGGTCAGGTTAGGTCATTTCGTTTCAAGGCGACCATATAAAATTTGCTAAGTTGTGATGGCACGGGTGCCTTTTGCATGTTCGTGTGGCCCGTTTACAGTTTTCTCCCTTGTGCCTTCGTTCGGTCGTGTACGTCGTGTTGCGTAGTGTGAGGGTGCCCATCCAAATGCGTTTGGGTGGGGTCGTTCCGTTTGACGGTGGTGGTATCAAATTTTCTAAGTTGTGACTGCATGGGTGCCTTATGCACGTTCGTGTGGCCCATTTGCCATTTTATCCCTTGTGCCTTAGTTCAGTTGGGAGTGGTACATCATTTCGTTTGAGGGCACCTGTCCAAACCCGTTCGGGTCGGGTCATTTCAGTTGAGGGCGCCCACCCAAACGCGTTTCGGTCGGGTCGTTTCAGTGTGAGGGTGCCCGCCCAAATGTTTTTGGGTCGAGTCATTTCGTTTGAGGGTAGCCATATCAAATTTGATAAGTTGTGACCGCACAAGTGCCTTTTTCACATTCGTGCATCCCGTTTGTCGTTTTCTCCCTTGTGCCTTTGTTCGATTGTGCCCGCCCAAACGCATTAGGGTCGGGTCATTTTGTTTGAGGGTGGCCTTATCAAATTTACTAAGTTATGACCGCATGGGTGTCTTGTGCATGTTTGTGAGGCTCGTTTATCATTTTATCCCTTGTGCCTTCGTTCGGTCAAGTGCGCCATGTGAGGGCACCTGCCCAAACGCATTCAAGTTGGGCCAGGTCATTTTGTTTGGGGACGACCGTATCAAATTTTCTAAGTTGTGACCACACGGGTGCCTTTTGCACGTTCGTGTGGCCCATTTGCCATTTTCTCCCTTGTGCCTTCATTCGGTCGGGCGTTCTGCATCATTTCGTTTGAGGGAACCCATCCAAACTCATTTAGGTCAGGTTGTTTCAGTTGAGGGTTCCTGCCCGAACGCATTCGGGTCGGGTCGTTTCGGTGTGAGGGCGCCCGCCCAAATGTGTTCGAGTCAGGTCATTTCGTTTGAGGGTGGTTGTATAAAATTTGCTAAGTTGTGACCGCACGGGTGCCTTTTGCACATTCGTGCAACCCATTTGTCATTTTCTCTCTTGTGCCTTCATTCGGTTGTGCCCGCCCAAATGCGTCATGTGAGGGCGCCCGCCTAAACACGTTTGGGTTGGGTAATTTTGTTTGAGGGTGTCTGTATCAAATTTACTAAGTTGTGACCACATGGGTGTCTTGTGCACATTCGTGAGGCTCGTTTGTCATTTTCTCCCTCGTGACTTTGTTCGGTCAGGCGCGCCGTATGAGGGCACCGGCCCAAATGCGTTCGGTTCGGTTTAGGTCATTTCATTTGAGGGCGATCGTATCAAATTTTATAATTTGTGACTGCACGGGTGCGTTTTGCACGTTCGTGCGGCCCGTTTGTATTTTTCTCCCTTGTGCCTTCGTTCAGTCATGCACGCCATGTCGCACTATGTGAGGGCGCTTGCCCAAACGCATTCGGGTCGAGTCATTTCATTTGAGGATAGTCATATCAAATTTTCTAAGTTGTGACCACACGGGTGCCTTGTGCACATTCGCGTGGCTCGTTTGCCATTTTCCCCCTTGTGCCTTCGTTCGGTCGAGCGCGCCATGTGAGGGCACCCACCAAAACACATTCGGGTTGGGTCAGGTTGTTTCGTTTGAGGGCGGCCATATCAAATTTTCTAACTTGTGACCGCACAGGTGCCTTTTGCACATTCTTGGCGACCGTTTGTCATTTTCTCCCTTGTGTCTTCTTTCAATCATGCCTGCCTAAACGCACCATGTGAGGGCACCCGCCCAAATGCTTTTGGGTTGGGTCATTTCATTTGAGGGTGGTCATATCAAATTTACTAAGTTGTGACCACTGGGGTGCCTTGTGCACGTCTGTGAGGCTCGTTTGTTGTTTTCTCCCTTCTACCTTCATTCGTTCAAGCATGCCGGGTGAGGGTGCCAGCCCAAACACGTTTGGGTCGGGTCAGGTCATTTCGTTTGAGGGTGACCATATACAATTTGCTAATTTGTGACCACATGGGTGCCTTTTGCATGTTCGTGCGGCCCGTTTGCAGTTTTCTCCCTTGTGCCTTCATTCAGTCATGCACGCCATGTCACGGCGTGTGAGGGTGCTGACACAAACGTGTTCGGGTCAGGTCGTTTCATTTGAGGGCAGTCGTATCAAATTTGCTAAGTTGTGACCACATGGGTGCCTTGTGCACGTTTGTGTGGCCCATTTGTCGTTTTCTCCCTTGTGCCTTTGTTCGGTCGGGCACGTTACATCATTTAATTTGAGGGCATTCATCCAAACCCGTTTGGGTTGGGTCGTTTCGGTTGAGGGCACCCACCCAAACGCATTCGGGCCGGGTCGTTTCGATGTGAGGGCGCCCACCCAAACGTGTTCAGGTTGGGTCGTTTCGTTTGAAGGCGACTATATCAAATTTGCTAAGTTATGACCGCACGGGTGCCTTTTTCACATTCGTGCGGCCCGTTTGTCATTTTCTCCCTAGTGTCTTTGTTCGGTTGTGCCCGCCCAAACATGCCGTGTGAGGGTGCCCGCCCAAATGAATTTGAGTTGGGTCATTTTGTTTAAGGGTGGTTGTATCAAATTTACTAATTTGTGACTTGAGGGGTGTCTTATGCACGTTCGTGAGGCTCATTTGTCGTTTTCTCCCTTGTGCCTTCATTTGGCTAGGCGTGTTGTGTGAGGGAACCCACCCAAATGCGTTCGGGTTGGGTCAGGTCATTTCATTTGAGGATGACCGTATCAAATTTTCTAAGTTGCGACCACATGGGTGCATTTTGCACGTTCATGTGGCCCGTTTTCCATTTTCTCCCTTGTCCCTTCATTCAGTTGTGAACGCCATGTGAGGGCGCCTGCCAAAACGCGTTTGGGTCGGGTTGTTTCATTTGAGGGTGGTGGTATAAAATTTGCTAAGTTTCGACTGAACGGGTTCCTTGTGCACATTCGTGCAGCCCATTTTCCGTGTTCTCCCTTATGCCTTCATTTGGTCGGACGCATTGCATCGTTTCGTTTGAGGGCATCCGGCCAAATGGCCTGTTTGGGTCGGGTTGTTTCAGTTGAGGGCGCCCACCCAAACGCATTCAGGTCAGGTCATTTCAATGTGAGGGCACCCGCCCAAACGTGTTCAGGTCAGGCCATTTCGTTTGAGGGTGGTTGTATCAAATTTTCTAAGTTGTGGCTGCACGGGTGCCTTTTACACATTCGTGCAACCTGTTTTTCATTTTCTCCCTTGTGCCTTAATTGTTTGGTCATGCCTACCCAAACGCGCTGTGTGAGGCCCGCCCAAATGCATTCAGGTCGGGTCAGGTTGTTTCATTTGAGGGCGGCCATATCAAATTTGCTAATTTGTGACCAAACAGATGTCTTTTGCACATTCGTGTGACCCAATTTCCATTTTCTCCGTGGTGCCTTCATTTGGTCGTGCCCACCCAAATGCACCGTGTGAGGGCACCTACCAAAATGCGTTCGGGTCGGGTCGTTTTGTTTGAGGGTGACCATATCAAATTTGCTAAGTTGTGGCCACATGGGTGCCTTTTGCATGTTCGTGTTGCCCATTTGCAGTTTGCTCCCTTGTGCCTTCGTTTGGTTGTGCACGACATGTCATGCTGTGTCAGGGTGCCCACCCAAACACGTTCAGGTCGGGTCATTTCGTTTGAGGGCAGTGGCATCAAATTTGCTAAGTTGTTACTGCACGGGTGCCTTGTGCATGTTCGTGAGGCCCATTTTCCATTTTCTCCCTTGTGCCTTCGTTCGATCGGGCACGGTGCATCAGTTCGTTTGAGGGCATCCTTCCAAACGGCCCATTTGGGTCGGGTCATTTTGGTTGAGGGCACCTGCTCAAATGCATTCGGGTCGGGTCGTTTCAGTGTGAGGGTGCCTGCCCAAACATGTTTGGGTCGGGTTGTTTCGTTTGAGGGCGGCCATATCAAATTTGCTAAGTTGTGGCTGCATGAGTGCATTTTACACATTCGTGCGGCATGTTTGTCATTTTCTCCCTTATGCCTTAATTGTTCGGTCGTGCCAGCCCAAACGCGTCGTGTGAGGGCGCCCACCCAAATGCATTCGAGTCGGGACATTTCATGTGAGGGCACTTGCCCATACATGTTTGAGCGGGTCAGGTCGGGTTGGTTTGGGTCATGTGAGGGTGGTCGTATCAAAAATGCTAAATTGTGACTGCCTTAAAATCAAGTGGCTCCTCATAAAATCCTCTCCTCGTATAATCGACCACAATTACAGACGTTTACACCACATTTGGTTTAGATATTTAGTAGGTAGCTGGTAGGGTGCCCCTATCTCCCATCTCCATATAGAGTAATTTTTTCATTTATTATTTCTTCTATGATACTGGTTCCTCTCTCTTAATTCCTATCTCTTGTCCTCTCCTAAATTTACTATTTTATCTCAATTTTATTTTAATAATTAATTAATTAATTTCTTTAAAAAATCTTCTGGATAAATCACATAAAATTTTTAAGGTACACGCCTTTGAACCACTCATTTTTTGGTTCCCCATCAATTTTTTTAAAATAAATTTATTAGAATGAAATTGAATTGATTTTTGAAGCTTCCTTTTAATCAATTGTTGGCATTACAAAGAATCACTGAGTGCGCTCAACATCCATAAGAAAAGAAATGGGTATGATATTAAAATGATATTTGAAGGCATAACATTAAACATGATGTTTGGAAAAATGGAGAGCCAGAGTATTCATTTTTCTTTTAAATTTTAGACCTCTAGTTAAAATAACATTTCTCCCACCGAAAACATTTGTTTTGGTTATCTCACGTTGGCTTAGTGATTAGGGATTTTGTTGTGGGTCTTGTTCTTCCAACTGCCTTACTGCAATTTCTTCCCGGTGCCAGTTCAGTCTCAACAATCTGCAGTTTTTGAAGTTGCATTCTTAAAGGATTCTACTAAGTTCAATAGTTAAGATGTAGGATTGGGGAATCTATTGCAATTCCTCCAGGTGTAATTTCAGTCTGAACAATATGTGGTTTTCGAAGCTGCATTCTTCATGGATTCTACTAAGTTCAATAGTCAGGATGTAGGATTGGGGGATCTATTGCAATTTCTTCTGGGTGCAATTCCAGTCTCAACAATCTGCGGTTTTCGAAACTACATTCTTCGGGTATTCTACTAAGTCCAATAGTCAAGATGCAGGATTGGGGGATCTATTCATGATTTTCTTAGCTTTCATCAGAATGGTTTAGGATGCAGTGAAACCCTTGAAAATATTGATGCTAGTAGAATTTCCCCCCAATATGATCGAAATCAAAGTGAATGGCACACATGGGCAGATAAAATTCCTTCATCAGATGATGCATTGTGCAATGGTTTTTGGAAAGAGCCCATGATCATCAAAAACAATAAAAATATTGGGCTTAACAGGATCAATGAGACGCCAATGGTTTCAGCTACAAATGTGGAATCACACCTTTAAATATTCTCTGACTGGAATCTCATCTTGGCACAATTTCCCATTCGATTCAGACAGGGGACCATCAATATGTGAATCTTCCTAACTGCATATTTTTGTTCAGATAATTTAGGTATCCAAATTTTTTATTTACAAATGTGAAAACCTGAGGAGCACTGTAAATTTTGACTAGAGATGCATGTAGTTTTTAAAGGTTTTCTCAAAGGTTCTCTAATTTTTGTTTCCTTATTTCGATTTGAATAAAGATATTTTATTATAGCTCTACATTAGAGTTCAACAATTTTTTAAGTTATGTTAGTGTTGAAATTTTTTTGCTGAAGTATTGGCAAAGTACTATTTTATTGCATCCCAATTACTGGTTTTTTATTTTTTTATGTGGTTTGAGCTTCTTTAATATTTTTGAGAAACTGGATTCATTTTTATAAGAATATTTAAGATTCTGAATCTATCGATCTGAGATGGATATTTCAATATAAATATGAAGGATTCATGAGATTACTTCATGTTTGATCAGATTTTTTTAATGATAAATGTTATCTTGCAGGAAAATTTCAAGAAACTGAAGAGGTTTCCTTTGATTGATTGAATCAACTCAGCCATAAGACATCTACTACAGGCTGGTTTGTATCAGAAGGAGAATCAGTTTTTCTTGCACATGATGATGGATGCTTCTTTTTTCATGATATAGAAAATTTTGAGGTGTGGAGGTTTTAATCAAGATCTATTAAGCATATCTCAGAAATCAAGATAATTACATTTCTGCGAGTAAGTTGACAATTACAAAGGCGATTTTAATTCTTTCTAAGATAATTACTAGTAATTCTGGGGGAATGTTTCATATGCAGTGGAGGAAAGTTTTAGTTTTTATATGGCAATCCAAGCCCAGTTGGGTAATTCTCCTGTGCTTCTCTTCTACTAGTCATTGAATTCTCGAAGCAGAGATCTAGTTATGGTGAAGTGTATATTGGTGGTCATGAAGCAAAACCTCTGAATTTGTCTCATTGTATGCCTTCCCAACATTGTTCATGGTGCTACTTTAGATTCTGAATAGCTCTGTTTCTTTATCAGCATCAGACTATCAGTCTATATGACTGGTGAGGCAACTCTCTGTCTATCCCTTTTCAATCTATTTTCTCAATATCAATTAAGCAGAGGATCAGTTCTGTTAGAATGATGGCCAAGTCGATTGTGTGAAGATTTTGATGTATCATGAGTTTGAAGTTTCGAATAAATTTGTCAGGTAGTGGATTTTGAATTGCCCACATGTTTCTTAGCAACAACTACTGGAATAGATTCACCAAATGCAAGAGGAGATCAATGTTTTTTCCATTAAAAAATTATCAGTTGATCTCTAGTATCACAACAAGCATGGAGGTTCTTATTGCCCATTGAATTCTAAACCAAAGATTCGAGGATGAATTCTCTATTCTACATCAACAACTAGAGGAATTGCAATTCTCCTTTGGTCAAATTCAATGCGATCCTTCCTAATCCAACAACTTTATCAATTTTAATATGTTTTTTATCCCTGACCTTCACACACAGGCTCTTGTTAAGGAGATGGGTATAGCCCATGGTGATCCTACCCATCAATCTACAAAGTAGTATGTTTGTTAAACCTTGTAAAATTTTGAGAGTATTTTGGAAAGTGTTTACCTCTATGTATGTTAGTTTTGTCTTGGTAGATTTCAGTTTTTCATCTAATTTTGAAGTTTCAAAGGGATTTTTCAGGTAATGGATTTCAATTTTCCCATATGTAAAGCTCAGGGATTTCTCATCAATGGTTGTTGGACTAGATGCACCAAATTCTAGAGGAGATCCAAGTTTTTCAATTAAAACATAATCAGATAGTCTTGAGTATCGCAAAAACCATGGGGGTTCTTATTTACCACCAAATTCTAATCCAAAAATTTAAGGATGAACTCTCTAATCAGCATCAACAATTGGAGGAATTGCAATTCTCTTTTGGTCAAAGTCAATACAGTCCTTCCTCACCCATCAGCTCTGTTAGTTTTATCAAGTTTGTTGTCCCTCGACTTAATGAACAGGCCCCTATTAAGGATATGGGTATAGCCCATGGTGATCCTACCCATTAGTCTACAAAGCAGTATGTTTTTTAAAGCTTGTAAAATTTTGGGAATATTTTGGAAACTGTTTTCTTCTAGGTAAATTAGTTTTGACTGAGTAATAGGCTGGCATTTTGGGGACATTGGCAGCTTGGAAAATCTCTTTTGTTTTATTCTACCAGCTAGTATTTGCAACCTCTTGATGTATATTGATGTAATATATGCACTCTAAAAGAACATTTTCACTTAATATAAAAATTTTCATTACGATTCCTCCTTACATTTATTCAAAGGATTCACAGATGGATCTTTCGGTAACAAACAATTTAATAAATATATAAATGTGAACAAGTGTGGAAGATTATATGTTTGTTTTTGAAGTTTAGTATAATATATTTTTACTGTTGAGCTATTTATAATACTTCATGTTTTGTGTTTGGACAATACATGCATTTGATTCTTTGGTATCATCTTTAGATATTCGGGGTGTTAGGGAGGCCCATTTACATGCTGAAATTTGGCCAAATTTACAAAGTAGTATGTTTGTTAAAGCTTGTAAAATTGTGATAGTATTTTGGAAAGTGTTTACTTCTATGTATGTTAGTTTTGACTTGGTAGATTTCGTTGTTTCATATAATTTTGAAGTTTCAAAGGGATTTGTCAGGTAATGGATTTCAATTTTCCTACATGTCAAGCTCAGGAATTTCTCATCAATAGCTATTGGACTAGATGCACCAAATGCAAGAGGAGATCCAAGTTTTTCAATTAAAACATAATCAAGTTTGTTGTCCCTAGACTTAATGAACAGGCCCCTATTAAGGATATGGGTATAGCCCATGGTGGTCCTACCCATCAGTCTACAAAGCAGTATGTTTGTTAAAGCTTGTAAAATTTTGGGAGTATATTGGAAAGTGTTTGCTTCTAGGTAAATTAGTTTTGACTGAGTAATAGGCTGTCATTTTGGGGACATTGGAAACTTGGAAAATATCTTTTGTTTTAGTTTGCCAGCTAGTCTTTGCAACCTCTTGATGTATATTTATGTAACAGCTACACTCCAAATTAATGTTTTCACTTAATATAAAAATTCTCATTACAATTTAAAAAGTATAAATGCAATGTGAGTATTAATTGAACTCATGTTCATTGTTGTTGTATTAATCTTGCATCTAACAAACTACATTGTTTCTTGAACCAATATAACATCACCTTTATGGCTTTCTTTTAAAGTAGCACCCCTATCTCCCCAAGGATAATTTTCTGCATCGAATTTCAGCATACTAAGGCCATACACAATCATGCATTAGCCCTTTTGATCCATGCCTTTTGTAAAAAGAGTGGAACCACCACCTAGAAAATGTTTATTGGGCATTTGAATAAGAGATTTTTATAAGGTGTGCTTAGTGCTATTGCAGGTTGTCTGGAAAGGACTAATTGAGACAAAAGCAATGTTCGTATTGCCTTGGTTTTGCACAGAGTTCACATCCTTATCTTCTCTAAAGTGTTTATGCTCAAATTACTTATTTTCTGGATTATATTATATTCAACTACAAACTAATTTATGCTAAGATTTACTTTTGTTCTTCATATTTAGATTCAAATGTTATGAGTATCAGTTGGCACTGGGGGATAGTTGCTGCAACATTGACTAAGAGTATCAAATTCAAATGCTATGCCTAGAAAAGACCAAAATGTCTCAATGCCATTTCAAAAATCCCTTGAAATCCTTTACCCTTGCTACCTATCCTAGTGGGCCTATTATTTAGAGAACCCAGGGACCACCAATGAGGTTGGGGGGCCCAAATGATTGCCTTGAGATCCATAATGACTGGACATGTTCCTATATACTTTGTGGCTACAACATGCACTCTTGAGCTTTAAGCTCTGCAGCCTGTGATTCGGGGAGATCCTTGTGTAATTATATCTTGTGAATGAGAGATAAGAGCTTCTTTTCTCAAATGGCCTGAAGTCGGTCTTAAGAGCTTCTTGTTTGCTCAAGGGGCCTGAAACCGGTCTTATGAAGATCTATATTGAAGGGACAGGGTGAAATCATACCTGTACGAAGCCCTCTCAAAGGCCAACACGTGGAAGGTTTAGAGTATCTCAGAGGAACGAGACTCTAGAGAGGGGGAAGATGTAGGAAGACCTTTCATTTTAAATCTTACAATTTGTTTGCTGACATTCATAGAAATGCTTCAGAAGTTTATGTACTCTTGTTTTTTATAGCAAGTATGCGTTTTTAATATTTTAAAGCATCAAATTCCCACAACTGCCAAGAAAGTATTCTTATATAAGGATTAATAACATCAGGATCACTTTTATTATTTACGGTTATCCAATTTTTCTTGCCTCTTTATAGTAATGAATCATGATTATATCCACTTTATTATGAAATTCTCCTTTGGAATGTTTTTCTTCCTCCTTACATTTATTCACAGGATTCATCGATTGATCTTTCAATAAAAAACAATTTAATAACTGTATAAATGTGAACAAGTGTGGAAGATTATATGTTTGTTTTTGAAGTTTAGTATAATATACTTTTACTGTTTGGAAAATGCAAACATTTGATGCTTTGTTATCATCTTTAGGTATTCAGGGTGTTAGGGAGGCCCATTTACATGTTGTCTTGCAAAAACTAGAGAACCCATTCTATAGCCAACCATAGTAACATCAAGCATAGAGCTTCCAACCATGTCAAAATGAGAGCTAATTTATTGATTCAAATTTGGGAATGAATCGAACTGAAAAATCAAACCAAAATTGGCAAAGAAATGATGATCTTCATGCTTGAATAGATGTCAAGTGTATGAGAGAAATCTCCAATCCAAATCAAGCTTCCCAAGTGTAATGTAAATTGGTTGTAGGTGTCCATTAATCTCTGAGTTAATTTCTCTGTTGCCTAGTGTATTACCCTCTCACCATGTGCATATTTCCTGTGGATGCCAAGTGTGGTTCGAATGGGGTGAAGGGAGGCAAGCTCCCTCCAAATCTGCACTAGATTGCTGTGATAAATCCCCTCAAATCACATGTACATGCCTTTCCATATTTCTTATAGCTAGGCACATGTATCTATTGCGGAATATTTGAAATTCAGAGTGGAGAGCTGGGCATTATTTCCCACAAAATTTGAAAATGTAATCCCTGACCTGCCAACCAAATCCATGCAATGAGATCAAGGAGAGCTGGGAATTATTTCCCAAAAAATTTGAAAATGTAATCCCTGACCTACCAACCAAATCCGTGGCATTAGATCGAGGAGAGTTGGGAATTATTTCCCACAAAATTTGAAATTGTAATCCCTAACCTGCCAACCAAATCCGTGGCATGAGATCGAGCTTGCTGTACATGAATATTTTCATTTTTAAAATATATTTTTAACTATTTTTCGGTATTGCAACAGTTCATAAGCATTGGTATTGTGACGCTCTAAACAAAATTCAGAAGAGCGATGTTGCATTTTTTATAATATTTTTAAATTATCGTCGGAATAGAGACGTTTTGTAAGCGTCAGAAGATCGACGCTTTAAACGTCAGAAGAGATAACATCAGACTTCAGATGTTTGTTTGAAAACCTAATAAGCGTCGGAAGACCGCCAGTTTGGTATTGTCAGAAGACCAACAGTTGTGGCTCGTCGGAAGACCAACACTTATAAAACATCAGAATAACAACACTTTGGATAATGTCGGAAGACCGACAACAATCTGGAAACGTCGGAGCAAGTGTCACTCTTCCGACAATTTATTGAAGTGTCGGAATTGCGATGTAATTGCTAACCACGTTTTGTCTGGCCTCAAACTGTCGCTGTTGCGACGACTATGTGTCGAAATAATGACGAAGTGGCCATTGGAAATTGGGCCAAATTTACTAGTGTAGTGGGAAATAATTCCTTTATGGGATCTAACATAGGATTCGATACATTTAAAGGACTGAACAACCATATTTTTTTCTATGGTTTCAGTCTGGAGTATTTATTCAATGCACCTTCAAAGAATGACTTGGTACATTGCAACTTATACCACATAGTAATCTTGTAACTTGAGAAAGTTGTGGCCTTTTGTCATTTCTAGTCATGCCATCATGCCACAGAAAAAAAATTGTAACTTCTATATTTTCACATGAAAGATACTTGCCTAAGTTGGAAATGAGACAAAGCATACACACAATGTGGATAGTAAGAGATTCTCACACCCGAGCATGCCAATTTATTATCAATTGGGAGATCTCCCATATTTAGACGCAAGGGAAATAATGAGTTTATGGGCTTCAACATAGGCTTTGATATAATGAAAGGATTGAACAACCATATTTTTTTCTTTGGTTTCGGTCTCTAGCACTTATTTAGAGGACCTTCAACGAATGACTTGGGACATTTCCACGTATACCCCATACTAAGCTTGTAACTAGAGAAAGCTTTAGCCTTTTTCCACTTCTACTCATGTCATCATGCAACAGAAAAAATTTGTAACTTCTATATTTTGAGATGAGAGATATTTGCCTAAGTTGGAAAGAAGACAAAGCATACACAAAATGCAGGCAGTAAGGGATTTTGACACCCAATCATGCCAATTTATTATCAATTGGGAGATCTGCCATAGTTAGAAGCAAGGGAAATAATGCCTTTATGGAATCCAACATACGATTTGATACACGGAAAGGACTGAACAACCATATTTTTTCCTTTGGTTTCAGTCTCTAGCACTTTTTTAGTCAACCTTCAAGGAATGACTTTGAATATTTCCACATATACTTCATAGTAAACTTGTAACTGGAGAAAGCTATAAATATTTTCCATTTCTCATCATGCCATAATGCAACAGAAAAAATTTGTAACTTCTATATTTTGAGATGAGAGAACTTGCCTGAGTTGGAAAGGAGAGAGACCATAGACACAATGTGGATAGAAAGGGATTTTCACACCCAATCATGCCAATTTATTATCAATTGGGAGATCTTCCATTGTTAGACACAATGGAAATAATTCCTTTATGGGCTCTAACATAGGCTTTGGTACACTTTGTAACGTCTCTACTTCCAAATTTTTTTTTTCATTTTGTCGTTTTATCACAAGTATATCCAGGGTTTAAATTTTTTTATCTTTATATAACATCCCTCTTTTAATTGGAGTACTAATCATTTGAAATTCATTTATTGTTATATTAAATAACAAAATACCTCCCCTATCCTTGATTTGGCATATTTGTATCGCACCCTAGAGTACATATCCCTTTACTCTTATTATAAATTGGGTGTACACCTCTCTCTCTCTTCTTTATTCAACTTAATATATTTCCTAACTGTGTAAATAAGCCTTCCAACAATATCTATATTCATATCACATCGAATTTCCACATAGGTTTTATTGTATACATATATCTTTGTCATGAGAATCGTTGATCCTCGTAACAACATGTGAGTACAACAGAATATCATTCAAACTTAAGTTTCTTTTTGATTTGTATGTAGTTAACATGTAACTAAACATATGAGTCCGTCGCTTTACGTCTCAAGCTTTTCTCGTCGCACCCAGATCTGGTTTGATCGATTGATGGAATGTTGTACTCGTCTCTATCTGTAACCCCACCTTGCCTCTGTGAAATTTATGGTGTTATAAATGCAATTTACACTTCTGACTCCGTATACTCCTCGTTTTTGTTTCCGAGAATTTATTTTAGAACCTACTTGCTATGTGTTGATTTTATTTGAAGTCCTACTCTTAAATGTGATGTTTTGTAAACCAATCGAGTCGTGTTAATGAGTACAGTCGTATTCTCGTCAGGGATTTTCCTTACGGATCCACGATTTGATTTACATATTTTATTCTTGTGTATTTATATGTTCAAAAGGTACTGGTACTCCTCTATGATGTAGGCTTTATCGTCCTACACGTGGATGGTTGAACTGTGTAGGTGCTTAGGGTTTTCCTGAGGTATATATGGTTTGGGTTCTTTTACGAGCACGTTCATTTTGCCTTCAATTTTGGCTCTGGACCCTTTTTACTGAGGCACGTTCGCTTCCTCGAGGATACTAGTGCATTTTCCTTCTATGGCTCGAAGTTTCCCTCTAAGTTGCTGAATATCCAAGTATTTTTAATTTTCTCCTCCATACTCTTAGTTATACGAGCTATTTTGTTCGATTCCTGATTAAACCGATTCCTGTTGATCTTGGTGCGCATGGGATTTCCCTCGCAACCCTTGCGCCTTTCTACGAGTAGATGTCGCATTTTATGTTCTTTTCTTTATGATGATTTCTCAGTTTGATTTGTTCTGTCAATAGTATTAAATGTTAGCTCTGAGAGTGGAAAGGTTTGTCTCATACGTTGAATCTCAGATATTCACCATGTCGCTTTCTTTCATAAAGCGTCGTTTAACTCATTTACCCATTTTCCTTGTCTCTGGCTATTTCCGTGGCTTTCTGTTAGGATATGTTCGAGGCACTATTTCATCATCGTACTTCTAGTTCGATGACTCCACGGAGCCCCCCCCTTCCATATTCAGAATGGCGTACTCCTCTTCAATGGCGAGAGTGTGTTCGGGTTTTTGAATTCGTTTGTCCATCCTTAATGTTTAGGAGATTTTGACACTCTCGACATTCCTCTACTGGAATTGATATATTACTCTCTTCCTTCGTTTGGTTTCTTCCAGGTGTAAGTTTATAACCAGGTCTACAATTACCACAGGTAAGAAAATTTTTAACTTCATTGTTCGACTCATGCTATGTTAGCTTACTGTGGATATATATGCATCGTTTCTCTTCAATAGGTTGACTATACTATGTTGTCTGGCTACAGGTATCAAAGTCGAGTTTGATTTACATGGTTTTTTCAATCCTACGATTTTGAACCCGTCATAAATCGTGAGAGCTCAGAACTATAATAATTCGTTCTCGTCTTGCTTTGTTTCAGGTTAATAACTCACTGTCTGGAAACTCCCAGATTCGTCGCTCTACTATTCATTTAGCTTTTTCATATGATTTATGTACTATAACTTACAAGTGGGGTTGTTTTCTTTTGACTATCCATGTCTATGTCTCTCAACATGATCATTGGTCCATATATGTACAGACTTGTAATGTTTATGGTCTCTATGCTTTTCATATACCCATAGGTTTTCTTAGATGTTGGTTAAACTATGGGAAATGAATTTGGTACTTCGTGCGAGACCGAGTGTGGGTCTCTATATTTCTATTTTCCTTACTGAAAAATTTTCCTTGTTTAACCAGTTGTTACACTAATATTTTTATTGTGCAATTTACATTTACCTATCGGTATTTGCCTAGTATTTATTAATTCTGTGGTTATATAATATCTTGTTTGGATAAGCCCAACTCTTTTATGAGTGAGCAAGGATTCATTCTGCTTCTTCATATTTTGAATTGATTTCCACTATACACTAGTTCTAATAACATTTCTTTTTCTACTGCTTGGATTTCCTATAAGGAACCATAGTATCTCTCTTTCTGATTTTTGCTAAGATCCGTGTTTCTACCATATGAAATTCCATTGTAGAGTAATAGTTTAAGCAGGTCTCCATTATGTTATTGCAGTACATCCTAAGAGTAGCTGTTTATTATCAAAAGTTTATGGAAAATAAATATAGCTATAACTAATTTGATATAAGATATCAATGACATCTATATTTCTATCCTACAATTTGTTATCATTCTACAGTATATAGAGTTTGATGCTAGTTAAAGTTACTTTGAATTTCTCATATAGTGATGTTTACCATACTTCTTTCACTGATGTAGATTTGTACTCCTTTTCCTCTTTCTAATATAATAATTTTCACAGTATATAATGATTTCACAGCATTCTAAATTATAAATACTGAGGTACTTCATCTTACTTATTCTTGCTAATTGGAATAAAAATGCTTCCATATGGTGTTTATATTACCTAGTATTCCAGATCCATTAATTTCCAGTTACAACTGAATTTTTTTTTCTACAATAGCTTCACAGATATTTGTGCATGTACTCTTCCTATCAGCAATAGTTTTTTTTTTTTTTTCCTTTTTAATTAACTTGGTTATTGGATAATAATTGTATCTCCAGATTTAAACCATGTTCTTGTTTAGAGATTCTGGTTGATATCCCAAACCCACTGTTCCTACAATTAAACAGATTCAAGAGGATTCATTTCTTCTAGAATTTTTGTAAATGCATGGAACACCAAAGATAAATATGATAAGAAAATTATTCATTAACACACTATTAAGCATACCACTGCTGCAGTTGACCAGTCCTCCCAACCTTAGAGTTCCTCTATCTCCAAAAATCACCCCCGAGCTGAGATCACCTCCACCACAGACCAACGTCTAATCTGTTTAGGAGTAGCTTATTTAAGTTGTTGTTCCCCAAAGCCTCTTTCTAATTCTGCGTCCATAATATCAAGATGCTTTTCTTCCTGTTTGCATAGGCTTCCTATTTAGGGACTTTAAAGCTCCTTTCTGCTTTTCCCAGCTTTTCCAACTTTTTACCTCTTCCCAACGACTTTCCTCATCATTGGGGAATTTAGATTTTTCTTCAAAAATCTAAATTAGAAATAATTTCTTTCAAGGATATTTTGAAAGATTGTGGGGAAAGTATTTTCCTTTATCCATCCTCATGGATTTAGAAAATGATCTCATAATTCTCATTTTGGTCAATCTGCACAAAATTATTTTATTCATTTTCTCAAATTAAATATTTAATTACATCCAAAAAATACTTATCCTTTGGGGTCCTCCCCCCTTAAAATTAAAGTTCAAATGTTTCGTTTTTGAAATTCAAACACACAAACTAGGGGTGTTACACATTTAAAGGACTGAACAACCATATTTTTTTCTTTCGTTTCAATATCTTACACTTATTCAGTGGACCTTCAAGGAATGACTTGGGACATTAACATGTATGCCCTGTAGTAATCTTGTAACTAGAGAAATTTGTGGCCTTCTTCCATTTGTAGTCATGCCATCATGCAACAACAAAAAAAATTGGAACTTCTATATTTTGAGATGAGAAAAGAAGCTACATTTCCAATGTGATACAAGCACTAAACCCAAAAATACTATCTGAACAAAAGACCTGCAAATTGTGTATCTTCTATCTTCTATACTATTCATAAATAGAAGGAGCTTCTGCCTTAAAATAAAAAGTGAAGTCCATGACTTTGAATGTTACAATATCTTATAAAGGAATAAAAAGTTAGCATAACCAGCCTCTTATGTTAGTTCTTAACATCTACGCCTTAGTCAAGTTCACTAGGAAAAATTTATTGGAAAAGTAATATTTCATGATGTATTTTATTTTGTGAATTAATCAAATAGAAGATAGATTTTCTCAAAAAAATTCTTAATGAGGGTTGGACTGTCATACATTCTATCTTATCAAGTAGTTTTATTATACTTCATTTCCTGCTTTCTACTTTGTTTTCCCTTGTTTCAACTTTCGAGATGAGCATCATGCTTTTATTTTTTTAATAGATGAATTAGAAATGTTTGTTTTTAGAAAGCAAGATAAACGAATGTTTTGAAATGTTTGAAGGACATATCTAAAATTTTTATCATTTTGGTTTTGGCCTTGTATTTGATTATTTTAAACTCATGTTGTTTTTTGTGTTCATTTAAGTATGTACCTTGTTGAATTCCCACTGATGATTGAAGCTTCTACGAAATTAGGTTCATGTAGGGTAGATATTTCTCCTTAGATATTTCATGTGTTCAGTCCTTATTTACTTGAAGACATCTACAGGCACAAATGTGATACTTGTCAGGATGTGTGGAAAGAGGACAACAACTGTTAACTTTGAAGCCAAATCACCATATGAACTCGATTGGATTCCCTGTTGGACATCATTTAAACTCGGAGTATGTGTCCCTATTTATTCCTAGTTTATATTAGCTTTAAATAAGGTTGAAGAGGAATAAAACTTGAGAAATTTATTGCATTTTGTATATATAAGGTGCTAGTCCTAACAAGTGTGTGATGTGAAAGAATCCAACTATTTGTTTTAAAGTGGTTCTGAGGTGTTTAAGAATTAGCGATACACCGTGACATTAATATGACTCACTGGAGTACTTACCATGTTTACTTATATCTCATTTTCAGATAACTGCTATTGAACAAAAGGTTTACCAAAAACTAAAGGTTGATAGCTTTTAATATCACACTAGTTATTATGAAAATAATTCTTAGCAGATCCAATTTCTCAATTGGAAGATGCTCACAAGTAGTACATATATATGTAATACTCATAGAATCAGAGGAATATTATTTAGTTGTATTACAATGAATATAGTTTTATAAGGATATAACGAGTAAATTTAACGTTGTTGTTAACAATAAAATGAAAAATCATCATGCCAAGAAGGGATTTCGCATCAAAATATACATCATGGCCCCAAATTTATTTCAACAAAGAAGGATTAAAAACCATGTCGATAACCTACATGATTATATAAATGATTTTTTGTACAAAGAGGGTATTATTAAAATCAAAGTTGTCTGCATGCTTCATGAGGTTATCCATAACAATGGGTTGTAGAGGGTGGTCAACAAATCATCCTCAATGCGGTGAAACATTATGATCAGAATTTGTGTAAGAGATCTCCACAAACTAAGCGAAGAGAGAACAAACAAAAAGACAGGAATAGAGCATATTATTCATCACCTTAATATTGGATTTTTATTTTACTCATAGAGAAGCATTATGATTTCATAGATGCTTAATAATTTAGTTAAGGATGGGAAGGTAATATTTACCCACGATGTAGACCTTGACATAATTTCACAACCTCTTTTGGAAATAAAGGTTGTAAGATTCCTTCTCAACAAAGACACATGAAGACTCCCATCTTAACAAAGGCCTTGTTAAATTCTACATTCTAGATAGCAATTACTAGATGTGCATGTTGGTAGTTTAGAATAAAAAATATACAAGATCTGAGGAAAAAATCCATGGCATGGGTTCAAAATTTAGCCTTTAAGAAGGAGTTAAGGTTCAACAACCACCACAAAATAATAAAGAGATAGTCAGAATATAGAGTCATCCCAAAAATAGCTCTTTTACAAAAAGTAATATAATAGCTTACAAATAAAATCCTCATCGATCTTATACTAGATGAGAAACTTCATGCCTTAGGGGAGATGATAACTTACCTCTTTATCATATTATTTTGTCCACTTTGTCAGAACACAACCAAATTCTATGCACAACTAATACCCTACCGACTCTTGTAAATCACTAAAAATAATTATTTGGGTAGATGAAGACCTAAATGTGTTATTTTTCATTATTATTTAATGCCTTTGATTTATTACAGCTCCCAAAACACTTCTTTGAGGTGTGAGCCTCAACCCTAACAATATAGTGTATAAACGTCATATAATTGTTAAATATTCCTCAACAACTCAATATGTTCCACATATCCCTTGTAGAAACAAGGTTCTAACAATGCTCATATCAAACTTATGCTTTGACATTTGAGTAATATATAAGAATCTCTCCAAATGGTCTTCCAATGTCTCAACATCACCCTATGCAGTGGTAAACATCTCATCCTATATTTCTCATGTTTTGAAATATTTATGATATTTATTCAAGAACACTCTCTTTGCTTCCTCCCAAGATGTTATATTATTCCCCCACAACCACATGAACTAGCGTAAATTTGAGTCCTTAAGAGTTTCAGGGAAAATCTTTTGCTTCTGGAAATCCATAGAATACTCATAACTCCTACACAGTATATCAAACTCAAAAAGAAAATAATCGTGATCTTCATGCAATTTACCGTGAAAATGTGGAGGAACGTATGGTGAAATATTCCTCATTTGAACCAATGCATGTGGGTCCACAATTGAGAAACCAAAAGTGGAATTATCCTCCATTGGTTGGTTCTCACCGACCCCTTCACCATGCACATCTTCATTGTCTGCCATCTTTCCTCCTCCAAATAGACAACTTCCTGAAAAATGTGAAGGATGATTGTGGTTCAGATATAAGGTTTTAGTGCAAATGGTCTCCTTCTTCCCTTCTACTCGTTGTGAGATTCCTAAATTTTTGTCGCTAGAATCCAGGTCAAAAGTACCACCGTGATGGGTTTGTGTCTGCTTAGAATTCCTGCTTGCAACAGAAGGCCCAACATGAGAAAAATTTTATGATTTATCAATATTTCCTCTTCCCTTCCTGGGATTGAGGCCCCTACCTCTTCGAGTCATTAATTTTAAAAGAAATCAAATCATAAATAATTAAAAAAACTATAAAAAATTATAGCTGGAAAAAATCAGTTTGAAATGAAATATTGTTCCTAGTTCAAAAAATATCACTACAACACACAATTAATACAAAAAAAAATTCCTTTAGGTAATAGAATAACACTACACTTAAAAAACAAAAGTCGACTTACCTCTACTGCAAAAAAAAAAATCGGAACTTTACCAGAATTCCTTCAATGCCTCCCTGACAACAACGCCAAAATATTGGATTGCAGAATTGAAATTCAATTCCTCAACACTTAATTATAAATCTAATACTTCGTAAGATTCAAGGTGTAGCATAAGTAATGCCAAGGGTTTTTGGTTCACTCTGTCAATCATATCTCCATCGCTGCAATTAAATCACTTAGGTTCAAAAGAAAAATTTTAAATAAATCCTTTTAGTTTGATTCCTGCATTGTTAACACAATGACACCACACCATTCCAAAGAATGAAATCTCCCTCAAAAATTAACAATCAAATACTTTGAAAAATATTTCAAAAATAAAAAAACTAAGAATTTATTCCAAACCATGCAAGCACAATCATTTCTAAACAAACTTGTTCTTGTACTGAAATTTTTTTTGAAAAAAATCTATTCCTGCACTCAGTTCCTGTACTAGGAAATACAAAACAACTTTTTTCCTATACTGGGAAAAATAAAACAACTTTTTTCCTACACTCAAGCATCCTCTGTTCCTGTACTAAAAAGAATATTGTGCATCAAGCCTAGAATCAACTAATCTAGAAAGAAACCTTTCTTGAATCAAGATAAAATCCCCAAAATCATCATACTCTCCTAGACTACTTAAATATAAACATAAGATGAATAACTTATCAAATAATAAAGAAAATATTAAACTCATGTGCACAAATAAAGATATCACCTCATGAATATAGTTTTTCTTATACCATTTTCTGATTTGATTAATAATGTATTCGAGTTAAACTTCTACGTTTATTAGAGAAGCAAAAGAATTACCTCACAAGGAGGATTCAACTAATAACCTCAAATTAATTAGTGACAGAAATATTGTGTTCATGTGCCTAAGATTCCCAAGTAGCCATATGATAATCGGAATTCAACATGACCAAAAATATGATGTAACTTTTGAATCAAAAATTTCTCAAGAAAACAACAAGTCTACTCCTATAGTGACACTGTCAGATAATAGCGTTCATCATAATAGGTTTTCTCACTTTCTTACTGCATATAAAAAATATCAAGAAATGATATATCATTCACTAAGCAAAATCTATTGAATAATGTATTTTCAACCTTGCAAATCTTCACTCAAAAGAACTGTACGCACCACATAGTAGATCTAAAATTTTAACTGAAGCGGTGAATTTGAAAAAAAAAAGGAACCTTCCAAATCCAAATCCTTTATGTGTCTTACAATAAACGTAAAGATGTCTTCAATGTTAAACTTATAAAAAAAAACCCAAGTATGAACGCAAGAGTTCAGATCAGGACCTTTATTACTCTTTCAAAAAAATTGCACAACGGTTTATCTTGTTATAAACACATGTTACAAGTAACCTTGACAGAGATAAAAACCACACTATTCACTTTTCATGCAATACAATAGATAGAGGGATAATGATCTGGGTTGGTTGGGCCCTTAGCCAGCCAACTCACTTCCCATTTTAAGGAAAGAGGTTAATCTATAAAAACATATTTATCATCACAGTAACTATACAAAATGAATGCATGAACCTGGAATTATCCCTTTTTTTGTTAAATAAGAAAAATATAGCTCTAGATAGGTTGTCGCAATACAAGATTATTAGGATACAGACACCAAAAATCATGCACAACATTGCTAACCTACACTCTAATATAACTAGATATATTTATAGATTACCACAGCTCACGACCATATCAAGATGATAACAAAAGATGAAGTTGTTGGAAACTAATACCTAACTTTAGAAACCCTCAAACACTCCAAGCCATTTGCAGGAATACAAGAACAAAAATTCAGGAGATAAGGTGCACCTTTCCCTTTGACAATTGAGGCTCCTAGTCGGACTTCTTGAATAAAAACCTTCCTCATTTGGTGCTAGAAATGAAGTAAGTGTAGGAATATCAAGAGATTCATGTATCAGAACCACTTAGATTTTGAATTAGCGAACATGTATTGCAAAACCCATAAGGTAATGTAAATGGTGATTTACATAGAAAAACATCGACCTATTTGACCATTAATTAAGATAAAAATGCATTATTCATTTACCCAAATAATCATTAAAAGAAACCAAAAATACTTGCATAGAGGTATTATTTTAGTTGTGAAACAAAGGCTAATGTAAGTTAATTTAGGTAAAATGTAAGACAATTATGACAACCAACAGACATTGATCTTCTTTGTTGAATGCACACCTTTCACTGTGGTTAATGGGGACTTTGTGGTTGATGGTGGGACAACATGATTTTCTGCCATACTCTCATTCTCAAAAAATAATTTTGGGAGAATTCACATTACCCTCCCATATAATCATCTCATGAAATGGATCACAACTAGGGCCCCTTGGTCCCTTGCCTCCTCATGTTCCTTGTTCGACCTGCAATAGAAATGCTTGGCATGGCTGCAACAACCTGCACATTTACCATGAAATTATAATTAAAAAAAAATATATTTTGCATATTAGATTGCCAATAATTCATGCATAGAAATTTCTCAGTGAAAATAAGGCTTATTTCATGGAATTTGATGTATATTTTCAAGGTATACAAGTATGATATGCCAAATCCAAAAAAAAAATTGTTGATCTCGAAATTAACCCAACCAGAACTCCTAATCTAACAAAACAACAATCTAATTTCTCTATTCATTATACCCTAATTGCTATAGGCCAGAAGAACCAAAACCCATTAAGACTCTAGTCAATTACAGGTACACAACTCTTGCAAATAATTATAGAATGAATAATATCCTGTCAATGTAGTATTAGAAAACAGGGTAATTTATTGGGACTTTTAATCAATAGGCAACGACAAGCAATTATTTATCTATGCAGTATAAAATTCAATCTAAAATTTCCTTTTGTTGAATTCTAGGACTATGTGCATGGTAATTCATGTGTCCCTAAACAATTCTGGGTTGTAAATAGTTGAATTTTTTTTAACTTTGTGGTTAGATGATCAGATAAAAAAAATTTGTGTTTTTACCATGATCACAGTTACTTCTTTGATAGGTTAGATTATATGTGCAACTTATAAATGAGTTTTATAAACAACAACATATCTTGTACCAAAGATCATACATCGCTAGAAAAAATAACATATTGATTTTTCATATTGTATGCAATGGTAATTGGTGAAAAATATATGTGGACTTGGCCAAGTAATTACATAGTTCTTGTTTTCTTCCTATGTGTTTTATTCCCAGAATTAAGGTGTAGTATTGATATTAATCCCTCTTCTACATGAGAATAGGGAGCCCTCAATATTATAATAAGGATAATAAGTGTTGCAATGTAATAAGGGTTCCTAGGTTCCCTGGTTGCTTGGGTATGTGTTTTAGCTATTTGTTTTCTTGGTTGTTTTGCTGATCAAATATTAGCTCTAAGGTGTGTGAACTCTTTATTTCAAATAATACATGATGTTAGAATATTTATATCAAGTAATATATTGTGTAAACATTACGGGAATGCTTCTATTTGTGTTTTCTTGTTTTTTCTTCATACAAGTGATACATTATTATGTAATCTTCCAATGTTAATTCATAAAATAGAAATAATAGGGGAGAATAGAAGACTAGTTATGACGCCTTATTATGCTACCTAATCCTATAAGTGGGTTATTTGGTACATCAACTACAACTTTTTGACCTAGAACTGCATATTTTCTGCAATGGTAATTGGTGAACAGTCTATATGGAATTGGGCATTTAATTACATATTTCTTGTTTTATCTTTCTATGTTTTTTCTTCCTATAGTTAGGTTGTATCCTTGATCTTAATCCCTCTTCCACATGAGAATAGGGAGCCCTGAGTATCAGAATGAAGATAGAAAGTGTGGAAAAGTAATAAGGGTACTTGGGTTCCCTGGTTACTTTGTTATGTGCTTTACCTACTCATTTTCTTGGTGCTTTTGTTGATCAAATATTACCTCTAATGTGCATGAACTATGTATTTTAAAGAATGCACGATGTTAGATTTTGTCTGTGAAGCAATACATTGTGTAAAAATTATGGGAATGCTCCTATTTGGTTTTCTTGTTTTTTCTTCGTACAAGTGATATATTATTGTTTAATTTGTCGAGGTTAATCCCTAAAATAGAACAGAAGATGGGAGAATATAAGACTAGTCATAACACCATTTGTGTTGCATGTCGCCATAGGTGGGTTATTTGGGACTTCAACTACAAATTTTGGACTTAGAACTGCATATTGTTTGCAATGGTATTTTCTGAATAATCTATGTGGATCTCATGCATCTGTAGTCTCTACTCTAGTCTCTGATCTAGTCTCTACTGTAGTCTTTGCTTCAATGGATGAATCATATAAACAATAACAACAAAAAAAATTAAACAAAATTAGCAGCAAAAAAATCAACGTGATAGAACGATTTAACAAAATTAAACTTCATAACATTATGCACAAACTTTGATTGTATGTCTCCAACAACTGACAAATAGAATGAATGTAACATTGTGCACACACTTTGACTGTATGTCTCCAACTGTTGGTGAGTGGAATGAATGTTTCAAATTCAAGTCTGTAAGGGTTGAGGTTGTTTAATAGTTTTTTGATGTAAAATTTTATTGATAGGGAAGATTGGCGTGGATTCCTATCTCCCAAATTCAAATTTGTGTTATGGATTGATTTGTACATGATCCAATGGCCGATAAACTTTCATGGTTGATCCTTGTTCTTTAGTGTGTTTAATTATTGAATTTAAAGGGTTGGTGTCATTTATTGCATCATGTGAATTAATTCTTGAATTGAATGGTGTACTTTATTGCCTTCATTAGGTTGAATGTTTTAACACACATGTACATATGGCTGACACACATTTCACTTGTTCTTGTCTAGGCATTACCCAGCCATGGGATGTGTTGCTCCAGTGGAAATGGCCGGGTGCTTGTTTGATGGGATAGGTGTATTATTGGATATAATTTAATGTAATGTTTTGTATTTTATTTTGATTTAATTTTTAATTCATATTTGGAGGTAGTTGGGACTGGATGTCTTGTCAAATTCTTAAATTAGAGGCTCAGTGTTTGACAACTATTTTTCCAAAAATATATGGGCCCATTTTGGATATAATTTTATAGATTATATAACTTCATATTGACTATGTATGTGCAATTTTTTGATATTTTATTATGATTTTTTTATGGATGTGTGAGACGAGTATTACAACAACTACAGGTCCCTGCACAACAATATAAGTCCCTCCCCTAAGGGTTGAGGTTCTTTTATATTTATTTGATATAAAATTTGATTGGTAGGGAATATTAGCATGGATTTCCATCCACCTAATTCAAATGTGTGTTATGGATTGATTTTTGTATGATCCAATGGCTAATAAACTTTCATGGTTTATCCTCATGTTTTTTGTGTTTAATTCCTAAAATGAAAGGGTTGGTGTGATTTATTGCATCCTGTGAATTAATTCATGAATTGAATGGTGGTGTTTATTGCATTCATTAGGTTGAATGGTTGAGCACACATATAAATATAACTAGCACACATTTCACCTGTTCTTATGAAGGTATTACCCGACAATGGGATGTGTTGATCCAGTGGAAATCAGTGGGTGCTTGTTTGATGGGATAGATGTATTGTTGCATAGAATTTAATGGAATTTTTTTTAGTGCATTTTGACTTGATTAATAATTCATATATGGAGGTAGTTCGGACAAGATGCCTTGTCAACTTGTTATGTTAAAATCTTAGTGTTTGACAACTATTGGTCCAATCTATATATATTATGGGTCCATTTTGGACATAATTTAATAACTTATATAAGTTAGTATTAACTATTTATGTGAAATTTTGTTTATGTTTTATTATAATTTTTTGATGGATTTGTGGGACCACTACTATAACAACCACTGGTCCCTACAAAACAATAGAAACCTCTCCTTATTTCACATATTTTGTTATATTGCAATCATATAGAAACCTCTCCCCTATTGCACATATTTTTAGGTTGATAGGCCTTTATTTTGAATCAGTTTACCTGAAAGTTTAGTCAACCTGTTCTATTTAAGAGTGACATATGTCCTATGTATATAATCCTGACATATTTCTAGAATAATAAGTGCTAGAAACTGAACTGAACTATATTCAAAGTTCCATTCCCACATGTCAAAAATAATGGAGTGCTCCACTCCCACTATTGACAACTCATATTTTGTTGGGCACCCAACTGTTTGGCAATGAAAACAATAGGGAATCCTTGAATGTTGGTAATACTATAGACAGATGTATGGTTTTACTCGACTGTTAGATCAATCATTCTACAAAAAATTCCTATGTCCATTCCAATCCACCGGTGTCCATGTAACTGATAAGCTGTGATAAGAAACAAAATTCAGGATCAAGAAGCATTGTCTATATGTTCCCTGGTAACCAAGATACCAAGATAGCAATAAAATGTGTTGTTATAGTTACATAGAAGAAAGTGCCATGTTTGGTGAAGGTGCAGATGGGGATACTAAGGGAGGTTTCCAATTTCCTACAGATTGTAAAGCAATTTGCAGATGTGCCATGTGATCCACTCAGATTGTATCACCAAGAAAGTATCCCATTAATTTTGAGAGGCTAGAACCTCCTCCTCCACATTTAGTTGAGAGGAATGACAACATATTGTGAGAGACTCCAATTCCACTAAATTATTGATCACAACAAACTTGCAAAGCAAGTTCATCCCTTCCACCATTGCAGCCTCTATCAATCACGAGAAGGTGCTTGGAAGAATGGCCTAAAGCAGGATCTGACGACATTGGAGAATGGACAAATCCTAAAACACCTGGGGTCATGAGAAATGTAGGAAAAATAAACAGGCAAGCCATTAAAATTGACTTAGGATCAATTCAATGTAATACTCTCCCAACATAGTCACAGCTAAAGAGAGGTAAATTTGCATTTATTAGTAAATTATTTTCAAGGGTTGCAGAACACATATATCTGGGAAGTGATTTGGTTGCCGGAAATAGAGAGGTTCTCTGTGTGAATGGTATAAATCACGTATTGAATTGTGTCGATTTTTTTTTTCCATAATATTTTAAGTAAGATTTGGCGTACAAGACAATGTGGTTGCAAACCAGAAGATAGCCCTTCTGAAGACATCACAAGTATTCTGTATGATGTGTTTGATTATTTTGAGGTAAGAGAAATAAGTGGTAGATTTATTGTGCATTGTTGGCAAGGACGGTCACATTCAACCTCCTTCGTAATTGCATGTATCATGTTGATAAAATGACAGAGCTTTGAAGATGCATTTCAGTATGTTAAAATGTACCATGGTATCACAAATCCAAACATGGGTTTTTCTTGCCAATTATTACAGTTGAAAATGGTACTTGCAGCTCCAATGAGTCCTAGCTCTTTGCTAAGGATGTATAGATTGACCCCTCATTCTTCATATGATTCTTTACATTTAGTTCCAAAAGCAGTGAGTAAACCTAGTGTAGATGCATTGGATTCCAGAGGTTCTTTTATTATACATATACCATCTGCAATTTATGTGTGAATTGGACAAAATTGTGACTTTGTAATGGAAAGGATGGGAAAGGCTACTGCTTTGCAGGTTGTAAGACATGAAAGGGCTCAAGGTCCAATTATTATTATTGAGGAAGGGCATGAGACTGATGAATTATGGGATTCTCTTTTATTTTATGATTACTAGAAGATAGGAAATAGTGTAGGTAAGGATGTCCTAGGAAGCTTCAACTTTGGAAAAGAGGAGGTTGATGCAACATGTAGGGTGGGTGTTGTAAACAAGAGAGTAGAACTTTATGATATAGATTTTGAGTTGTTTAGGAGAGAAGTTATACGAGGGGTTCTGCCACCATTTTCAATATCTCGTTCCAGAGCTGAAACACCCCTTCTAGCAAGAGAAAGTGGTTGGGTTAAACTACGATGCAAATTTGTGAGTGGCAGTGTAAAATAGTTCATTACATCTTTGAAAAATTCCGGAAACATAGTTGTTTCGGTGTTGAGTGGTCACAAGGACACACAATTTTTATCTCGAGATCCTGTAATATTTGTTTCTCCTTATCCTTCTCCCAGCTCACTTGCTCCAGATTCAACAATCAGCTCTAAGTCTCCTCCTTCACCAATGTATCTTTCATTTAATTCATCACCTTGTTCCTCTACTTGGTATGTTTTTTCATCATCTCAGTCCCCCTCTAATCTCAAATTTAGTTGAACCCTTTGTTAGATCCAACTCTCCTTCTAAAGTTCTTGCAAAGTTTGTTTCTTTTCCATCTTTAAAGATACCAATATTAATTGATGATCCTATCTTGTCCTAAAAATATGCACTAGTATACACTTATGCAACTTTAGGTGTCACTAAAGAGAAAATTTTAGGGGAAATGAATATTCATAATTCTCACTTGAGGCTTGTGATGAAATGTGTCATGGAGTATGCCAAGAGGAGAAAAAACAATTTTCACATAGGAAGGAAACTGTACATAATCAAGATATTTGGCATGGAAAAATCAACTATACATTTCAATGTTATAATCGTCATTGCCTATGCAAGATATCTCTGATCCTTCCTCTCTCCACAATGAGTCATTGCATGCAAGTATATTGAAGGAGAACAATGACCATGAATGAAATTGTTCAATTTTGTATAAGGGACCCAATATAGAAAAAATTGACATGTTTAATGCATATTATCTTGACTCTAAAGGAATTTTCATTTTATTAGCACCAATCAAAGCCTGTGGGGATGTAGATTTTTCATAGGTAGTATTTCTGTGGGTAGGCTGTGATTAGGTAGTTGAGAAGGAAATAGTTCAACTGGGTGGTAGTATAGGTAGAATTCAGTTAAGATATATTCACTGGGTACAAATTGGTCATGAATTCTTACATGAAAAATAACGTTGCTATTTTCAACTGTGTTATTCTTTGGTTATTTTTATTGTGTTTGGTCCTTTATTGCTTCGGGGAGAGGGTGAAGTAAAGGATTTGAGATATTTTCCTTCTTAGGTTGCATTACATTTGATTTAGGTTTTTGAATTTCCAAAGCATTAAGACCGATTTTAATGGTGTCCAACTGCTCTCTGGTTCTGGTTGTTGAAATTTGAAACTAATTTTTGTTGTTTATATTGATTTTTGGGGCATTTAATTTTCAAAAAATTATGCAGATATATTGACTCTAATGTTTGGAATTTTGGAGTAGAAATCTTTTGTTTGTTCAAGAACAGATCTCGCAAAGGATATAAAAATATTTCATATTTTTTGTGTTTATTTTGTTGATGATGATTTACAGGTGGTTAAAGAAAGTGAACAACCAAATGAGTTTTGGGATAACTTCATTATTGGATGAGGCCATTGAGATGTATATAGAAAATTTGCAGCAAGAAGAGGAAATAGAAAGCTCATCTACTGCATTTTTAAAAAGGTGGTGGAAAGAGGACAACCTCATCCTTTTTAGAAGGTATATTGTCTTCCAGTCTTGATTTTTCTGTTTGCAATGTTTTTTCATTTTCTAAATCGTTTTTTAGCTTTGTGCATGAAAATATTATTTTTCCTTCTGGGCTTTTATTTAGGGTACCAGACTTGTTAATAAATTGCAAAGTGACCCAATTTGATGTTGCACATGTCAATTAACTCTGGCAGTGCTAAACTTATATTCTTCGTATCTTATTGATTGCAGTATATATCCAAATAAACGGAGCTTGTCAAGACAGTGGCCATAAGCTCAGGCTTAGTCATGCAACTATTATACTGATATGGTCATATCAAAAAAAAAAAATTTACTATTCGCAAGTATTCCTAGTGTACATTACTGAAAACTAACTGTAATTAATTGGTAGCTTGGAAAATTAGATGCAATTGTGCATCTATTTCTTGCACCCAAATCAATACATTTGTTAGGAACTATGTATTCTCTACTATCTGTACAATCAGTTTTTCGCATTCAGATGATTGCAACACCAAAGGTGTTGAAAAGAACCTCCTGTGTCCCTTCTTAGTAGGCACAATAAATCAAGCCCAACAAATTATTCTCCAATAAAAATCTAAAGAAAAATCTAAATATTGTTTGGGAAATCAACAAAATGCCAGGGTGACACTATTAGCAATAGGGATTTTGGGGTAGCTAACTGCACTGGAGAATAGTTACGTACAATTATATCAACAAATGTGTGGTATTTAATTGCATTTAATAACTTGAAAGAAAATATTTGAAGGCATTTCTATCCTCTTAATGACCTTTTTATTGGTGCAAATAATTTTACTTCTTAACTCTAAGTCATGTTAACATGGCACTTAGATTTGTCCTGTTGTGGTGTACCTTTATTGCAATTGAGCTTTGGGAGTTTTTTTTATCTCACTAGACTTGTCTCTTTCATTTAACCTTTGATGTCCTTGTTGTGGTTTGCCTTGAAGCTCAGATGACTCTTTTTCCTAACTTCAAAATTTCTTCCACAACCTTGAAAACATATGATGCATATCATGAGATGGCTCAATACAAAGCTCCTCTAGATTTAAGATTGCATTATCGTTATTGTTTTCTTAAGATTTTTAAAATTTCACTTCCATTAAATAATATATGTTTCCCTTCAAATTTTTTTATATAACTGTGTTTTACAACTAAGGAAAATTAAGTGTCATCATTTATTATTTAATTAAAGTTATGTTTTTACTTGATAAGTTGGCAACAGTAACTGCAACCAATATGTTTCTATTTCACTTGAAAAATTGGCTGCGAGCTAAATGGTAGGGTGTCCTTTACTTGAGAAGCCCTTTTAGAGGCCATTTGTGAATATAGCTATGGATTTAACACAAATTTCATATTTACGTTTGAAAAAATTGCAATTCAAAATTCAAGAGAAACAACTACTGGATTGAAGTGGAAAAATTAAGGATTTGGCTAAGATGTTGCAGATATATAAAGTCACAGTCTTTTCCAGTGGCTAGGTGTTTTCCTTCTAATTCCAATTGACCACCACCAAATTTTGGGGTATGGGGTGATATATTCATTGAATTTGGTCACGATTAACTGATATTAGTTGTATATGGGTTGAAAAAGTACATCAGTGAGAGTATTTTCAGCAACTCTTAGAGAATGATGCAACATATTCGTAGGCAGTTGAATAATTCACCTCCTGCAACTATTGTTCTTCTTTCTTTCAAGGAAACGAAAAAGGTAGGAAAATGCCTATCCTGCGCCATGGTAGAAAAATTCTTTGGGAAAGATAAGACTTTTTAAATAAAGGAGTCAAAAAAAATTATTGTCCTTTATGATTTTTAATAATGCACTAGACATGCTATATGAAATTACAAAGAGTTGCTCTTTTTTCAATGAAATCTTCAAGTGGAGAGTGAAAACACTATAATTTTATGGGAAGACAAACATTAGACATAAATTTATTATATGGTTTCCTATGTTTTTATTCATGGTCTACTCTTAAAATTAGATGACAGGATTGAATCTTAGCAGATGGAATTTGGTTGGGAAGGTTTGGCCTATTCATGAAATGTTAGTTCCACAAAGTTCAACCCAATGACCGCCTTTGTGGTGATACATCATTTTGGGGAAATTTTAAAGAGAAAAATTGATATTTTATACTCATCCAAATTTTGAAGTCGGTTCTCCATTACTAACGTCAGCTCTGCTTCATATGTCACCCATTCACATTACTAAGAAGGTTATAAATAGCTTAGATGTACATCCTCCCAAAATGGCTCTTCGAATATGCATATACATCTCTTAAATGCAATTTATATTTGAGGCTTTGTAAGACGAAGTTCTAGGGCATGAGTATCTGATCCAAATGTGAAGTTATAAGGCACAAACATCTGATCCCAATATGAAGTTCTGATGCATGAATATGTAAAGTCAAAGAAAATTTTTGAGGCATTATATTCTATGATGACATATGTATTTTGTGGCTGAGATGTGGGTCATAATTTGGCCCCCTTGGAGACCTGAAACAAACTTTATTGTAGGCCTATTTGTGAAATAGAAACACATGAATTTTTGTATGGAGAAGCAGGAACAAGTGCCTATCAAGCACCAACAGAAATATACATTGAGCCATGAATATCTAGCAAACTCATTTCTCTATATCCTAGCACTTCCACAACAACACAAAATAGTTTAATAGAGACCCACTCAAGAAAATTGGGACTTTCTCCTCATTATCACTTACAAATTATCCTAAACCAGTTCCCTAAACTTATGAATTAGAGTAGTCAAAACTTTGGAAAATATAGTTTTAGAAGCAGTTCTGTAGCTACAGGTTCTATAACAATACTCTCCTTTGGAGTTTTTGGATAAATTTTTCCAGCTAAGCAAACTCAATTTTTGTTCTACACCAGAAAATGTACTCAAAATCTTGGTACTTTTGGGCACAAATATGAAAACCTCATTTCTTGCAATAAATTTTCTAACATCATTTGGAGTTAATATTCCATTATGGGTACCTCATTATCACTTACAATTTCTCCCAAACCAGTTCCCCCAACCTATCAATCACATTAGTCAAAACTTACTACGGAAAATATAGTTGTAGAAGCAGATCCGTAGCTACAGTTTGTATAACCATCCTCTCCTTTTCAGTTTGTGGATAAATTTTTCCATCTAAACAAACTCAAAATTTCTTCTACACCAACAAATGGACTCAAAATATGGGTACTTTTAGACACAAATATGAAAGCCTCATTGCTTGCAATAATTGTTATAACATCATTTGGAGTTAATATTACATTATGGTTACTTGAAATAAGTAGGAATAGAGGCAAACAAACATTGTTGGGTACCAGAATCTTCTCTCTGATCTTTCATTTGGAATACCAGTAGCATATTGAGGCGAGTATGTGTGCCAATGTGAGAAATTGATTTACTGATACGATTGTTCCCTTCTGGTTGATCAACTTAGCATGCCACACTCTCAGCTTCATCATAATTCTCTACCAGAAGTGAATGTACGAGTGGATATAAGGGCTTGGGAGAAAACACATCTTTCCACCTGCAAAAATTGTAAAGAAAGCGACTCAACTGTGTAGCTTCTCTGGCAATATCAACTTCAGACAACATAAGGACAACAAATTTGTGTACACTTTCATCAGGTCACATCCATCTCAGTGCCAATAGATGACTAGAGACCTTTCCAACCCAATTTATTATCACAAATTCCCTCTGAATCACTTGACTAACTCTGGGATGCATTACTTTCACTGCAACAGTCATAGGGTTCGTCTTCTAACTGAAATAATGACATCTCAGAATAGATTTATGGACTTTTCGAATACTAATAGAAGCCACAAGCTCCTCTTCAAAATCCTCAAATATGTCATAAACTCTACGACCAAAATCCTTTTGAATAGTTTGTTGTGTATATGAAAGTTTATGTGTCGGTGTTTTTCTCTGAAATTTTGTAAGCTCGTTACATGAATCTCTAAGACAAAGATCAGGAATTGTAGATTCCAATTGACCTCACTTGATAAAGGCAGATGCTAATTTCTCCAAATATCTATGAAAATGTTGCAGCCACATTTCTCTATACCTTCCTCCAAACAAAGAGGAAAATGGATCCATGGCAATAGCTGGTGTGAATAAAGTAATAAAATAAAGTTCCCTTAGCACCAAATCAATCCCTCCATGAATGACCATATAGATGAAGTGAAAGTGGAAAGTCCATTGAGTTCCTGACTGCTTAGATAGAAATTAGAATGTAATTCCTGCGATTCAGCCCCCCTATTAAGTGCCCATAAATCCTCCCTAATAATAACAACCAAGACTCGAGGGGTAAGATGTGACCTAAAATAAGCCAAGATCACTTCAGAAGCAATCTTACTAACATTTAGAAGTGCAAGTCCACAATAGTAGCATATCAGCGAGATTTTTCTGCATGCAACTCGAACGTCATAAGTCATGCCATCAGACATCACAAAAAAACCATTGGTGTTATGTGGTATACAAATATCATGTCTAAGTTTGAAGAATATTGAAAGTAATGGGATATTATGTGCCTTTCTTGCACTTTCCTAGGCAGAACTATACTTCTCATCTATCCTACTCTAGTGGGGCTTCTATCACTGTAAATGCTAAAACCTAAAATAGTTCGAGAGTATTTTAGGTAGCCCAGGAGAAGATGGGTTTCCATGTGTGCTAACTTCTATATCTTGGAACATTTAGATTGAGAAAGCACATCTTAATTTCTTAGCACGTCCATATGCTAAAACTTGTAGTATATTATTGGGTCAAAATTAGCAATGGAGATCATTTTTAAAGCCTGTAGTGCCCTTAAGAGACTATTAAACCTTTAAAATAAATTATGTGGGAAGACATTTTCGAATTTTCATTTCAGTGAGGAATTAAAAAAAAGTTCTGCAATGTGGCTCCTTTCATGTTTACAGTGCCTTCTTTCACTCTCTTTTCAATAAGCAGTTTCACTGATGAAATGGATTTTAAGGTAGTTTTAAGGTGGAGTCTGGGTTGGACAATAATAATCGCTCTCTTTTCAATGAGAATTTTCACTGATGAAATGGATTTTAAGGTGGAGTATGGGCTGGACAATAATAACAACTGAAGAAAATAAGTTAAAGAAGTAATTTAAACGTCCAAAAGTTAAAGATAGTGTATTTTAAGAACAAATTATTCTTACGTCCAGAGGTTAAAGATAGGTTAAAATTAAAATTAAAGATAAACTTAAATTAACGTGGAGTTTGGGTTGGGCTTCAATAATATTTCTCAAAGGATTCATCAGAAACACAATTTATCAGAACATAAATTAAAATTAGAGTTAAAGATAAGATAAAATTAAGGTGGAGTCTAGGTTGGGCTTTAGTACTATTGATCAATTGATTGGTGGGAAACACATGTTATCAAAACATAAATTAAAAATAATATTTTCATGTTTGATTTTTATTTTAATATTTCAATTCCATACTTCCCTAAACATATAATTTTTTAAGAAGATTTTTTTTTTAATCATAATTTTTAGCAAAGTGTTGAGCTTGTAATTATTATTTACATATTTTTGACCACATGAGATAGTTCGGTGGTTAGCTTTCACCTTTTGACCACATAAGGTAGTTAGGTAGTTAGATTTATGCATTGAAGTTTTTTAATTGTCTTTTATAATTATGATATCTGGTCAGATAAATATTTTACTGTTGGAAAGGAATAACATGTCATACATGATCTTTGAAAATTATGATAAGAAGTTTCAACCTTTATTAGCATAACAAGAAGCATGAAATAATATGGGATGGACGAGAATTGTGTGTTAATCAAATTAATTAAAAACATATATTTTTAGTTACTTTATCATCTAAATTGTATTCATATAGATTCATATTTAAAGAATAACCAAAACGTATGTAAAATTATTATTGTTGTACAACTTAAATAATAATGACAAATTATGTTAATTAGGTAATTATTATAATAATAATAAATTTGGGAAATGTTCTCTAAAAATTTTTAGAAGAATAATATTTAAATGTTTTTCTTAAAGTATATTTTATATTTATTATAATATAAAACTTAAATTCTATGATAAAAGCTAGAAGGTGAAAAAAAAATGAGCACAATAGACTCTTTTACATCAAATATAATAATTTATAACACCACCCAACAATTGTTTTATTTTAAATTAAAATGCATAAACATTAAAACAAACATAAATATATTTCTTATAGTTTTCAATTAGGGTGTATGTAATAGTTATCTTCAAAGGTGACCTTGTTACTTTTGGAAATGCAAAACATATGGCATACATGTCTACAAATTTATTTCTCATAATGTTTTTTCAAATTAACAAACCTATGGCCTTCTCTTTTCACATTTTGGAGCAATTTCTAGTATTATCTTGCAATCATATACTTTTGGCAGCATGTGAAGGGTTTTCTAAGTTCATTGTGAAAAATTTTCTAAGTTCATTGAACTCACATAGTGTCCAAAAACAATGAACCTTATCATTGTCAACATTCATATTTGTAAGGCTCCAAGAATTCATGAGGCCCGTTCGGGGTAACAAGTGCGCACATCGGGTGTTTGGACGGTGCTTGGGCACCATGCGACATTACGGACGGATCGTTGCATCGTAACCACACATGCGCGGGTGTGTAGTGGTGAGCAGAATGATCACATGTTATAGTAGGCGCGTCGCACATAGCTGGCGGTGAATTGGAAAAGTGACGTTATAGGTGAAACGTCACACTGTAGTCAAAGTTATAAAACTAATGCATGGATTTGGGCAGCTGACGTGTTGGAGCGCGACCGATGATACACAAGTGGGTGGATAGCAGAAAGGATGGGTCGGCGTGGGTCCACCGAGTGACCCACACTAGCGTATTAATACGACATGCAGATGGTTTGGGAAAACCATCAAACAATAAAACAAGCAAGCATAAGTGTTAAGACACTTGGGAGAGCACATTGGAGCACCACAATCTAGCCAACAACTCGTTTGTTAAGGAACACGACGATGGTGAATGTAGGGCGAGCGTAGGTCGATTTAGGCTGCTCATGTTTAGAGCACACAGAATTCCTCTGTAGGGCATTCGCACTACAGGCCAGGTCGGGTCATGCAGAGCGCAAGTCGAGTCAGGTGGAAGATGTGTAGGATGTGCCAAATTCCTCCACAGGGCATTCGCTGTGCAGCTCAAGTCAGGCACGACGTCTGTAGTGAGTCTGAACTTCAGATCAGAGCTCATTCTGAAGTCATCGTAAGTCAAAATTGCATGCTGAAAGTTGTAGTAGGTGCATATTTACGGGACAGAGATAACCACATAGCTGGGAAGTGGATTGGACACATAAACATCTCATCAGAAGGAATGAACTCATAGGTAGGCTGTCACCCCAGTGACCTAAGTGACTCAGCATCACTTGGGCAGTTTTATGTAGAAAATTCCCGAGGTGAATTGTAATGTTGTAAATGATTGTTGTGGGATAGTTAATGATTTTCAAGCATTGTAAGCTTGGACATAATGTAACTTTCCTTTCCAAAGAGAAAAGTAGGTCTTTTTCTAGATTGGAACTTATATTATATTTGATAGTTACGAAACATATTATTGGGTAGACTCATTATTAACAGGGAGTTTCCCCTCCCTTGTATGTATGGGAATACACTGTGGATATGATGATGATTTTTATGTTTTCTGCATATTGAAAGAGCATTTTCTTAACTAATTTAACAAGTGTTGCTAAAGGTGTAGTTTACACACTTGAGTATTAAGAAAATACAAAGTACGGTAGTACCGCACCCCATCTATAGCATGGTTGAAAGACCACCAAAGGTATAGGTGTGTGCCAAGTGGTATCAGAGCTACCATCTTTTAGGGATTTTGTACCGGAGTAGGAACACAGTTGCAGGGTTGCAGGTTGTGTTGAAGCTGGTTTTATATTACTAGGGTTTCTGACAAAAGTTATTTTTAGGACTACAGTTGGATAGGGTTTATACCTGGTCTTGAATCGTTCTCAAGCAAGACAAATGGAAGGTGTTGTGGAAGAACCTCAAGAAATTGAGGAGACCCAAGTACTTTCTCAAGATGACTTCTTTCAGAAAACTACAGAGAACATGGAGAGACTTGAAAATATGTTCATGGAACTTAGGGAAGATCATGAAGACCTTCAGGAAAGGAACATGGCATTAAAAGAAGAAGCATAAAAGTGGAAATTTGAGCTTGAGATAGTGGTAACACATTTTTTGTACACATAATAGCAACTTGGTGAAACTTTGAAGAAACTTGAAGACATGGACCAATCCAAAGACTGAGTTGTGGATGAGCTTTCAAAATCTCTGAAAAAGGTCACGTATTTGGAATGTGAAATAGTCTTATTGAAAAAGGCCATGGGGAAAGGATCATCTGGGCAATCTGCCCACATTATGGAGAAAGAAACAGATTCATATGATGGAACAAAGAATGCGAAAACTCTTGGAAATGTCTTATGGGATATGGAAAAATACTTGGACCGGTTATCCATTCCTCATGAGGATGCTAAGGTGAATATTGTGGCACAATTCCTTACAGGAGATGCTAATATGTGGTGGAGAAGGAAACTTGATGAGATGGAACAAGGTGCAAGGTCTGAAATCACAACTTGGAAGGAACTAAAAGAGGGTTTGGAGGTTCACTTTAGTCCACAAGATGCAACCTGGGATGCGAGATCTATTATCAAATATATATTAATTATAAAGGGAGTCTCCAGCAATATCAAAGTGAATATCAGAGTGCTATACTAGAGCTACCTGACATGATCGAGAGGGACAAGATATTGAACTTTACTATTGGGTTGAAACCTTGGGCTCAAGATGAGGTGCGAAGGGAAGCACCCAAGACATTGGAAGAACCCTTTGGTATGGTGGATAGAATTATTGAACACTATGATGAGGGGACTGAGAAGAAGAAGAAAAAGCATTTTTAGAAAAATTATGATGCACTGAAGAAGGAAGTTACCAAGTCTAACAATGCACATGCAAAGTCGAAGACTAGGAAGCCCTTAAAGTGGTGGATTTTTCCTGAGGAATATACTGTGAAGAATTTTCCTTCAAGACTAAATTTAGTAGCAGCAGTACAAGTAGAGAAGAAAAAGGAACCTTTAGTTGGGACCATACAGGTTCTAGGTGCATCAACAGCTTATGAAGCGATCCCAAGGAGCGATCTCGAAAGGAAAAACCTTGAGTTTGTGAACATGAAGATTGTGAAGGGCACACTATGTACCATGGTGGATAGTGGTGCTACCCACAACTTAATTGGAGAACATACTTCTAGAAAATTTGGATTGAGGTTCAATCCAATCCAAGGTCAGTTAAAAGTAGTGAATTCACCTCCAGATTATGTGATTGGAGTTGCAGAAAGTACACCAATCGAAATAGGGAGTTGGCATGGGGATTTTGACTTCATGATCATGAATATTGATGATTTTGAGGCTATGTTAGGCATGGAATTCTTCAAAGTAGTCAAAGTTATTTTGGTTCATCACATGAGGAAGTTGTACATTTATGATGGGAATTATGACCATTCTATTGGTATCCCAACCATAGGTGGAGGAGGTTCAACCCATTGTAAACTGACAGCTATGAATGTGGAAGACACACAACCACATGATGAAATACAGGGAATATTGGTCATTACAAAAGAAAAACTTTGGGAGCAAGCACAGGAAATCATGGCATTGTCCAGAAATCTCTTGGATGTAACAAGAATACTTGACACAATGGAAGTGAAGGAATGTGTAGTTCCACGGATTGAGGGAGAAATTCGGGAAGCATACATGATGATTTTAGAAGAGGAAGACCCAGACAGGTGGCTGGAGTTGATAAATGAGGAAGATGGAAGGCCTTCGGCCTCCACTTCCTCCACCTTCTAGACTATACATGGAGGATGAGGCTCATTTTCATTTTCTTAGGGCAATGAAGACCTCTAATTTTATGAGTAGGCTATAGAGTGAGATAGGCACTTGATAGCAGGATATTTTGGTAGTCGTGATGATGGGAGGAACATATGTTCTTGTGAAGGAGATGTTTGGTTGGACTAGCTACCCAACTTGTCACCAACACAAGGTGATCTAACACATGATTTCTTGTAGAATTAGAGACATGACCGAGGCATGTAGCAAATCAAGGGTGTTCACATTTGGATGCTATTCATATATTCATGGAAGAGTTCGAGACATGAACACATTTGGAGATTTTGGAGTCATCAACACTTTGCGACAATAGTTGCAATGATATTGTGCACATGGACGCGACGATAGATCATGTAGCGACATTTTGTAACAAAAGTTGCTACAATATTTCACACATGGAGTTGTGATGATGGATTATGCGATGAGGGGATGATGTTGTCAAGGGATGATAACGCTTTGAAGTGGTGGAGGATGTAAGGCCCCAAGAATTCATGAGGCATGTTCAGGGTAACGAGCGCCGACATCAGACATTTGGGTGGTGTTCGGGTATCGTGTGACGTTACAGATGGATTGTCGTACTGTAACCACATGCGTGCGGGTGTGTAGCAGTGAGTGGAACGGGCGCACATTATAGCAGGCACGTCACACATAGTTGGCGGTGGTGTTGGAAAAGTGATGTTATAGGAGAAATGTCACACCGTAGCTGAAGTTATAAAACCAACGTATGGATTTGGGCGACCGATGTGTTGGAGCGTGGTTGATGCTACACAAGTGGGCATACAACTGAATGAACAGGTCGGCTCAGGTCCACAGAGTGACCCACACTATGCATATTAATACATCGTGCAGATGGTTTGGGAAAATCATCGAATGATCAAACAAGCAAGCATAAGTGCGAAGACACTTAGGCGAGCACATTGGAGCACCACAAGCTAGGCAACAGCTTGTTGGAGAAGGAACACGGCGACAGTGAATACAGGGCTAGCACGGGTCGATTTGAACTGCTAACATGCAGGCATACAAAATCCCTCCGTAGGGCATCCGCACCGGACATCGGGTTTGGGTTGGGTAGAGCGTGGGTTGAGTTAGGAGGAAAACATGAAGGACATGTGGAATTCCTCCATAGGGCATCCGCAGCGAGTCTGAACTTTAGTTCAGAGCTCGTTCTGAAGTCATTGTAAGTCATAATTTAGTGCTGAAAGTTGTAGTAGGTGCATACTGACGGGGCATAGCTAACCACATAGCAGGGAAGAGGATTGTACACACGGAGAGCTCATGGGAAGGTCTGAACTTATAGGTAGGCCATGACTCGAGTGACTTGACAGCGCTTGGGTAGTTTTATGTAGAAAATTCCCGAGGTGAATTCTAATGTTGTAAATTATTTTTTTGGGCTATTTAATGATTTTCAAGCATTGTAAGCTTGGACATAAGGTAACTTTACTTTCCAAAGAGAAAAGGAGGTATTTTGCTGGATTGAAACTTATATTGTATTTCATACTTATGAAACATATTATCGGGCAAACTCATTATTAACAGGGAGTTGCCCCTCACTTGTATGTATGGGCATACACTTTGGATATGATGATGATTTTTATGTTTTCTTCATATTGAAAGAACATTTTCTTAACTAATTTAACAGGTGTTGCTAAAGGTGCATTCTACATACTTGAGTATTATGAAAAGAAAAAGTACGGTAGTGCTGGACCCCGTCTATAGCATGGTTGAAAGACCACCAAGGTATATGGGTGTGACAATATTGAACCTTTAGCATATCACTTTAGTACATCATTGAAATAAGTTATTCATGTAAAAGAGGTGATTTCCATGTTCAGGGATTATTCAATTATTTTTATTTTGGCAGATTAAATTCTGCAGTGTCAGAGTGAAAACAAAAATACCCAGGTTTTCCTATCCAGAAAATTCCAACATTGTGTAGTGTTGCCACCAGATTAGACATTTATGAAAACAATGGACAGTACAAATCAGTGTCGCAAGAAATAATGAGATTGTGTTCAAAGGGTACTAGTGTTGTCATAACCAAAAACACTACTATTATCTATGCATACAACTCAATCCAACACGATCATTTCATCTGACAAATCTGAAAGCTTCATACACGCGTTGAATCAATGCAGTGCCACATTTTTTATTTATGGAAATATTCTTATTTTTTCCCTGTTATAAAAGTATTTTTAATCTAGTTGTTTTTTAATGTGAGTTTTTGAAAAGTTTTAGGATTTATTTTTCCGATTTTATTTGTCTAAAATCTGGGAGGCATTTATTGAAATCACAAGTTTGATGAGTAAACTCTGCAAAATCAAAGTTCCCTAAGGATTTTTCACTATGTTGAAACCACAAAAAATCCAAAAAGTGGCATTAAAAAAAACTCCTTTTTAATGAATACAAATATCTAAGACTTACTATATATAAAATATATAGTGATATGCTTTATTTGTATTATTAAGATACTTTTTATATGAACATGGTGTATTGTTAAGTAGTTATTATATAAACATGAAAATTTTAAAATCATATAAATTAATTAATTATAAAAAATTGTAAAATAATTTATAGTAAAAAGCTCTAAAACATTTAAAACTTTAAATTAAAACTAATGTTAAGTAAATGAGATTGGCATTTATTATTTGAAATTAAAAACTAAGATATTACATAATTTAGCTAAATGAGATTGAAAGTTATTATTTGAAATTAAAAAATAAGATATTACATAAGTTAGCTAAATGATATTAACATTTATTATTATTACTATTATTCAATTTTAAGGTCACGACCAAGCGAGACTCCAAATTGGTGTATGAGAACCCCTTGTTTGTGGGACAAGGGATCCACCTCTGTGTAGCGATTTGACTGCTAAGTCTACGAAGGCATACATACTCTATGCCCCTCTGGTTAAATTAAAAAATAAGATACTACATGAGTATTTCTTTTTGTTTATGGTGAATATATTTTTTTATATTAATTCAAAGACTTACATTTTCTAGTATTGTTTCTCAAAAACCTATTGGCATAAATTTTACTAGATTTATTGGCAAATAAGTGTATGCCCAAATACAAAACAAAATTCCAAAATGACACTCGTTTACATAAACTGACAACAAAAAGGTGCCAAAAAACTAGGAAGACTAAAAGACACAACTATCATTAGACATCTTCAGAATTTATCGGGATAGGGTGATTAGGACTTGAGCTAGGAGATGTCGAGGGATCAAATTCACAATGAAAATGCCCCTTCATGTGAGCAAGTATGGTTTCTATATAGTCGAGATTTTCCTGAATGTGACGTTTCCCTCTCCATAGGCTAACCAATCGATCATGCATCTCCAAAATGTTTCATTGAATATGGTTCAAGAAATCTGGAATGTCATTATGATCATCTTGTCGAGCTTGATTGAGTTGATCCAAGGAGCTACTCAGCTGTGGAAAGATACCAACATTGCCTACTAACGAGGTAGCATTCATCATTAAGGGAAAATACTGAGAGAAAGGCGGGTCAACAAATTTTCCCTCACCCTACTCATTATGTTGCTACAATACCTTAAATCCACTCGCTTCCATACCTCGATGCACCCAAAAATGCCGAGGATGCATGTTAAACACCTCCTTCTTAAATTATTCACCAAGAAGGGAAGTGCCTCTCCTACACCAACTTTTCTGATGAAATAACTAGGGATGCCCCTTCATTTCCCTTGGGGTCGAAAACTTCAAAAAGCCCTAATAAAAGAGCCTCTTACAAGGGAGGCCACCTCTAGCCACTATAGAGCCCACCACAACGTGCAAGAAAACATCCACTTCGTCACTACTGAAACCGACCCTTGAGAAGTTTAAACCCATCGACCACCCCATTAGATTCGAATAAAGATCATCCCAGAATGTAGGAGATTCATGGACTAGTAGGACCACACTAATAATTATCCAATCAATCTTTCCCCTTTTCGAAAAACTCCAGATCCACACGCAATTGGAAGCTAGAGCACTCGCAACACTAAATCACCCAAGATAATGACTCACCAACTTCCAACCAACCACCAGACTTGTTAGCTTCCCGAATGTATACAAGAAAGGCAAGCCATGACACACCTTGCTGGAAAAACACTCCTCTCCAACACACATAAGGAAACTAAATAGTGTAGTCACACAATTTACCAATGGAAATTTAACAACCAAGCTTAAAGTTTTTTTCCTGGTGTGGATAACCCACAACAGTTTTGAGATTGGATCCAAAGATGTTATTTTGAGCTTATAGTCTCTCTGCCCCTTGAATATTCTCCTACCACACAACTAAATTTTGAATTTCCAGATATCCTTGCACTCAGATTCCTACTCTCTCTGTCTATGAAGTCAAATTCCACACAAGATTCCCGCTTCTACCTCTGAGCTAAGATAAAGAGCCTTTCGCTCGTATTGCTTCTCCTCGTTCAACACACAAACATATAACCTACCAAGCATCCTCCCTTACATTTTACTTTGACCCACTGGTTGTCATCACAAATACCATTGGCCTCTCCACGGGTACAAAATTCTAGTAAGTGACATGACTAGCCTTAAAACCATTAACTGCCACCCTAGGATGTCTTGGAGTTTCACACGAAGGCGCATACAACCCAACTAACTCATATTAACTTATAGGCTCTCAAGAGGACTATCGGGTGGTGAACCCCATCCACAATCATCTAAGTGCAATCCTCTCACAACATCAAAGAAAAATAATGAGTATTTATAAATACTAAAAGTTAATTGAATTTTTTTTAACTCCAATATGTTTTATTTATATTTTATGTTAATTTTTTCACATTATATATTAAATTTTTAAAATTATATAAATGTAAATTAAATAAATAATTATATATTAAAAAATGAATTTTTTATTATTTTAAGAAAAAAATTATTTTTAAATAACATAAATGTACATCAGCTTCATGCTTTATTCTTTATGGCTAAAACCAGTGCGAGAAAAATACGTTTTATAAACGTCTGTTATCACAATTATGACCATTCATAGCGAAAAGAACCGAAGGATTCCTCAAAATTACCCTTCCTCACTAATAAAACGAGGTAAAATAGCATGTTTTTCATATGATAAATGTGTTAAATTTTATATTATTAAAAGTGAATGTTTATATCAATTAAAGTTTTTCTAAATAGTGTATTTTGTTTGAAATTTAAAAGATATTTTTGGAATAATAAATTTTCGTGGTATAACTAACTAAATTTAAATTTAGTAAAAAAATTCTTGAAACTAATTCTATTTATTCAAAAATCTAAACATCCCATATTAAAATTGTAACTTTCATGAAGTCAATACTAATTTTATTTATCCAAAAGCTTAGTAAAATTATAGCTTCTTCTTTTTTTTTTTTTTTTTTTTTTTTTTTTTGAATAATACTAATTCTATTAAGTAAAGAAATATAGTACAACGAAAGCTTGCATAGCAGTGAAGAAAGAGAGCAAGGGAGCCGGAAATGATGGAGTATCAACCTCGGTCCCAATGAACATCCACGGCATAAGAAAAAGATAACAAGAAGAACATAAAACAAAGAACTAGACTAGGGAGCTGATCCAGAATGGGTAGAATCTCCCAATCGACATTTTTTCCCTTTCTTTTTACTGACTGTGACCCAGCCATTGTGAGCTGGCTGGACGGGAACCACCTGCAAACTATTCTGCAGAGAAGGAGGAGTGTCCTTATCTGAATCTGAATATGAGGATGAAATCGGAGGAGCCGTCGGGTCCACTGGGCTTGCTGGGGGCACACCCCTCGGGGGGTCCTGATTCTCCTCTTCCACTTCTATATCCTCCTCATCAGAGCTAGAGGAATATATGTCATCCATTGGAGGTCTATCACATGGTTTCCAGTTCTTGGATTTGGATTTGCATGGGATATTCTTCTTTTTGCCGAGGAACGTCGCACAAGTATTCTGAATATGCCCCGTCTAATGGCAATGGCGACATCTGAAAGCAGTGTTCTCATAGTCTAAGGATTGCGTCCAATGAAAGTCCCCAACTTTGAGGGTTATCTGATCAAGCAGCCCTTTACTAATGTCTATTTCTGCACATATTCTGCCAAAAGTATAAATTCCTTTCTCGCCTTGAGAGGTGTTCATTGCCAGGAAGTGGCCTAATGTATCCCCAATCCCTTGGAAGACAACGAAATGCCATAGATGAGCAGGGAGATTTGGAAGACGGACCCATATGGGAAGCTTGGTGATGATAACCGAAAAGGGGTCGAAATCAGCGAACCAGGGTGTGAGGAAAAGTCCTGCTGATCCCTAGAACCAAGGGCCTCTAGTTAAGGCTTTCTTGTAATCATCACTGCAGGCAAAGGCTACAATGAAGAAGCCTTTCGAGCAAAATAATACCTTGCAGTTGTTGGTCCAGTTGGAGTGGAGCCACTGGTAAAGATCGGCAGTACAAGGCCATAATCTGTTAAATATGCATATGATGGTTGTTTCTGCAAACGTCAGATATTGATCATCCAGAGAGGGATGGGAGATTTCAATGGAGGGATTTTCTTCTATTTTATCCACCAAGAAAGGCTTGGGAGCCTCAGCTGGTTTGGCAGTCTTTTTGGAGGATTGTGCATGAACCGCATCTTTATAGGAGAAAGCAGGGGCCGACGAGGTCTGCCTAGATGCTCCTCCTCACAGACGTGAGGTGAGCATCACTAAAGCATCTCTTTCAATACTATAATGAGACAAGGGCAAAGAGTCTTCAAGCTGTTTACCTTCGTAAGTCAGTCTCGGCAGGGCTGCGGGGATACCCAGCCTGAGCTCAAGATCTCGTAGGAGGTTAAGCACCAGATCTGAGGCCGACACCCATAGAAATAGTGTTTTTCCTGAAAGAAGTAAGATCTGGATTTGAAAGCCTGAGGGTGAGCTATGCTGAGGGTAAATAGTCGAATAAATTTCTGAAGAAGCCGCTTTAGGGGCGCCCTTCTAATCCCCATATTGTATCGTCTCTGCTCCTTCTATTATTCGAGCCGGCAGGAGGTTCAGTTTTTCGAACCATGGATCCTCTGTTCTCATCAGAGGCGGAGAAGAAATCGAAAGACCGATCTCAGATTTCTTGCCATATGCAGCCAAAAATCGTTCCAAAGTTACGGATCTGAGACCAGATCCAGTCCCGCTGCCAACAATATTTAAATCCAAAGGCCCTTGAAAACCCTTGCATTTTCCAATTGTCTTTCATTCCCAAGGGCGACAGATATTCATGTCCACAGCAGAAATCCCATGGGCAGTATTCTTAGCGGCGTCCTCGATTCTAGAGGTGGGTTGTTCCGGATAGAGTAGTTGTTTGTATACCCCTGATCGAACCTTGCCAATGTCCATGATTTCCTATTCGGTGAGCCCCTCTCGCAGAATATTTTTTCCATTGCTCGAAGCAAGGCATCAGAACTCGAGGCCGATGGAAAGCACCGTTTCCGCGTCTCGTGCAGCGGGAGGTTTTGCTCCGGCGTCTGCCTCAGTGGCAGCGAGAATGAATGAGAGGGCTAACTCAGAAACAATGTGACTTGTTGTAAGGGCAGCTGCATCGATATCAAAAGGCGCCCTCACTGGGATTTTATCTCCAAGGTCGGCATTCGTGGCGGTGGCTAGGTTTTGCAGAGCGCAAACATAAACACTAGCTGAAGCCATCCGCGCGCTATACACCATGATTCATAGTAAAATTGTAGCTTTAACTTTTTAAAAATTATAATTTTTTTTAAGACCATCTCATTTGTTTGATTTTAAACTTTCATGAAGTCGATACTAATTTTATTTATCCTAAAGTCGAGTAAAATTGTAACTTCGACTCTTTAATTTTAAAATTTCTGAAGTCCATACTAATATTATTTATCCAAAAGCTTAGTAAAATTGTAACTTCCACTTTTTAAAAACTACAATTTTTTTAAAAACCATCTAGTTTGTTTAATTTTAAATGATCAAAATTTTAAGATATAGCCTAAACATCTAATCGTAAAATTGTAACTATCAGTCTTTAAAATCTATACTTTTTTTTATCAAAATTTTGAGATATAGCCAAACATCCAATAATCAAATTGTAATTTTGACCTTTAAAAACTATAACTTTTAAAAAATCATCTTATTTGTTTAAATTTAAATGATAGAAATTTTAAGATATTCTTGTTTCATGGTTGGTTGGCATGCCAATATGATTTAAAATTTCAAAACTTCATCATAGAGACCATAATTGCGAAAAGGATGAGATGGTTGGAAATATCTTTGGGTGGGAATTTAAAGTCAAAATGACATGAAAAAATTGATACTCTAGTTTAGTTACTTTACTAAACTCAATTGTAATTTTTTCAAAAAAAAAAATTTAATTTTAAAAATCATTTATGGAAATAATTTTGTTTTTATTTATTTTTAAATTATTTTTTGTTAAATTTTGACAGTATTAATTTTAAATAGATGTTTTTCATTTTGAATATGAATATTTTCATAGCTGTATATAATTTTGAATGAAGTATTTATGTAGAATGTAAAAAACTTTATATTTTCACAGCCGATGATGTAACAACTGGCTTAAATGCTAACTAATGATTAAGTTTTATTGTTAATACACTAAGACATTTATGGTTATTATTTTGAAAAATTAATTATGAACAAGAGTTAATTTTGATTAAATATAATTAATTATGGAAGTGAATTCCATAAAAGAATAATAGACTAATGGTAAAAAGTAATTCAAGAACTGAGAATTAGTTGAATAGAATCAGTTCAAATAGTTACCCCAAGCTCTGAGGATAAAGGCTTATCCCAGTGAGGAAGAGGGATTATGTTTGGTAACTCGAGAAGGAAATTGGCAGAGAAGAATTCCCGAGTTGGGGGATAGCAAGTGGATTACTCTGAATTTTCTGGTTATTGTCTAGAATAGAAGAATGGACCGAATTGTCCCGAGGTCTCTTCTAGAACTTCTGTCAATTCAAAAATCCCAAGCTTAGAGCACGGGGGAGAGACGAGGACGTAATTGCCTCTCTCGAGGTAGGGAGGAACACCATCAGTCAGAATATTGAAAGACAAATAAGTTTCGTTTTTGTCACTGGAAATTCTAGTTTGTCTTTTGAAAATAATAGAGATAATTTATGGGTAAAACCCTTACATTTTATAGAGCTTAAATTGTGGAAAGAAAGGCATCTCAATGTATATATATAATGACTTTTATGAGTTGTAAAGTCAAATTTTTTGATACATTATTTAATAAAGTAAGGTAGAGAATTGTTAACACAGAATCCTCAAGATGAGGGTGCCGTGTTGGTTGTTGTCAGCAAACTATGATAATACGTGGACAGAATGGTCTAGCCATCTACATGTGGAAACAAAGTAGATTGTACGATAGAAATTCAAGTTAAGAAAAATTTCTCTGTGTATAAATGGGAAAGTAGGCACAGAATATATAAGAAGAACTTAACATTACAGACATTGCTAGGAACTGAAATTAGTTAAATTACCATAGAAAAATTATAAATGGTATTTTTAGCTGAAAAAAAAGGTAAGTTATGAACTTGCCAACATGAACCTAGAACTACATCGCAATCACTGTTGCAGATTGTGAAATATAATTTACACAGACAAAACATGCAAGAAAACATAATTGAACATTCCTAAGGAAAAATAGATATGTACTGTAGATTTTAATTCTGGAAAATAAAGAATAGAAATGTTGAGACCCTATTTGAATTACTATGAATAAGCCTATGTGTTAACCATTCAAATAATCCAACAATTTGAGAAGAACATGTGTGTAATACCAAGAGAATTATAACTTATTTACAAATGAAATCAAGGAAAAAAGATCTCAAGGAAAATGAAACTCAAGAAGAAATACTATTAAGAACCCCACCTTTAGTATGTTAAAGAAAATTACAATATATATATATATATATATCTATGTGTGTGTGTGTGTGTGTGTGTATATATGTATATACATATGTATATATGTATGTATGTATATAACTAAAGTTAACTTTCTACACAGTTTAGCTTTAATAAGAACAAATTTTAGATCTGAACAACCGAGGAACCTTTAAACTATAAAATTCTATATTGCCTCCCAAGAGTCCGACCAATTAAAAAAACCATTTATTGTCGGAAAGTAGGTTTGGTGGACAAAGCCACGCCATAAAACATATTTGAAACAATTTAAGCAAAGAAAACTAAATGATTACAACATAATTACTAAAAAAAGGTGGCATGCACCACTTGGCATAGCCGTGAGAAAATACAAGTTTATAGGGACCAAAAATACTGTAAGCTCCATAAAGGGCTAAGTCTCCAAGCCAAGAGTTTGGAATTCTGAGCCAGAACACACAGAAGGGGTACCTGTTAAGTTTGAGAAGGAGATAGTTAGTAGAGGCTGAAACGAATGTCACCAAAAGATTCATATTTTTGAGCAATACTTCGAGACAAGTTACCTACATAAAATCAGAGGTAAGGTTAAACATTGATCCAGCAAACCATAAATGCCGGGAAGAAAAAATTAGAAAAAAAATGAGAAATAAATCATAAATTACCTATTATGGTTCTTGTCGAGAATGTAGGGTGTACCAACCTGCAATGACAACATTAAGGGTTATTGGGTAAATAGCTGTGAGAAGGAATAAATAAAATAATGAACTTAAAACAAGTAATATGTATGGAAAGTGGGTTTACCTCCTCCCACCCATCATTCCATTGCTGTAGCAGAGTGGAGTCACAGGATTTCAATTCTGAAGGAGGGTCTGGAGCGCCTCACTGTGACTCTAAAAAGTAATACGTTAACATTAAAAAGTAGACACGAGAAGGAAGTTGAGTTTTAACTAGAAAATACAGAAAATAAGGTATAATAACCCTGTCAAAGAATAACTAAGTCAAACCATCAATTCTAAAGTGAAAAAACTATAGAAAGTTCTCAGCGTCGTAAGTTACATACCTTGAGGAGCGATGTGTAATCGATTAAACCTGAATAAAACCCGAACAAAGTTGATTGTAGAAGCAACAGTCTCTTCCTACAGAGAGAGGAGACGAAAAGTCGAGGGTTTCCTCCTGCAGAGGGTCTAGGTGAAATGTTGAGAGCTCTTTCACTGGAGAGCTGAGACAAAATGCCAAAAGGCCAAAGGAAAATGGTTAACGAGGTAAGGTCAGTATCTCAGAACTGTAAATCACAACCACTATTGGATCTCAGGCTAGACAGATCTACGGCGAAGTATTTAACAGTTGTACACCATAAATGCATACCATTATGAAGGCGTATTTTCCGAGAACCCAAATAAATTTCCATAATCTAAACAGTGCCATACTATGCAGTTTGATTGAATAATCAACCCAAAATTAGATTCACCATAATTGCGAGTATAATATGTTCATAAAGGCGGACAAATATCCATGGTTTCCTCCTCGTGTAGCATGAAGCCAAAGTGTAACCATAGGCTTAGTTGTTGGTACATGTAATGAAACATATATGTATATGTATATAGTTATACATCGTAGTTGGAATTATGAATTAGGTGCATAATGGTCAAAGGTTAATGATTAAGGTTGTCATGTTATTGTTTATATATATATATATGTATGTATATATATATATATATATATATGTATGTATGTATGTATGTATGTATGTATGTAATGACATAACGAATGTGTCTATGATGAAAAAAAAAAAAATTATGAATGTAACCTTGGATGTTACATGTGGTATCAAAGCAGTGTTCACACGTTGGGACCCTATGGGTTATCTAACAATTTAAGTTTTGTGTATACTCATGCACGGAGAGAAAAGAAGCAAATAGGATACATTATGAGAAGGGGGCCAATGCAACAGTCACCCCCAGACACTGGGGAACCCCAACCCCAACAAGGAATGAATCCTGAGATGTGGATTCAGCTGAGTGTGGATCACCACCAGGAAACAAGTAGATTGTTGGAGGAGCAGTGACACCAAACTAGCATTCTGTTAAATACTATACATAAGATATAGGAAGAAATGGTGCAGGTTCGGAGCGACAATGAGTGTTTGATGCAAGAATAAGAGCGGATAATAAAAATCCTCTCAGATAAACATAATCAAGGTATATAACAGCCCAACCCTGATAGGTACATGCAATAAGGAAATGAGAAGCAAGAAAGAGGCCACACTAAAAATAAAAATAAAAATTATAATGAGGCTGAGTTAGGTAATGTGTCGGATGGGAAAGAAGGTAAGAGGTAGAAAGTAGAGCTGCAAGGTGAGTTTCGAAAGATAAAACCACCCACGTTGATGTTGTAGAGGAAGAAGTGGGTGAGGCATGGCTGATAAAAGTGAACGAGTATTTTCAATTTTACGAATATAGTAGCAACCTTAAAGCCATATTGGCCATCTATCAGTTGAGGTAGAAGGTCACACTATGGTGGGAGGAAGTTAAAAATGTCCGAAGTAAAGAAGATGAGGATGTGACTTGGGATTCATTCCAAATATATTTTAAGGATAAATACTTAACTGGATGCCTCTATGATGAAAAATCTAGAGAGTTCCATGACTTAAAGCTGGGGAAAATGATGACGGATGAGTATATTACCAAGTTCACTTCCTTACTTCGTTATGTTCCTTATTTAAGGGATGGAAAGGCAAAAGTGCATCGGTTACTGAGTAGTTTAATGTCTCATATGAAGGAATGAATTGAGTTTGTGAATCATAAAGCTATGGGGGAGGAAATCTGGAAGGCAAGGATGTGCTATGAACAACCTAAAGAAAAAAGAGACCAGGGTAAACGCTAGCAGAACAAGAAATAACATAAGGGTAGTTCTAGTTTCAAGAAAAACAAAACCAGTGATTTCAAGGGTGCTGCGAGAAGCTTAGTCATAAAACAGCTTGGAAGGAATCATCAAAGAATAAGATGGCCTACGGAGATAAACCCACGGAAGCTTCTAGCAAACCAGATCGAGCACAAATCAGAAGCCACCCCTACTGTGCTGGGGTGTGCTGAGGCACACTACTACAAAAATTGTCCACCACGAGGAAGGAGTGAGGATGTGACCAACTTACAAGAAGCCTCAATAGTAGGAGATGTAGCCAGAAATATACCCAGAATTAACGCAGCCTTGGAAGATCGACAGGCAGATTATCAATTCACAATGATAGAATTTGAAGGTAAACTACTCTCTCAACCTGTTTCTATTTTGGTAGACCCAGGTGCAATTTTAAGCTACACAAGTCCAAAAGTAGTAGAGATTTATAAACTACAGAGTTAGAAATTCAGAAATCCATGGCTGCTATAGTTAGCCATGGGAGAAAAGATAAAGGTTCGTGGTAAGATTATGAACTGTGCACTGGAAATTAATGAACAACAGCTAACTATAGACCTAAATATATTACCTCTAGGATCCTATGATGTGTTGCTTGGTATGAACTGGTTGGAAAAGCACTGGAAATTAGTAGACTGTAAAGAAAAATTTATATATTACAGAATGAAAGATGGAACCGATAAGGAAGTTCAGGGTATAAAGAAACCTCTGCAGATGCGTCATATTACAGCATCTCAAATGGGTGAATGCATGAGGAAAGGATGCCAGTTATATGCCATCCAAGTGTGCTTTACTAATTCCAAAGAAAAGGCACCAATGATGGAAAACATTCCAATAGTGCAAGAGTTTATGGACATATTTCCAGAGGAAATACTAGGCTTGCCACCTAGAAGGGACATTGATTTTACTATAGAATTGATACCTGGAGCATCACCGATTTCAAGGACACCCTACCGAATGAGTGTACCAGAATTAATTAAACTAAATATGTAGTTATAAGAACTATTAGAGAAAGGGTACATCCGACCAAGTGTATCCCCTTGGGGAGCACCAGTGCTATTTGTGAAGAAGAAAGATGGAACCATGCGAATGTGCATGGATTATCACCAGGTCAACAAATTGACTGTCAAAAATAGATGCCCTATACCGTGGATTGATGATTTGTTTGATCAATCGAAGGGAGCTAAAATGTTCTCAAAGTTAGATCTAAGGTCAGGATACCATCAGATCCAGATAAAAGATGAAGACATATATAAACCTGCTTTTCGTACCATGTACGGACACTACGAGTTTGTGGTGTTACCATTTGGATTGAATAATGCACCAGCAACCTTTATGAGGCTAATGCATCGTATATTTCACCCCTTTCTGGATACGTTTGTGTTAATATTCATTGATGACATTTTAGTTTATTCCAAGAATGTAGAAGAACATAAAGAGCACTTACGGATAGTGCTGGAAATGTTACGAAAACATCAGTTGTATGCTATGTTCAGCAAGTGTGATTTCTTCAAGGAAGAAATACAATACCTTGGTCACATAATTTCTGCTAAAGGAATTTTAGTTTACTCGAAGAAAATCAGAACGATTATGGAATGGAAGATACCCCAGAATGTAGTAAACATTCCATCATTTATGGGTTTGGCCAGTTATTAAGGCGGTTCAAAGAGGGATTTTCGAAAATTTCCTTCCCAATTACTTCCTTACAAAGGAAAGGAAACATATTTAAATGGATGAAGGAATATCAAGACAATTTTGAAAGGTTAAAACTTCTATTGACTGCAGCTCCAGTCTTAAGGGTAGCTGATCCCAATAAAGAGTTTTAAGTCTGCACAGATGCATGTAAAGAAGGAGTTGGGGCGATCCTGTGACAAAAAGGGTAAGGTAGTTGCCTATGAATCATGGAAACTAAAAGAGCATGAACATTGGTACTCAGCTTATGATTTGGAGCTGAGAGTAGTGTGCATGCACTCCGGGTATGGAGGCACTACTTGCTTGGGAAGAGATTTGTACTAAAAAATGATCATAGTAGCTTAACCAGTTACTTTAAGTAAGCCGACCTTAATTCTCACCAAGAAAGGTGGAATGCCTTCCTGAGCGAGTTTGAAATTGATATGCAGTATGTGAAGGGTAAGGAGAATAGAGTCACTGACCCATTAAGTAGAAAGTTGCATGGTTTTTATGAACTGTATTATAATCAGGTTGAATGCTGATTTCTAGAACAAATAAAAACAAAAGCCGAGAAAGATACTGAATACCAATTTATGTGGCAGCAAACAAAGGAGTTTAGAAGAGAAGGAAAATCTGTTGATTACGGAATTAATAAAGATGGGTTGCTAACTTTCAAGGAGAGGATTTTTGTTCCAAATAGAATGGAATTGAAATAACTAATTCTAAATGAATATCACCGAAGTAACTACTCTGGACATCTTAGGTATCAGAAAATGCTAACAGAAATGAGGAAGAATTACTTCTGGCCAGGTATGATAAGAGATATTGTAGAATATCTAAACAAGTGTTTAGAGTGCCAGCAACTGAAGGTGGAGCACTGACACCCAACCAAGCTGATGCAGCCTATATCGGTACCTGAGTGGAAGTGGGAGGTGATATTTTTATATTTCATCACTGGTTTACTGAGGTCAAAGAAGCATAATGATTCTATGATGGTGGTGGTGGATCGATTAAGAAAAGTAACACATTTTATACTAGTGCATTCCACTTATAAGATAGTGAAAATAGCAGACATATTTATGCGAGAGATATTTAGACTGCATTGTATCCCAAAGACTTTCATATCTGACAAGGATGTGAATTTGACTTCAGCATTTTGGAAAACATTATTTACTGGACTGGGAACTCAAATTAATTTCAACACTGCCTACCATCCACAAATGGACGGACAAACAAAGCGAGTCAATCTGATCCCGAAGGATATGTTACGTATGTATGTAATGCAACAACCAATTAGGTGGGAATAATATCTGAACCTAGTGGAGTTTGCGTACAATAACAGAGATCAAGAATCTGTTCAGATGAGTCTTCTCGAAGCATTATATGGACAACCATGTAAAAATCCTACTAATTGGAGTAGTGAAAAACCCAAGTTGATTCTTCGACCGGAAATGCTAGCTGAAATGGAGTCAGAGTTAAAGAAAATCCGAGAAAATTTGAAGGCAGCTCAAGATAGACAAAAAATGTATGTAGATAAGAAAAGGACTTACCGTGAGTTTGAGGTGGGATACCATGTGTACATAAGGATCAAACCAAAGAAAAGAACTTTAAGGTGGACCTCTTGTGCCAAGTTGGCTCCCAGGTTTTGTGGCCCTTTCCAAATATTTGAAAAGGTAGGACTCGTGGCTTAGCGATTAGCCTTTCCTAGTCATATTTGGGTGCACAATTTATTTCCTGTATCATTATTAAAACAATACGTACATGACCCAAATCACGTAATCCACTAGAAAATTATTTAGGTATGATATGGATACAAGACTTGATTAAAGATGCTAAAATTTATGAGAAAATTAATTCAATTTTGTTGATTGCAGGTCGAACCAGATGGCAAGTTTCTGGTCAAGCCTCAATGTATAATCGATCAGAGATAAATCATGCTCCGGAAATGAGCCATCACCCAAGTTAAGGTGCAGTGGAAGCACTTTGGCCCGGATGAAGCTACTTGGGAGGATGAAGGATTCATTTGGAAAGCGTATCCATAAATATTTGCTGGAGCAGAATGAGAACACTGAGGATGATGTTCACTTCCAGGGGGGAAGTTGCAATAGATGGCTTAGATGCTAACTAATGATTAAGTTTTATTGTTAAGACACTAAGACATTTATGGTTATTGTTTTGAATAATACATTATGAACATGAGTTAATTTTGATTAAATATAATTAATTATGGAAGTGAATTCCATAAAAGAATAATAAACTGATGGTAAAAAGTAATTCAAGATCTAAGAACTAGTTGAACAGAATCAATTCAAACAGTTACCCCAACCTCTAAGGATAAAGGCTTGTCCCAGTGAGGAAGAGGGGTTATGTTCGGTAACTGGAGAAGAAAATTGGCAAAGAAGAATTCTCGAGCTAGGGGATAACCAGTGGAATACCCTGAATTTTCTGATTATTGTCTAGAATAGAAGACTCGACCATATTATCCCGAGGTCTATTCCAAAACTTCTATCAACTTAAAAAGCTCAGGATTGGAGAATGGGGGAGAGACGAGGACGTAATTGCCTCTCTTGAGGTATGGATGAACAACATCATTCAGAATATGAAAGTAAGATAAGTTTCTTTTCTGTCACTGGAAATTCTAGTTTGTCTTTCGATATTAATACAGATAACTCATGGGTAAAACTCTTAGACTTTACAAAAATTAAATTGTGGAAAGAAAGGCATTTGAATATATATATATATATATATATATATATATATATATATAATGTCTTTGATGAGTTGCACAATCAAATTGTTTGATGCATAATTTAATAAGTAAGGCAGAGAACTGTTAGCACAGAATCCTCGAGATGAGGGCTTCGTGTTGGTTTTTCTCTGCAACCTATGATAATACACGGACAGAATGGTTCAGCCATCTACACGTGGAGACAAAAGAGGAAAATTACGATATAACTTCAAGTTAAGAAAAGTTGCTCTATGTATAAATGGGAAAACAGGTTCAAAATATATAACAAGAACTCAACGCTACAGACATTTCCAAAAATTCAAATTAGTTAAATTACTGTAGAGAAACTGTAAATGGTATTTTTATCTTTAAAAACTGTAAGTTATGAACTTGCTGGCAGGAACCAAGAACTACATTGCAATCACTACTGCAGATTGTGAAATATAATTTACACAGACAGAACATGGAAGAAAACATAATTGAACATTCCTAAGGAAAAATAGATATGTACTATAGATTTTAATTGTGGAAAATAAAGAATCAAAATGATGAGACCCTATTTGAATTACTATGAATAAACCTGTGTGTTAACCATTCAAATAATCCAACAATTTAAGAAGAATAATTGTGTAATACCAAGAGCAGTATAACTTATTTACAAATGGAATCAAGGTAAAAATCTCTCTAAGTATTCTCGAGAAATTCCAGAAGAATACTATTAAGAACCCAACTTTAGTATGTTAAAGAAAATTACAATATATATATATATATATATATATATATATATATATATATATATATATAACTGAAAGTAACTGTCTACATAGTTTAGCTTTAATAATAACAGAGTCCAGATATGAAGAACCGAGGAATCTTTAAACTATAAAATTCTATATTGCCTCCCAAGAGTCCGAACTATTAAAAAAACAGTTTATAGTCAGAAAGTAGGTTTGGTGGACAAATCCATGCCATAAAACATATTTGAACCAGTTTAAGAAAAGAAAACTGAATGATTACAACAAAATTACTAAACGAAGGTGGCAAGCACCACTTGGCATAGCCGTGAGAAAATAAAATTTTATAGGAACCAGAAAGACTGTAAGCTCCGTAAAGGGCTAAGTCTCCAAGCCAAGAGTTCAGAATTTAGAGCCAAGGCACACGGAAGGGGTACTTGTTAAGTTCGATAATGAGATATTTAGCAAAGGCTGAAACAAATGTCACCAAGAGATTTATCTTTTCCAACAATCCTTCCAGACAAGCTACCTGCATAAAATGAGAGGTAAGGTTAAACATTGATTCTATCAAACCATAAATGCCGGGAAGAAAACCTTAGAAAAAAAAAAAACGAGAAATAACCCATAGCTTACCTATTATGGTTTTTACTGAGAATGTAGGGAGTGCCAACTTGCAATGGCAACATTAAGGGTTATTTGGTAAATAGCTATGAGAAGGAATAAGTAAACTAATGAACTCAAAACAAGTAATATGTATAGAAAGTGGGTTTATCTTCTCCCACCCATCATTCCATTGTTGTAGAGGAGTGGATTCACGGGATTTCAATTCCAAAGGATGGTTGGGAGCACCTCACTGTGACTCTAAACAGTAATACATTAACATTAGAAAGCAGACTCAAGAATGGAGTTGAGTTTTAACACGAAAAATAGAGAACATAAGGTATAATAACCCTATAGAAGAATAACTAAGTCGAACCATCAATTATACAGTGAACAAACTATAAAAAGTTCTTAGCGTTGTAAGTTACATACCATGAGGAGCGAAGTGTAATTGGTTAAATAGGATTAAAACCCAAAAAAAATTGATTGCAGAGGCAACAGTCTCTTCGTGGAGAGAGACGAGACAAAATGCCGAGGGTTTCCTCTTGCAGAGGGCCGAGGAAAAATGCCAAGAGCTCTTTCACCAAAGAGCCAAGATGGAATGTCGAAAGGCCAAGGGAAAACGTTTAACCAGGTAAGGTCATCACCTGGGAACCCTAAATCAGAGCCACTGTTGGATCCTGGGCTAGACAGATCTATTGACGGAAGATCTAACAGTTGTACACCATAAATGCATACCATTACAGAGGTGGATTTTTCGAGAACCCAAATAAATTTCCATAATTCAAACAGTGCCATGCCATGTAGTTTGATTGAATAATTAACCCAGAATTAGATTCGCCTTAATCGCGAGTACATTATGTTCATAAAGGTGGACATATATCCATAGTTTCCTCCTCATGTAGCGAGAAGCCAAAGTGTAACCATAGGCTTAGTTTTTGGTACGTGTAATGAAACATAAATGTATATGTATATAGTTATACATTGTAGTTGGAATTATTAATTAGGTGCATAATGGTGAAAGGTTAATGATTAAGGTTGTGATGTTAATGTTTAAATATATATATATGTATGTAGATGTGTAATGATGTAACGAATGTGAGTATGATGAAAAGTAAAAAAAGAAATTATGAATGTAAACTTGGATGTTACAGATGATGTTGAATGAAGTAACTATGTAGTAACTCTGTGAGATTTAGAGTAGATATCGTACACATCATGGGGCACAAATTTTTTATTTTATTTTTAACTTATGGAGTATAAGGTAAAAAGCTATAAAATAATAAATTAATATAAAGGCGAAAGATCATATAGTTTAAGGAGGTGATATTTTATTCTAGAAAACAATCTAAATTGTAGTGGAAATCTGGGTTACAACTATCAATATATTTTAAGGAGGTGATATTTTATTCTAGAAAACAATCGAAATTGTAGTGGAAATGTGGGTTACAACTATCAATATTTTGGATTTTAGGCAATGGAAAATTTTTTGATGCAGTTGAATCCATTTCCACCTTAAAAAAATGATTTAAACACTCCCATGATTAAGTTTAAAAAAAAATAAAAAAAATAGACCAGATTCAAGGGAGAAAAAATTGTGTAGGCTAAATTCTACCAAAAAAAAATAGAATTTTTAAATTTGAGAAAAGAAAAAAAAAATATGAAAAATCAAAATAATAAAATTAGTAATAATTAATATATGATTTTATTAATAATCCAATAATTAATGATATTATTTATGGCTACTTCTTAATAAGAATGAGTTAGAAATTCATTTAAAAGAATGTAAAGAAAAGGAAAAGTGGAAATCAATAAATAATAATAATAATAATAATAATAATTATTATTATTATTATTAAGAAGGATGGATTTAGTGAATATATTAAAAAAAAAGAAATGTAAAAAGATATTTTTTTTTGTAAGCCATCTTCATCATGTTTAATATATCACTAGTATTGAGTGAGAAATTGAACATGTGACTTCATATCAAGAAGTGCTTTAACAAAGAATCTGACTTCACATCAAGGAGTGCTTTAATAGAGAATCTGACTTCTCATCAAGGAGTTCTTTAACATGGAATCCGACCACAGTCTATCCAAAACGACTTTGACCAAATGTAAAAATATTATATTAAAAAATAAATTTTAAATTATTTTTTTCTTCTCACTTATTCATAGTATTTTAATTATTAAAATTTATTTTTAAATATAAAAATAATTTAAAATTTGTTCGTGGGGTTATGGTTAAAGGGTGATGACGGGTGGTTTATATGGACATGTTTATGAAGATATCCCTTGTTAAGAATATTGTTACATGTTTTGTTAAAATGTACATATGTTTAACCCATATATTAATTATTTTTATCATTAATAATACTTATGCCAATAGGTATGTGTCTATTTTGAAATAAAATTTCAAAAAATTTATTTTAATTATGAATAATTTGTAGGTGGATACTAGAAATTTATCCTTTATGGACTAATGTACAATATTCTTTAGTGATATACACACATGAAAAGTTGAGATTTATCTACAAAATAGTTATGTTTTTTTTACTCTTTTAATTAATTAAATTGATTAATTAAAAAAATATGTGAACAAATGTCATATGAAATGTGTTATAATTTTAGCGACTTGTGGTATTCATAACTCATAGTATTGGCTCATGATTTTGTTTTAAAGTTTATTTAAAAACTAAGAATCTCCATGATAAAGTGGAGGTTAATCACAATGGATAACAATCTTCTTCCTTGTTTTTTCCGATGTATAATAATAATAATAAATTTTAAACCCCAATGCATAGCTCATTCTATCCAATTCACATTGCTAAATATCTTAAGATTTGGGAAGTCCACTTAACATTACTAAATACCTTACCAATTCGGAGGTCAAGAAGTGTCTCCTCAATGCCCTTGAGGTTATGCATGACCACATAAACCCAAGGGTAGATCCCTAGTACATGACGTCTGGATAGTACACGAGTAGTACACTGGCTCGCCACTCAGTTTAGTAATCGTTGTCCACTATACTATTCATTTGTTTTGCTGGAGCTTTGCGGGAGGTCAGATGGCATGGCATCCAGGCGATCACAGAAGAATGTTCGGTCGCATGCAGGGAGATCCATCATGTCATGCTAGGAATATGCCTCCATGTGTTTTTATTGCGACGTTCTCTTTTAAGATGGATAGTCTTTCATTCTCAAGAAGTTAGGTGATTATATATATATATGAGGGCGGCTGAGGAGCATTTGCAGATGTTTTTTTCATTTCTAAATGGTTATCTTTTCATCAGCTCCGCTAATGGCGCACTGTGCTTTAGGAGAAAGCTGCATCTGGTTGGTGGAGAGGTATCTCAAGGATTCTGCGGGCGGAGCGAGAGAATATATTTCTGTGGCTTTTGGGTTGATCAGCATCTTCATCTGGGCTGTTGCTGAGATGCCACAGATTTTTACCAACTTCAAGAATGGATCTACAGAGGGAGTTTCCTTTGCATTTCTTAATGGGTTGTTGGGTAAGCAGGCTCTTTTAGATTCATGTAGCACTTTTTATAATGGATGTTTCCTGTTTTTTTTTTAAGTTCAGTTAAGTATTTTTTGAAAATATTAAAATGGTAGTAAGTTAATTTTTGGAATACTGTTTTTCATTTTCATTTTTTTAATTAAATAAGAATAAAATGATATTCAATAAATAAAATGAAAACAACATATAAAAATAAAATGATATTTAATAAATCAGATGAAAAAACATATACACTTATATATTATATATAAACACTAATGATTTTAAAATATAATGAGGCTAAGTTGTTTTGTTAAAACTGAAGATGGATTTTGCGGAAGGCTCTGTTTGCAGTATGAATTTGTTATGCATTTACTACATGCTGTCTACATAATGTAAGAGTTGGTGTAAATGTTGCACGGATTTGTTCAATCTGATTGGATGTTTGCTGGAGCCAGCAACTGTAAGTCGCTTCTGAAATATGAATTAGCGTAAGAACCACATATTATACATGTTGTTTAAAGTGTTAAAATTGCACTTGTTATACAAGTGAGATAAGCTTCTGAGCACACCTCTCAGCTTGCCTAAGCGTAGTAGTAATTCAGGATATATGTCACTGTGAAGTAACAAACATTCCATTTAAAAATACATGCTTAACATCGTGAAGATCTTAACCTCGTTTGCTAAAAGCTTGTGGCAAAATTTCGCATTCCAGGATGTCAAATCTCTCGTAATTTAGTTGTCAAATTCTTGGAGGCTAGAATGCAGTAAAATTTCTTGTAAATTAGTTATTATTCATAATTCTGTTGTCTGGAATGTGTAGAATCTCTTATAATCTAATTATAAGATTATATTATTATTAGATTATAATTCAGCTGTAAATAAGAAATTAATTGAGAATAAAAGATATAAAAATATTTGATTTATTAGTTGTTAATAAATTATAATTCAGTTATTAATAAATTGTAATTTAATTCAGTTAAAAAATTAATTAGAAATAATGTTACATATTGCTTAACATCTCATCACAATATAAACCTATAATATTTTCTTTTAGCTATTAATTAAACAAACGGCTTCAAAGAACTGTATATATATTTTATTATTCTTTAACATTACTCTCATTTAAAAAAATAAAAATAAACGTTAATCTCTTATATTGGAGAAATCCAATATCCTCACTTCAGAGTAAAATATTAAACTAAAAACTAAATTTTATATATCGAACTAAATACTAAATTTTATTTTAATAAAGTGCGTCTCAACTTTTCAATTATTTTATGATATTAATAAAAGAACTTTAAGACATTCCAGTTCAATACTTTAATGGCTGGCCATGAATATGTAAGTTAATATAAATATATCTTATAACATGAAAATAAAAATTGAATATTTTTAGTTAGAAATATAATTTCAATAAATTATTTATTATTATTATTTTATAATTTATAATTATTATTTTAATATAAAAATAATCTATAAAATTGATAATCATATTACTTTACGATGTAAATCATAAATTTTAAGATTTAAAACACTCATAAATCAACCTAATTATATATCTATTAATTTTAATATTTTTAGTTTTCATCTATATAATTTTACATATATTAAATTTATAATGTTAATAAATATTATATTATTTTAAATAAAATTAACTTAAAACTAATTATATATAAATAAAAAAAGCAAACCAAAAACTAATTATAAAAAAAACAAAACATTTAAAATGAAATTAATTTGATTTAAAATTTTCAAGCAAAGAGCTGTGCTATGTACTGCCATTTGTCTAGATCTTTTTCTAGCCCTTATAAGGCCTATTTCCCTTAATGTGTGATTGTCCCAGCGTCTAAGGACAGCCATCTTTTTGTGTGATTGACCCAAACATCTATGTATATAAAGACAGCCATCTTTATTTCGATTATAATTTTTATTAAATATTTAAATACTAATATTTAATGTAAAATAATTAACTTAATTGATGAGAATTTCATAATATTTTTAAAATATATAATATAATTAAATATATATGTATATAGATATATATATATATTAAAAATATTATTCAAATACTATTTTATATAATACTTAAAAATACCATAAAATTAATAAATCTATTATTAACTTAATCTTAAGCGCTACCATTTTACTAAATAATAAGCATTTTTTACTAAATAATGAGTATTTAAATATAAGATATTTCCATGTCCCCTCAATCGCATATCCTTTGAGTCAATACTATGCTAGTTTTTCTATTCTCCATAATATTTCTCTAAATTATAAATTTCGTAAGGTGTTAATTTATAATACCTTTGCTAACAATTCCATTCTGGTTCTTGTTTTTGCAGCTCCCAACGCAGTTCTATACGGCACTGGTAGTTAAAATATATTTTCTATGTCGTTTTGTATTGCCATATTCTTCACCTCTGGTTTGTGAATATGTATAACAGTATACACTTACTAATTCGTGGTAGCTGTACAGGTTTACACCATTTCCACTTCGGTACTGGTTTGGTAATCTTTCTATTATGACCACGTCAACAAATGGTGGAAGGAAAAGAAGGCGAAGTCCTTGCCTAAGGTACGGTCTATGCTATGGTGTTGACACGTTTGTCATTTCCTTGTAGACTTCTAATAAATTTAGGTTTTCATTTGGTATCTGATCGAAAATATATTGCTGTATAATGCTGCATTGCAAACAACAAAGCAAGCATACATATCCTATCAACGTACCTGAAAACATATACTATTATGCCGAGGTAGCCAACAAAAATGACGTAGATGATCTCAAGAAATCGTGTAATGGGACTCCTGCATCTACTTTACCGATTCCCACATTTTCACTGGCTCGCGAGAGACGTACAGGACAAACCCTATATTACATGTAAGTGTTAGAATTTGCAATCCCGGTTTTTAAAGATAAATTAATTGTTTAACCTTTGTCTTGATAGCCTTATTTAAAGATATTTCAAAAAATATGCCATAAAAATAACCAAGCCCATAAATATGAATGCTGTAGTTTTAAACTTGTATCATTAATAAATTTTGGGAATATTCTGAAATTTAATTAAAAAATAGATCAAATGTTTAACTTGTTTTCTAGTTGGAAATGTTTAACGTCTTGATAGTTGGATTTAAAGATATTTATCAGAATATGCCATAGAAATAAGCAAGCGCATTATATGTTGTATATTAATAAGCCAATTACCTTGTTATATATTTTATGTAAATGGTAAGATTCATTGTATTAAAAGAAAAAAGAATCATAGTATATTAATAAACTTCATGAAATGTTTATTTTGTCAGGTCTGCGAGATCTCTAGCAAGCAGTCATACCGAAATGTTTATTTTGTCAGGTCTGCGAGATCTCTAGCAAGCAGTCATACCGAAATGTTTATTTTGTCATACCCCAACGCCCGGCTCATATGTCGCTGCGTCGTCACGTGGCTCTGCTCGGAGTGGTCCGAGTTATCTATTAGATCACTCCTCTGTAGACGATTTAGAATTGCTAGCCAACAATAATCCTACAAGTTCCAAGAGTTCAAAATCAATGCTACTCAGCGTAGGTTTTCATACTTTATTGATCGATCCAGTGTCAATACTAATTTTGATCTCCACTGTGGGGGCAAATTCTTGTAGTCCTAAGTATGTTTTCTCTTTCGGCAATGTCAATGTAACTGCAACAGTATTCTTTGTAGTGGGGTTCAACTACTTCAATTTAAGGGAGACTCGAACATTTTATTCTAATCAAATAGTTTCAACAGCATCATTTGTATTAACAGGGAGGAGAATTTTGCAGGTAACTGTATTCTTCAGGATCTTATTGTCCATAAGGTAACGCTGCAGAGAATTTAGAATATTATGAATCGAAAAGCCTGGTTTCCTATGTTCTGTAAATGTTTACTAAGGCTCTGCATGTTCAGAAGCGAGCGCAATTACGTTAAGGGACTCCACCATGAGAGGAGAAGAGTCCACCAGCGTAGTGGGAACATGGTTGGGATGGGTTATGGCTGCTATCTATATGCGAGGACGGCTTCCACAAATCTGGAAAAATGTAATATCTCAAAATTTGAAAATCCATTTTTAAATGTTTCAGCTCTAGGTGTTAGCAAAATGTAATATCTTAAAGAAAATGTAATATCTCAAAACCCATTTTTAACTGCAATGTTGGAGGGTTTTGGGGTTACGAAAATGTAATATCTTAAAAGCCAAATGTTTTAAGATTTTGGTGTTATGTTTATTTAGGAATAAGTTTTTACAATTTTAATTTAATTAAATTTGATTATTTTATTTATTTTTATATAATATTTTAAATATTTTTAGTAGTGTAATCAGATTTATTTTTAAAATAATTATATTTTAATTAAATATATTAATAAAAAATGTTATATGAACCAATGTAATATAAAATAAGTTATAGTTTTTAGGGTATATAGTATTAATAGTTATATGATGATGATGGTGGTGGTGGTTAACCTCTAGTGAGACCAATCTTTGGTCTATTTCACCTAGAGAAAATAGTTATTTAGTTTGATATAAGACTTTATTCCTATGTTCAAAAAGCTTGGAGAGAACCCTCTTGAGCTCACTAAAAATTTGACATCTTAAAAGGTTAGGAAGGTTAGTATTGCAACAAAGATTATGAAATCGAGCTCTAACGTGGTTGTACACGGGGCACTCTAAGAGGAAGTGATTTTCATCCTCGATGTTCATATTCTCACACAGATGGCAGATCATTTCCATCCATGGTGTTTTAGGAACTTTCCAATGACTTGTTTCACTATAGAGCTCATGAGAGTTCGTTCTAATCTTGGCTATATTAATTTTCTTCTTTGAGCTAGTTAAAATAGAGAGATACTTTTGATCTTCTAGGGCGGGGTTGATGACCTCATTATAATATCTTAATTTTCTTTTAGCTGCTAGATCTTTCTCACACCAAATTTTTTCTTTGAACTTAGAAGTAACAATTTTTTTAATGTTAGTAATGTCTTGCAATGCAACATTCTTATCGATCTCCCAATGGTTTAGCTAGGCCCTGGTGTCTTTATACAAACCTCGTTGAAGCCTTAGGTTGTTTTGGCTGGAATTTAAAGCTAGCTTAGGAAGTTTATGGTCTCCTATGCTATTGAGCTTGTGCTTGTACAACAGAAGCCTAGTCATATCTAGGCTCTCGATAGGGGAAAGACCCACTTCTATAAGGAGAATAGGATAGGGTGTATTTCTTTTAATTTTAAGGTTACACATTATAAAACACTTTTGGATTTGCTCAATCTTTCTCCAGGATTCTTTAGAGATGCTGCAACCCCAAACCTCACATCCATATAAGATAACATGAGTGACTAAATTTTCAAAGAGAAACTTCTTTCTATCCTACATTATGCGGTTTTCCATTTTACAATTATTTTCAAGACTAGAATAAGCTTTCCACCCCCCATTAATCCTTTTCTGAATGCTATAGTTCAAATTGAGCTTGTGATGAATATCAATTGCTAGGTACTTGTAAGAAGACACTTCCTCCAAGTCACTATTGTCATACATAGAATTAGCATAAGTGTCCTTCTTGGATTTGATAATCATAACTTTTGTTTTGTCAGTGTTAGAAGACATACCGATGGTAGAGTAGAAATCCTTAAGAAGTCTTAGTTTCTTATCAAGATCAGATGGCCAGCTTGCAAGAAGAACAATATTGTCAGCATAGAGAAGAAGGATGATGACTATCGCAGCTAAGATCATGCCAGCACATCCTGCTTCCTCTGAACAACCTTCTAGATTGTCGATGTAAATGCCAGATAGGGTAGGGGAGACGGGGAAACCTTGTTTAACTCCGATATTACTCTTAATATCTTTCGACCACCCCTCATTTCTCTTTAACTTGGAAATTACATTCTAGTATAACATTATAGCAGTCGCTCTTAGCTCGAAAGAAACATTTAACTCTTCTAATCTATTCCATAGGTTGTTTCTAGGAATCATATCGAAAGCCTTTCTAAACTCCACAAAGCAACAGAAGAGATTGGATTTATCATTGCAGTGTTCCTCCACAATGATGCTAAGTGTAACGAGGTGGTTCGTTGTTGAGTGCTTACTTCTAAAACCCGCTTAGCCTTTAGCCCTCTTACCTTCACTTTCAAGCCAAATGCTCAACTTCTTTTCCAAAATAATACCATATAACTTGGCTAAGAGAGGGTTGATCATAATTTTCTAATAAATAGAGGGGTTATTTGTATCCCCACTTTTAAAAATAGGGATAATGAGGCTCTGAGCCCAAGGTTTAGGGAACCCTTGCTTGACCGCTTGGTTGAAAAACTTGTTGATGTGGGGGATGAGGACAAGACCTCCAATTTTTAAGGTTTCCGCTTGGTAACCTTCAATGTCTTTAGCTTTCCCATTTTCCAGGCATTTAACCCCAAAATCGATGTCTTCTAAAGACAAAACTTCTTTTGTTATGAGCATGGTTTCAGAACCCCTCGCATTTGGAGATTTGTAAAGATTTTTAATATATGAATTCTAGTTGTGTAAAGAAATTTTATTATTATCTTTAGTTTTCCTAATTAGAATCTGTCTCTAGAATTTATTAGGAGCCACCTTAGAGAGGTGTAAGAGATTCTCTTGTCTTTTATGAATATATTTTCTTTTTTTCCTTTTAGTTATGGCTTTGTATATTTTTATCTTGTCAATTTTGATAGATTCATCAACAGCTTCATTGATTTCTCTCCTCGCACTTTTACAATCTTTGTCATACCATGGGTTGGTTTTGCTATTTCTTTTGCTACTTCAATTGAGAACTTGTTAATAGAATATGAGAGGGTTATAGTAAAATTATGATAGAGGTCATCTATGTTGTCTATCTCAGATTAAGGAAGCAAATTGGTTTTTAATTCATTTAGAAAGAGATCATTTTTATTTCTATCAAATATTAAGTTCTTTTAACTATAAGGATTACCTTCTATGGGATCTCTATGCATGACAAAATTGAGAGTTATGAGTAAAGGCCTATGATCAGAGTCAGGCTTGTGGTTGTCTAAGTTGTCAAAATTGATTATTTCATTGTATAAAGGGAGATTGGAAATAACATAGTCTACCACGCTGCTGCCAAGTCCATGGATGCAGGTCATCTAGCTAGAATTGGGCCACTTCTTTAGACCGTTGAAAATTTTGAGATCCTGAGCACTACAGAGCTTGACTAGCTCCGACCCAAATAAACTATCCCCGAGGTCTTCCGAGATCCTTTTGTACTGGCTAGGCACAGTAAGGTCTTCATCTAACCAAAGAGGATTGGGGTTGGTAGGATTGCTTAGAAGAATAGCTTGGTTGCTTGAAGTTCGAGCATTAAATTCACCCATTAAAAGGATATTACCTTCATTCCTTAGGCTAGAAATATCATTCTCTAAACTGTTGTAAGGAATATTTTTATCTAGATTCTTTTTCTTATAGAAGTTATAATTAATGGGGGGAAAATAATAGATTGCTATATAAGTCTTTTTATCATTAATGTCAGTAATCTCAATCCAACTATATTGGTTGTAAGGGTCGTTTTTATAAATCCTAGCATGGGGGGAGATGTTCTTCTTAATGTAGCAAGCTATGCCCCTAATGCCAGCTCTACGGAAGGATCACTTGTTCCAGGTAGACCATAGTGCAAAGCCATCTATGTTAGGGACCTTAGATTCTTCATGCTCCCAAGTTTCAACAAGCAATATAATATCAACATCATTTGAGATCCAACTTATCTTGGGGCCTTTGTTCCATGGAAAGCCTCGACAGTTCCAAGAAAGAATTCAGAGCATGTTGAATTGCTATTTATTACTATCTTTTTGGTTTCTATCTCGAATAACGACTTTTCTATGTCTGATTGTTGCCCATTTTCCTTCCTTCCTAGCTTCTTTTACCTTTTGAACCTCCTTTCTTAATTCTACTTGATCTTCTAGAATGAGATCTTCATTATGGTCAGTACAACTCACCTTTATTTGAATCAACCTTCCTTTATTATCAGTTAATTTCCCTAACCTTGTTGCTTCTATGAGACACGTAGTTTCAATTTGTAATCTATTTATGTAATTCTATCTGGGCTATGGCTAAAATATCCTCATTTACCTACTCTTTCAAACCAAAGATTATAAGGTTCAAGGCCCTTTTGTTACGCTCATGGTCTAATTCGATCAATTTTTTCATTTCATCTTTAATTGGTTTGATATCTAATTTACCTGCCCCATTATTTAGGGTGAGAGTGTTGTTAACTTTTTATTCTAGTTCTTTAATCATGTCTTTCATTTTAAGACTCTCTATATTATCAGCATCTCCTTGGTGGGATGTTTGGTTCGCATCTTGGTTTTGTTTTTCTATGACCTGCAACATAGTCTCCATTACCTCCATTTTATTCTCAGTTCTATTTTATTTTCTATTTTTTTTTTTGGATCTTGTCTTCAAGAGATGTGATTTTTCTTTCCAGCATGGCTTCTAACTGGGTTTGTAGCTTGAATTCTCTTTCTTTTCTACGTTTCTCTAAATACTCTATATACTCATAAAGGCTCTGTATAGTAACTGTGCTAGGTCTACCTTTGGTAATCTTTGGTAGTTGTGGTGAATTATACATACTTGAGAATATATGATCAAATATGTATTAGAAAAATATAAGGAATGTGTGCAGCTGAATATCAGCAAACTAAACAGCAGACCTCAAGTGCAGAGGTCCGAAAATTTATCGAGAAAAAATCACCATAGACCCAAGTATTAATGGAGAAAATTCACCGCAAAATTTTCAACCCAAGTATTATTCGAACAAAATTTTTGATTATAATTAACAATTTAAAAATTTTCAACCCTATATTTACAATTTAAAATTTTTTATAATAAAATAAGTGCTAATCTCTATAATTAACAATTTTTTTATATAATTTTAATATATATATATATATATATATATATATATATATATATATATATATATATATATATATATATATATTAAATAATTTTATCATTAATTATTCTTATAATTATTTTAAACAAAATTATAATTAAAATAATGATTATAATTTTTTTTAATTTTAGTAATTTAAAATATTAGATGTATCATAAAAACATGTGTTAATGCTTATTATGTTTATTATAAAACAGTTAAAATGTAAATATATTAATAAATGATTGAAGTTTATTTATTATTTAATAGTTATTTAAATTATGTAACTGCTTTAGTTGATAATTGTTATAATGTATTTTTTTTTCTTATATCTAAAATTTCTCCTCGTAACTTTCATAAACAGCTCACCTTCCATATTTCAACTGTTTTTCTTATAATTTCATAATAAGAGCTGAGTATTCTTTTCACCTTCCATATTTCAACCATTTTTCTTATAATTTCATAATCAGAGCTAAGTATTCTTTCCATGATTTGTTTTTGCAGGTCACGCGAGGGACCGTTGAGGTATTTTATCTCCTAGTTATTTCGTAAATTTCAATTAATATTTTATCAAAACTAAAGCTAACAAATTTCAATTAAAATTTTATCAAAACTGAGCACTTTACTGCCCATAAGATTCAGGTTGATGTATAAACGCGTACAGGAGTATTTGTTTTTTGTTTTTTTACACATAAAAAAGATATTTAATTTTGAAAAGTGGTGATCCATAATCATTTTTAGTTTTGGAGTATAATTTTGCCACTTTAAATTTTCTTATGATTTTTTTTTAAATGTCATGATTTCCATGTGAATTTTGAAAAGTGGTACCCTGTTTCTTTAAGCATATTTGATTTTTTTTTTTTTTTTTTTTTTTTTAATTTCATGTTCATTTAGAAAAATAGTTATTTTTTTAGATTTTTTTTATTTATTAAGTATAAACATTTTTTTTGAAAATGTTAGTAATTTTCATGCTAATTTTAAAATTGGTTGATGCAACATCAATATTTTTGTTTAAAATGGTGATTTTCATGTTAGTATATATATATATATATATATAAGAAAAAAAACCAATAAAAATGAAAACAAAGACAAAAACAACTTGTAAAAAAAAAATTAGAAATAAATAAATAACAAAAATAAAATAACAAAAAAATAAAATATTTTTTTTTTAAGTTAAAAAAAACAACATAATTAAAAATAATAATAAAATAATAAAATAAATTTAAAAAGAATAAAAAAAATTAAAAAAAATTAAAAACAACATTCAAATAAAAATGTTAAAACAATAAAAAATTATATATATATATATATATATATATATATATATATATATATATATATAATTTTTTTAAATTAAAAATTTTCAAAAAAATTAAAAATAAACAAATTTTTAAAAGTAAAAAAAAACAAAAATTAAAGCCATTAATTAAAAAATAAATTAATAAACTAATAAATAAAAATTATTCTTTAAAAGTTATAAATTAAAAAATAAATTAAAAAAAAAAGGAAAAAGAAAATAATAAATAAAAATTATCAATAAAATAAAATAAAAAATCATCGTCGTCGCCTTGGGGCTAACGGGCAGTCGAGGCCCGTGGCCCCCACGACAGTGAGGTTGATTCGTGGAATAATCGTCGCCTTGGTCGAAAATAGGAATGACCGTCGCCCTAGGTCTATTCCAAGAATCACTCTCACCCTAGATCGATTCCGGGAATCACCACTGCCCTTGGTCGATTTTGAGAATCACCGCCACCACTCTAGGGGTCATGAGCCCCAAGGCGACGAGGACGAGTGATAACAATGATTATTATGTTTATTATTATTATTTTCTTTTTTTTTTAATTTTTAATTTTTTTTTTCTAATTCAAAAAAATGAATTTTGTTAAATTTTTTATTAAAAAATGTCTTTTTCATAGATTTATATGCATTTTTTTTTAAATTAAATTATTATTCAATTTATTTTTTTAATTTTAAGTTTTATTTTAAAATTTTTATTTTTATTTTCTTTATTTATATATATATATATATATATATATATATATATATATATATATATAAATTTAAATTTCTAAATTTAAAATGTTTTCTATTATAATATTTTGTTTAAATTTAGCTAATTTGAAAATTTCTATTTTAATTATTTTATTTTATTAAATTTTTTTAATTATGTGGTTTTTTTTATTGTTATCTTTTTTATAACTTAAAAAAATTAATATTTGTTTTTGTTGTTTTGGGTTAATTTTTAATTTTATTTTCTTTAAATTCTATGTTTTTTTTAATCATTTCTCCTTTTTTTTCTTTTTTTCTTTTTTTTTTCTTTTTTTTTTTAAATTTAAATCTTATTGCAAGTGATATTTTATCTTTAATACCATGTCTAAAAATTGATTATTGGAATCTTATTTACATAAAAGTGATATTTTATCTTGAATGTCATTATTGGATTTTCAAGTCTTTTCAAAGACACGATAATAGATTATCTTTTTAATACCATGTGTAAAATTTTTGCAATTTTAAGACTTTCGATATTTTATCTTTAATGCCATGTTTATCGTTGAAATTTTAAGGTTTTCCATAGTCATGATATTTTACCTTTAATGTCATTATTAAAAATTGTTGACAATTTACCCTGAAAAGAAAAATACATTATTCCATCCTAAACATTTTTCGTTTTCAAGGTGTTTTTTGCACACAAAAAATTGACGGCGTTATTCCAACAAAAACACTTTTCGTTTTTAGGCTGTTTTTTACACAAAAATTTTTTGGTGATGTTATTCCAGCATCAACATTTTTTGTTTTCAAGTTTTTTTTTGCACACAAAAAATGGCAATGATCAACACTTTTTGTTTCGAGGGTTTTTTTCAATCCTTTTTTCAAAAAAAAAAAAATGGTTTTTAGCATAATTTTAAAAATGTTGAAATTTGACCCTAAAAACAATGCGTTATTGAAGACACAGTTTTCGTTTTTGGGTTGTTTTTTCATGTTTTTTGAGTTTTTTTGGGTTAGAGTTCTGGTTTTGAGGTAATAGTTCTTGTTTGATCGGTAACTATGTTAGTATTTAATCTAATCTAGGAGAGAAGTTATTCTTATATCACGAAAATTAGGTCGTTTATGTATGCAGCATTTTGGTAGAGACATTGGAATAGAAAGAATTAAAGACAAATATGCCACGACTAGTTGATGTTGCAGTGTGTGTGCTTTTAGATAGCTTCGTAACCTCACCTAATAAAACTTTACAGAGTTTCGTGGAATACAATATGTTTGCAACTATGAGTATTTAATGTTAAAATTGATTGTTACATTTTCCCATAGATTATTTTTTAAAGATTAATCTTGAACATCAGAATGACCAATCCTGGACAAAGATCTCTGTAGATTCTTGGCCAATTTCTCTATTATTATAAAATAGGGAATCCTAATGAGCATTTGGATAACATTAAAGAGTACGTTGAAATCAAACCCTAGAAAGTCTACAATACCTACAACACGACAAATTAGTCTTCCTTGGATAGTTGGTCTACTATATTCAACATTAAGTCCAAATGGCTTAAAATGGACCGAGGTGAAATGAGGTGAATGATCAATCATAGAGGAGATTTGCAGGCATTATTTATTTTCAAGAGCATGGTGTAATAATTCCAATTTGTATTGTTTATATAGGTATGCTTCAGTAAATATAGGTGGCTTAAATATTTTTAAAGGTGATAAGAACAAAGGGCACAAACCAAATCACCTTACCTACCTTTTTGTAAAGATTTTATTGTAAAGATTTTAATGTAGTATCTTCAAAATTTCGTTATGAATTAATCTTTTCAAACTGGAATCACTACAACAAAAATGGGTTTTAAGATAATATTTGAGACAATTTATGGGTAAATTGTCTTAAGTGAGAAAAAAAATCTTGAGTATTTTCTTAAATATTGTGTCTTACATTATTGTCTCTAAAGACAATATTTAACACAAGCAATATTGTCTCTTAAAAAACAATTTCATTATGGCCTTATAATATTGTCTTTGTAAAGACAATATATAACACAAGCATGATTGTCTCTTAGGAGACAATTTCATTTTTGTCTTTCAAAAAACAATAATTTGGATTAGAAATATGTTGTCTTTATAGAAACAATATGTCTTTAATCCTAACTATTGTGTCTCTAGAGACAATAAAAACTTATTTTTAAAGACAATGCAATATCACTTTGTTACAAATGATATAAAATAAGGAATCTACAAAAATATCTCACCATTGAATTAAATGAACATAAATATTTAATTAAAATAAACTACAATATCATTAATTAATTCATGTCAAGGCACAGTGGATTCGAACCACCAACCTCCTGCTTATAAGGCAAGTGCTTTTCCAATGATCTAGCAACCTTGAGGAATTATGTGAAGGGTTATGAGAGTCCTTGAAATTTCATATATAAGTATTGAGTTTAAAAAAATTCTCCACACATAATGGCATAACACATGTTGAGCAATGCATTACATGTCTTATTTATTGAGATTGATACAAATAATGAGAGTACACACTGAACAGTGCATTACATGTACTATTTATTGAGATTGCTACAAATAATGATAGTAAAAGAGGTTAATCTAAAAATTTATATAACATCAAGAGTCATCCCAACAAATTTTGAAGGCAAGTTGAAGACAAAAATATATTCTGGAAGTCATGAGGATCTACAATGAGAAAATTTATTTATGTTTCCACCTTTATCCAACCCTTGAAATTGACTCACAAATATTATTCTATATAAATTGCTACACTCGAAGCCATACTTCCTTCCTGGTACAAAAGGAAATCTCATCGGAAATCAAAGAGGGGCTTCTATTCCTAAAAAATTAGGAAGCATCTATTATCAGCTATTATGCCCAAAATGCACCCTAAAGTAATATGATTTGTATATCATATATAACGTGACTCGAGAGTGTATCAAAACAAAATGTACCAACATTTGTGGGATTGGATTTCTGCACTTGGTAGAAACAAATCCTTAATGAAACGAGAAGAGAAAAAAAAAATTATAGAGTAATCATATACGAAATGATTGGAAAACACATAAAAAAAAATGTACTATCATTTTGTAGAATTAACATGTATTATTCATCAACAAACTTCTAGGTAAAAAGTAAAACTAAATAGGCTCCTATCAATGGAAACATAATGAAATTACCACAAATGAAAATTATAAGCACACCTTGAACTTCTCTAAAACATTATCCTTACTATACACCTCAATAGCTCTCAAGAACATGTCTTCCAAACCACCTACTGGGCATCAAGGATCATCTCTGCGTACCAATATAAGCTATCACAACTTGAGTAGTTATTGAGAAGGTAAAACATTGACACACTCTATACCCGCTTCCATCATATATTTAGAAGGCATGCAAATAGTAATCTTCCATCAACATAAGAAATCCAATCAACATACCATTCAGGATCAACATAAGAAATCAAATTAACATACCATTCAAGATCAGGAGGTGCAATGGATGGAACCGAAAATGGAGCATCAAAATTATCTCCACTATTCTGTCCCAAACATGATTCATAGATATTTTAAGTGGCATCAACATTTGGAAAAATGCATAATGGTTTTATAAGAAACTATACCAAGAACTCACCAAGAAAGCACATGCCTAGATTATTTTCATAGAATGGATAGAAGCCAACTGAAGCCTTAGACATACAACTTGCACCACTTTAGCTTTAATGGAAAACTTACCAAATTTACTTCTCACCTACGCAACAAAAGAAAAAATTAGAAAAATAATTGAGCACAATAGTCAATCAAATCCAAAGGAAATGAATCCAACCTCACCTTCAAATACATCATTTATACTTGCAACTTGGCATGCCATTTATTTTGTATATGACCCATCTAAAACCCTGCAAATATTTTCATGACAATTCTTAAACACATCTATATGCCTAAAATAAACACAAAGAAATAAAAAATGAACCCTTAAGTTGGCCTTTATTCAGGAAAAACAAAAATTTCATCTCCTCAAACTCTATGTAAAGCATTCCCAACCAATACAAGAACCTTGATAATTGGAACTGCTACAACATATAATTCGTTAGAAGTAGCAACAAACCATGGATGCATTCCATCAAATCATGCCAAATTAAAAAATGAGAATAACTAAATACAGAAAAGAAATTGCTCACATTCAAGAAAATGGAAATAATTTTACATTCATCCTATGCCAAACCTCAAAGAATTTTAAATAAATTGTTAATATATATCATTAGAAAGATTTAAAACATAGTGATACTATGTATTTTCTATTACTAATAGAAAAAAATCCAACCAAGATCTTAGGCATTGTTATGAGTGTAAAAGCATCCAACATAAAGAAATAAAAAAGAACACGTTGCATGAAGAGGAAATTCTCACCTCCTAGTGATTCACTACTGATCCCTAAGTTAGAATAGGTTAATGTCCTCCCTTTCATAAAGGTGGTCCATCAAATTTATCAAGTCCCACACCCACACGCCATATATTATAAATGGTGAAAAATCTAAACATGAAAGACAATGCATACAAAGATTTGAAACTCAAAGAACTCGTAGTACATAGAGATAATTAAGGAGATCATTAAAAAAATAAAACTATCTCCTCCAAATACTACAGAAAAATGAAATTGAACTGATATTATAATGGGAAAAGGAAAATATTTGGTAGTGAAAAATTGAAAACAAAAGAATGGCAAAGTGACATATTCCATGGATTAAAGTTCCCTACAACGAACACCATAAATAATAAGAAGAAAAAAAATGAAAACCTTGATACAAGAGAAATATGCATGCCTCAAAGAATTGAAGAAGATATAATAATTCATTTAATAGTATCTACATCACGATAGCAATATAGAAAATTTATTAGAGATGAGTGGTGATGTATATGCGAGAATGGGGCAAGGATGAAATCATCACAACAGAAGGAATAAGCAGAAAATTCGTTTTGATTGGTTGAGATAATCGAATTCTAGGACATGTCATGTGATAATATGCCATCAAGACAACCAACAAGAGACGAAGGAGAAGCAAGAGAAGGAATAAATCATCTCCCTTGATTCTTGAAGAACTAAAAAAGCAAGATTTCACAAGAGTGTCAACTGGAATTAGTGTTCAAACTTCAAGATGAGTGGCTCTATAGATGGATGTAAGGTGGGAAAAGAGGTAATCTACGTGAAAGGAGATCTGGAAGTTGAAGACCCTAGGGAATATAAATGTCTTCAGAACATTTTCATTGTTGCATTTCCCATGAAACAAAAGGTTCACCAATTTCTTGCAGGTAGGGGTTTCTTCCTCAAAGATAAGGGAAAGTATAGAGAAAAAAATGGAGTTTGCAGGAAAAAAGGATAAAGGATTTTGAGCTGGCAATAATTATTTTTCTAAGAGGAAAATTCCAAAAATGAGGACTTCATCAAGGAGGTCATTAACATAATGGAAGGTAGGTTGGAAATGTGTTTGAAATAGAGCATTAAAATCCTATTTACATTGAGGAAAATGGCATTAAGTACTCTAAAAATTGTGTTGGTGCTTGACTTTGGTCTTTGAGACTTTGAGTTTATGGTTTAGAATGTCTACTTTGAAGATATTTTTTTTGGTCTTTCCTTGTCTATCATGAAAAATCAAGTAGCCAAATTGTTTGGCCATATTTTGTCATAAATACATAGTATATAGAGTAGGAAATGAATAAATACACTATTTTTCATCATGTTCTTAAATGATGGGACTGATATGTGAAGGATTGTACTATATGTTGGGAAAAATCTCATATCAAGTTCTTATCTTAGAGTTCCTGACCATTTTTGTAACTATGTACTTCACTCAATTTGGGCCCGAATAACATAAGCACTTATAAACATACCAAAATTTTACTCAACATCGATCAAAATATCTGAATGGTTCTACAATAGAAACTACCACTCCACAAGAAAGCAGAGTCAAATTAGATGGTTAAAATATTGCAACCTTTATACAAAGTTCATACTTTTCAAGACCAAGTACTGAACCAAAGTAGTGGTCAGAAGCTTGATATTCTTTGGAATTCTAACTACAAGAAAATCTTATTGCATAATTCTAAAGTATTTATATTTAATGAAACAAAAAAATTTATAATATTGTAGGCATCTATGACTCTGTAGTAGGAAGAAGAAGCATCACATTGGCCATTAGATACTAAAGCAATCACCATTCCACTAACAGTGAGTAGAGAAGGATAAGGTTCATTCCAAATGAATGTTGCCTCAGAGGAAATACTATCACAATGCTAAAGAGGTAAATCTCTTGGTATACATATAAGTTTCCAACACAAGAGGTTCAAGAAGAGACCCTTTGTAATGTGCAGTGACTAAAGTAAATAGGCAATAAGAGCCTGCTATTGATTCTAATTTTTCCTATTGGCTTTCTATGATAAATCTTCGTTTTGATGTATGTGAACGTTGTTTCCTCTACATTGTATTGTTTATTAATACACAATAGAACTAAGAGGCCAAAAAACAACCATAGCTAATTTCCACAAAAGAACCATAATGCAGAAAGAAGGAAAAATATAAAATAAATTAGTCTACGTGTTAAAGAATCATATATGCCATGGACTGAGAAATTATGGATCGCGAGACCAGCCTAATAGAAAAATTAAAAAAATATCCCTCTTGAACACACAAATCAAAGATTAGATCATTGAGTGAAAGGAAAGATGCAGATTGCAACATGACAGAAGAGAGAAATATGCCCCACAAAAGTAGATAGATGCACACCCCAATAAGTTCATGTACAACCCTAAGCATGTGTAACATGTACATTTAACATGTATCAGTCTATAAAATATTTGACATTACAAGGTAGAGAAACATTATTAGATCGTTTGCAAACTTGCCTATAAACACTGCTTAGGAAAGTTGTCACCAAAATCACATAGGAAAATTGTGAGCAACAATAAATCTATGTGACTTTGGGGTACTTGCACACAAAGTGTTGGAATTACACCTTAAAATAATAAAAGATGGAGAAATACATTTGTATGAAAACAATACTCAAATCAGTCATGTGTTTGTCTTGATAATAGATAAGATGAGTTAAGATAATTTTATCAATGTTAAGCAAATGACCACAAATAACTCAATGTGACTGGTAAGTACAATAATATCAGCACACTTTGGGAGTGTAAAAGACTGATCCTATATAAAAGTATGTTGAGAATATATATCCTAATATATTAAAAAAGAAAATATTGATTTGAAAAATGAAGTGATGCATGAACCATTGTCGGTGAAAATCAGCACTCTTTGGAGTGATATCTTGGAGGAGGATAAAAAAGGAAGGAAATGTAACCTAATGTTCATTGGATGTGCCTGTTGAAAATAAGGAAGGAATACTACGTTCCTGTGAGCCATCTATATCTGAATGTATGTCTCTCTTTCCATATGAGGTAGAAAAGAAAACTTTTGATATAGGATTGTCACAAAGTACTTGAAGAAGAGTTGATATGTGGTGTAAATTTTTGTCTCAGGGGAATGTGTTGTTGCTGGAATGGTTGGCCTTTTCTTAGGATTTGAGTTGGTGAATATTCAAGGGTCTCATATATTTTCACTTTTGTTGTTTAATTGAAAAAAAAACGAGGCGATCATTTAATTGGTGTCTTGAACCAGGAAGGATGGAGACCCAGTGGCTATCTCATAAACAAATCTAAATACGTCTTGTCCAGGTACCAAAAAAATAAGTTTTATGACACCTCAAAGATGAAATAGAATTTATTTCATGCCTCATGTAAATAGGGCAATGAGAATTAAAATGATACCCCAACTTGGTGTTCTACAAATCACATAGCTAGAATATCATATTTTGTAATGGAATTCGATGCTTGGTATCAAATTGAAGCCTAATGCCACTCAAAATTGGCCTAGGGGCATACGAAGCATGCACTTCCAATGCTATATTTTGTGTGGGGATTGGAAAATAAGGTCATCTCGGAGCACCGAGATTTTTTTAGAATTCCAACTTGTGCCTCAACCCTTTAGGTGGGTCAAACTAGGTGGCCTTAACAAATGGTTTGTAAATGTCATATTTGATGATCCTCTTCATCTTGTGCTTGTTTGGTAGGATATTTTGGAGTGAATTAAAGAATACCTAAAATGAGGGAGGTGGTCCATTAAAACTCCAACTAATTGGAGAAGGCACAAGAACTTTGAATGCTAGCAACCCCAAGCATGCCCTTTACGTCTGTTTGAGCTATGTGACTCTTTCCTCATGGTACAAGCGACTCTTTGTTGAAATTTTATGGCCCAACAACCTGCCATTGGATAAAATATGGAGATACTCTACTGAGTTGGAAAGGAAACATAACATACACACAATGTAGATAGTAAGGTATTTTCACACCCGAGCATGCCAATTTCTTATTAATTGGTAGATCTCACATAGTTAGACGTAAGGGAAATAATGCCTTTATGGGCAATCAAACATAGGATTTGATACACTAAAAGGAAAAAAGAAAACCATATTTAATGCTCTGGTTTCAGGCTTGATCATTTATTTAGTGGACCTTCAAGAAATGACTTGGGACATTTCCATGTATACCCCATAGTAATCTTGTACCTTGAGAAAGTTTTGGCATTTTTCCATTTCTTATCATCCCATCATGCAACAGAAAAAATATGTAACTTCTATATTTTGAGATGATAGATACTTTCATGAGTTGGAATGGAGACAAAGCATACACACAATGTGGAAAATAAGGGATTTTCACACCCGAAAATGTCAATTTCTTATCAAGTGGGAGATCTCCCATAGTTCGATGCAAGGAAATTAATTCCTTTAGAGGCTCTAACACACGCTTTGATACACTAAAAGGACCAAACAACCATATTTTTTTATTTTTTTTGAGTCTCTAGCAATTATTTACTAGACCTTTAAGGAATTACTTGGGACATTGCCACGTATACCCCATAGTAAGCTTGTAACTAGACAAAGCTATGGTTTTTTTCCATTTCTAGTCATGCCATCATGCAACATAAACAAATTGTAACATCTATATTTTTAGATGAGAGATACTTTCCTAAGTTAGAAAGGAGACAGAGCATACACAAAATGTGGGAAGCAAGGGATTTTTACACCTGAGCATGCTAATTTCTTATCAGTTGGGAGATCTCCCATAGTTAGACAAAAGGGAAATAATTTCTTTATGGGCTCTATCATAGGATTTGATACACTAAAATAACTAAAAATACATATATTTTTCTTTGGTTTCAGTCTCTAGAACTTATTCAATGGAACTTCAAGGAATGACTTAGGACATTGCCATGTATACCCCGTAGTATGCTTTTAACTGGAGAAAGCTATGGCCTTTTTCCATTTCTAGTCATGCCATCATGCAACAAAAATAATAATTGGAACTTCTATATTTTGAGATGAAAGGTAGCTTCCTGAGTTGGAAAGGAAACATATTATACACACAATGTGGATAGTAAGGGATTATCACACCCGAGCATGCCAATTTCGTATCAACTGGGAGATCTCCCATAGTTAGATGCAAGGGAAACAATGCCTTTATGGGATATATCATAAGCTTTGATACATTGAAAGGACCAAACAACTATATTTTTTTATTTGGTTTTATTCTTTAGCACTTATTCAGTGGACCTTCAAGGAATGACTTCAGACATTTCCACATATACCTTCTAGTAATCTTGTAACTCAAGAAATTTGTGGCCTTTTCCCATTTCTAGTCATGCCATCGTGCAACAGAAAAAAAATTGTAACTTATATATTTTGAGATGAGAGATACTTGCCTGAGTTGGAAAGGAGACAAAGCATACACAAAATGTGGACATTAATTGGTTTTCACACCCGAACATGCTAATTTCTTATCAATTGGGAGATCTCCCATAGTTCAATGAAAGGGATCTAATTCCTTTATGGGATGTTACATGGGGTTTGACACACAGAAATGAATGAACAACCAGAATTTTTTCTTTGGTTTCAGTCTCTAACACTTATTCAATCGAACTTCAAGGAACAAATTGGTATATTGCCACATATACCCCATATTAAGCTTGTAACTCGAGAAATTTGTAGCCTTTTGCCATTTGTAGTCATGCCATCATGCAACAGAAAAAAAATATTGTAACTTCCATATTTTGAGATGAGAGATACTTGCCAGAGTTGGAAAGGAGAAAAATCATAGACACAATGTGGGTAGTAGTGGCTTCTCACACGCAAGGATGAAAATTTGTTATCAATTGGGACATCTCCCATAGTTAGATGAAAGGGAAATAATGCCTTTATGGGCTCTAACATAAGCTTTGATACACTGAAAGGACTAAATGACTATATTTTTTCTTTGGTTTTAGTCTCTATCACTTATTCAGTGGACCTTCAAGGAATGAATTGGGACAGTGCCATGTATACCCCGTAGTAATATTGTAACTTGAGAAGGTTGAGGCCTTTTGTTGTTTCTAGTCATGCCATCATGCAAGGGAAAATAATTGTTACTTATATATTTTGAGATGAGAGATACTTGCCTTAGTTGGAAAGGAGACAGAGCATATGCACAATGTGGACAGTAAGGGATTTTCATAGATGAGAATTCCAATTTCTTATCAATTGGGAGAACTCCCATATTTAGATGTAAGGGAAATAATACCTTTATGGGATCTAACATAGTCTTTGATACACCGAAAGGACTGAACAACCATATTTTTTTCTTTGGTATCAGTCTCTGGCACTTATTCAGTGGACCTTTAAGGAATGACTTGGGACATTTCGACTTATACCATGTAGTAAGTGTTGGAAATACTGAGAGCGGGGGGGGGGGGGGGGATCAATATTCCTTTCAATTAGAGCATTATTTAATCTTCAATTATTATCAGTATTTGTACAATCATAGCAGTAAAAAAAAGGAACAGAAATGCACACACATTTGAAGGTGGAAAACCACTTCGGGAAAAAAACAACCTAATGCTTCTCTAATAATTATTTAATATTCAACTCCAATTGAAAATAAAAATCCAGCTTCCTATAATATGGAAAATCATTTTTCTCCAGCTCCCACTGGATGGACGCTCCAATGCCCGAGATTATTCAGTAGTAAACTAAACGGATGCCCCAACACCCAATGAGCTACAACTCACCCTAGCACCACCCTACTACCCCAAAGTTTTCACAAACTTGAACCTATTGGTGACTTCATGCACCAGCCTAGCACCACCCTACCACCTTATAGAAGAATGGACTGCGTACCAGGGAAAATAGTCCACTTTACATTGATATAGAATGATGTAGAAGAAGAAGACACACTAGACCATAACCACAACTATCACATAACCACCTAATGATGATCCTAGACCTCCCCACACTACCTCTTCAACTCTTGGCAGATAGACACTAGTACAATTTTTACAATAATGTATTTACAATGACTTAGTACAATGATACCTTTACAATGAGTGTATGCAGTGCTGCCCACTTGAAAACTTCATGTGATGAACTTTTTGCTGCTGTTATGCACCTTGATTGCTGCTCTTATCATGCTACCCTCTCATGCACCTTGCGTTGCTTTGTTGCCCTAGAAAGTCTGGTCCTTTGCAACCCTTTACAACACATGATCTGGCTTTTTCTTACCTTCTAGGAGCTCGAAATTGAATCTAGTTTATCTCTATTATTTCAGATCCCCAATATGTGATATTTTGTGCTATAGTTTTCCTCTGAGTCTTCTTTCCAATGCCACATGTTTGATCCAATTTGGATTCTTGAAGGGAGAGAAAACTTGGAGTCAGTGTTTGATGCCAAATCTCTCACAATTCCCTAATTATGGACTGTTTCAGTAGAGAAAACTTGTACATTGTGCCACATGTCACTGTTTCTTCATTCGGATCTAAAATTACTACAGTGAAAACTACAGTCTATGAAATATTTTCCGCTTTTTACATAATTCCAATCTGATACTCACAGAGAGATTTATGATGATTTTCCCAAGGTCACTTCTTCGAGATGAATTTTAGGAGCCTACAAAAACACTGACTTCCACAGATCATATCTCTGACAATATTGTGCATCTTAATCTAAAATTTATATAGGAAATTCCTTAAGATTTCAGCTTTGCCTCATAGAAATTTTAGATTCTAAACCTTCCGAGAAAAAAAGTTAGAGCAAAAATTCGGCGATGACCTATTTCATATTCTGAAATCCCTTGCATATGGAGGATATGAGGATCACAATTTATATAAATGCTTAGTTTAAGAGGGGCTTCAACAAGTGAATGTTGGAGGGATTTTAGGAGCTTAAAAAATATTAATTATGACTTTTCAATGACCCATGCCACAACCCCATGGGGTTTTAGCCCACTAACTGGGGGTACAAACTTCAAACATGAATATCTCTCAAACCGTGAAGAATTAAATAGCGTGCCATATATCAACAGAAACATCTCGACAAATAGAAACCATCAAAATCATTCTTGACCCATAATATAGTAATTTGAAAGGTAAAAATTCCCATGCAATATTGTGGTAGCCTCTGGTGCTTCTTGGGTTCACATCAATGACAACCGTTGATCAACAATCTCCTCCTTTGGCATTGATGGCAACACAAGTACTCCCCCTGCAATCATGACACCTCTTCCTACAACTTTCTCTCCCCCTTTGAGATCAACGGAAAAGGGTTACTCCCCCTGGCACAAAACCATCTTGTAGACCTATACACACTTTCAACACTATTACTGATGAAATAGGTAACCGCACTGTTACCTACTTTGTTTTGGTAGCATAAAAAGCACCCGATTTTGAAAAGTGGTGATGCAGAATCACCCCTTTTTTTGTGTACATTTTTGACACTCTAATATTTTTATTTATGAAGTATGAATATTTGTTTTAAAATGTTAGTGATTTTCATGTTAATTTTGAAACATATGGATGCATCATCAACTTTTTTTTTTTGAGCGGTGATTTTCATTCTAATTTGAAACGTATTGATGCAGCATCAACCTTTTTTTTTTAGAGTGGTGATTTTCATGTTGGTAATAAAACACAAAACATAGAAAAAAAAGTATATATAAAAACAATAAAAAAACCGATAAAAATGTAAAAAAGATAAAATTAACTCGTAAAAATAAAAAATTTAAACAAAAATAAATTAAAAAAACAAAAAAAAAGAAAAAATGTTCGAAAATTATATCAAAAGAAATGACAAAATTTGAAAACAAAACAGATAATTTAAAGAAAAAAAACAAAAATTAACCAAAAAAATAAAAATAAAGAAACATCAAAATTTTTTTTTCTAAGTTATTATAAAAAACCATATAATTAAATATATATATATATATATATATATATATAATTTAAAAATAATTTAAATTACAAAATTAAAATTTAGTTAAAAAAAAAAAATACAAAAAAGAAAAATTAAATTTAAAAATTTAAATTAAAAAAATAACAATTATAAGAAAAAAAAATACATATTTTAAAATTAACCCAAAAAAAAAAAAAAAATTAAAATTGAAAAAGAGAAGTAAAATAAAAGAATTAAAAAAAAAAAAAAAAACTATCATTGAAAAACAAAAAAAATGAAAAAAAACCACGTGCAAATAATTAAAAAACAAATATACATAAATTTACTATTTCTTTTTTTAAATGAAACAATTTATCAATTTTAAAAATGAAAAACTAAATAAACTAAAAGATTAAAAATAAATAAATTAAATTAAAATTTAATAAGTAAATTTTAAGTTTTAAAAAATAATTAATCTAAAATATTAAATTTAAAAACAAAATTAAAAAAAATTAAAAACAAAAAAATTAAAACAAATTGAATTTAAAATTAAAAAAAAAAAAAACTTTTTGAATTTAAATTTTTTCTTTTAAAAAAATCGAATTAAAAAAAATATATATTAAAAATAAAAAAAAAATTTAAAAAAAAAAGAATTTTTTGATCGTGGTGGCGCCGCCAATCAGCCTCCCGCCCAGGTGGCAGGTGGGGAGGCTGCATGCAGCCACCCGCTTGCCCAACGGCCGGCCTCCGCCACCATCTTGGCAGGAGGCCGATTATGGGAATTGCCCTCCCATGGCGGGAGGGTGATTCTGGGAATCGGCCTCCCGTGGCAAGAGGGTGATTCCGAGTCCGATTCCGGGAATCGCCCTTGTATGGTGGGAGGCCGATTCCGGGAATCGCCCTCACGCGGCAAGCGGGCGATTATGGGAATCACCCTCCGGCTGTGGGAGGCCGATTCCCGGAATCGCCCTCTTGCCACGAGAGGTCGATTCCCGGAATTGCCCTCTGCCGGCGGAGGGCGATTCCAAGAATCGGCCTCTCGTGGCGGGAGGGCGATTCCGGGAATCGCCCTCCCACCCAAGTGGCGGCAGGCCAGCCTCTGCCACCACTTGGGCGGGAGGCCGATTGGCGGAGCCACCACGATCAAAAAATTCTTTTTTTTTTTAATATTTTTTTTTAATTTGATTTATTTTTTATTTATTTTTTTTAAATTACAATAATTTAAATTTTTTTTTAATTTAATTTTTATATTTAAAATTTAATTTGTTTTATTTTTTTTCTGTTTTTTTTTTAAATTTATCTTTTAAATTTATTTTTAATTTTATTCATTTTTTTTGTTTTTAATTTATTTTTTCTAAATTTTCTATTTTTTTTATTTAATTGATTTTTTTTTTTAAATTCATATATTTTTTTATTACTAAATTTCATGTTTAGTTTTTTCATTTAATTTTTTAAAATTTAATAAATTTTGTATTTTTTTTTTAATTTATTTGAATTTAGTCTCTTTTTTTTTTTTTAATTTTTTTTAATTACATAAAATTTTAATATTTTTTTTTATTTCAATTAAAATTGTGTATTTAAAACTAGAGATTTTTTTTTTTAATTAAATTTAATATTTTCAATTTAATTTGTTTTTTATTTTATTTTTTATTTAATATATTTTTTTAAAATTTATTTTTTAAAATTTTTCAATTTTAATTGATTTTTAAAGTTTTTTAACTTTTTATTTTAACAATGTTTTTTTTTTTTTTTTTTTTTTCTCTTTATATTTAAAATTTATTTTTTATTTCAAAATTTATTTGTTTATACATTTATTAATTAAAATTTAATATTTTTCTTTTTTAAATTTAATTTGTTATTTTAATATTAACATTTTTTTTTTAATTTTAATAAAATCTAATATATATATTTTTAATTTAAGTTCATATATATATATATATATATATAATTTAATTTATTTTTTTAAATTTAATATTTTTGTTATATTTTATTTTTAATTAATTTATCATTTTTTTACTTTTAATTTAAATAATCTATTTTTTTTTTCAAGTTTTAGATTTATTAAAATTTAATATATTTCTTTCAATTTTGAATTTTTTTTTTTAATTTAATATTTTCATTTTGTTTTTATTTTTATTTTTTTTATTTCTATATATTTTGAAATTTTAATCTTTAAGTTTTTTTTTTTTATTTTTAATTTTTTTATTTTTTTCTTAAATTTTAGGATTTTTTAATGTTTGAATTAAAAATTTTATTTTGTTTTTATTTTTATTTTTTTATTCTTATATCTTTTTAAATTTTAAACTTTTAAATTTTTTTATTTTTTAAATTTATTTTTTTCTTAAACTTTAGGTTTTTTTTAATGTTTGAATTTTAAAAATTAAAAAATGTTATTTCTACTTTTAAAAATGTTATTTCTAGTTTTAAAAATGTCAAAAAAATGACACATTTTTTTTTTGTTATTCCATCATCAACTGATTTTGTTTTGAGGGTGTTTTTTCAATCCTTTTTTTAAGAAACAATTTTGTTTATAGCATAATTTTATAAAATGTTGAAATTTGACCTTAAAAAAAAACCAAGTGCGTTCTGGAATACATTTTTTTGTTTTTGGGGTGTTTTTTCATGTTTTTTGAGACTTTTTGGGCTAGAGTTCCCGTTTTGAGGTCAGGTTCCCTATTCCATCGGTAACAGTGTTTTCCACTCCCCTTGACACAAAACCATCTTTCGGACCTATACACACTTCCACTCCCCCTTTATATACTGAATAAGAAAAATTTAATGATACCTTGAAAGAATCCCATGCTTCTGGCGAAGATATTCCAATGCTTCACTAGTACTCTCAGGATCATCAATGCTTCCTACCTAATCTGCATCTATAAAGGCATGAATAATGAGATTGTTACCCTTGGGATACCATAATCCATATTCTGTTGTTCCCTTTAGATATCGAAGAATTCTTTGATGGCAATAATTTGTGATTCTTTTGGTGCTGCTTGGAATCTTGCTACTTGTCCAACTGCTTGCATAACATATGGTCGGGAGGCGATTACATATAGAAGACTACCATCATAGATCTTTACAACCTTTGATCCACATCCTTAGATGAGTCGTCTATGCTCAATTTGCAACCTGTTACCATCGCAGTAAGGATGGGTTTGCAATCTTCCATTTTGAATTTCTTGAGCATTGCCTTGATGTACTTGGCTTGACATATAAATAGTCCTTTCTCTTCCTCAGATATTTGAAGCCCTAAGAAGCATGTCAGCTGACCAAGTAAATACATATCGAAATCAATTTGCATCTTTGTAGCATACTTCTTACCTAGTCGATCATCATTGCTAGCAAATATTATATCATCCTCTTTAGCTATTAGACATCCTTTAGTTGGTTCATCTAGAACATATATGTCATTTGGATCTCGACTTACTGTAGCCACAATTTCACCATACCTCCCTTTCCCAATTTCACATTTTGTGGAGTTGAATAGTATTGTGTGTCCTTGATCACACATTTGTCCAACACCGAGCAGATTCTGATTCATGTTTTCAAGAAATAGAACATTATTGGCTATTGTTGGAGAGGTAATCCCCTCTATGGATAGAGGTGATCCCTACTAGCCTAGATCTAGCAACAACTGAGTCACGCTAAGATGAAGGTTCCTAGTTACAAAAGACCAAGATGCGACAAGAGGCCTACCTTAAGTCCTATGTTGTTGTTTCTTGCAGGAAAGATGGTGCTTCTGTCCTTCGCTTTGGCAGATCACAATTCTCCTGCTTAGCACGTTTGAACACCTTCACGTACATGAAGAAACAACAACACACAAACATAAAACCTAAAATATGTAACCATATACCAGTCATAAAAGATATAATTCGTAACATAAGACATGAACATATGAATGGAAGCATAATCGAAGTCATTTATTATTAGTTACCACAAAATAAAGATACAACCTAAGCTCTGATGCTGGATCTTCCTTCGGCGGGGTCGACAGCGGAGCACGTCTCAATAAAGCTCGTTGGGATGGGATAAGGCTCTCTCTCGGCTGTCTGACGATAATCTCCTTACTATTGATTCAGCTCTATTCAGGCTAGCTTGCAAAGGTAAAATGACAAGCTTATGTAGATGGTGGAAGGGGAGTTTGGATCCCTACATTGGTGGGATTGGCCCTATTCTCAAGGAAGCATCCATGATAGGTGGAAAACGACTTCCTCTACATGGAGATCTGGGGTCAAACCTTCCAACTCATTTTAGAGACTCGTTTAGGAGTTGGTTGGAATCAAACTTCCACCATTTATTTTTAAAAAACAATACTTATTAAGCCTGGTGCAAGTGATACAATGGGACAGAGCGCCAGTTGGCGTGCCGTCTTTGGTGGATTTCCCCCATTGGCGTGAAGGCTAAACTGGCTAGTTGTGCCAAGGCCAAAAGGTCTATTTTTAGGGCTTTTCACAGGAAATTGTCTTTAGGGGAATGATGGTCCTTGTCAAGGGGGGTGCCATGAAAGCGGTTTCAGGTCATGTCACTGCTCACAGGTCACAAAATAATCACTCCAATGTGTGGGACGGGGGATTGCAGGGGTGGTGACAAATTACTGTGTAACAGATGCCCCCTAAAGCATGAGGCCCGAGAGAGAGAGAAAGGGGTGAAATGCTTTACGAGAATGTGTCCAACTGAAAACACTACCGTCAGAAAACCTGCGTAGACAAGTACAATTGATATCTCAAATACATGATATATACGTTGTATGGGCGCAACAATCCGTAACATAGTATACAATAATCAAGATCCATTGCATGGACGCAGCCATCCTGTAAGGATCGATAAATAGAATCAGGTATGGTCACAGCCATCCAATCAATGAGTCATGTAACCAGTCATAATAATCCACAAAATCACAACCTGGATTCTAATAGACAAAATCCAGGGTCTTGCGCTGCATCTCGACCCGAACAAGGTACAAGTTCTAGCATGTGAATAAGTGAGTTGAAGTCGAACATGCAAGAACATCGTCTGATTACCAGCCAATGACGAAAGTTGTTAATAGACGCGAGAGGAACCACCAATAATGACAATGGCCCTCAAGGTACTATAGGTACAATCCACGGAATGTGAATAGTGAGCTGGCATCGCACACTCGTAGAATCATCTGATCGAAGGTCAATAATGAAAACCTTGCGTTGAATGAAAAGAACCTGCCATTGAGGCATGGAGGCTCCAAGGTACCGGAAGGGAGTCTCTAGATTAGCTTCTTGGATAATGAGCTAAAGTTTATAGGAAGTAACCTTGATCAAAGGTGGGCCATAGTGTTTCCCACATCATCGACGCGAGACAGAGGAACATAATGTTTGTGAATCAGGATCAGATGAGAATCAGAGGAAGGTTGAAACTACAGAGGTCAACTTCTCTTGAACATATTGGCGGCACAACAATGGATTTGGCAGTATTTGACATCAAAATATGAGAGGTCATGATGACGAGCCAAAGAGAAGATGAGAGGTCAAAAGGGATCACCTAAACCCACGGAGGTAAGCGGAAAACGAGATGAGATGTCCCCAACCCAACACGAATGCAGACAAGTGCCATGTTCAAGAGCAACATACTACCGACACGACAGTGATACTGGTTCCATTTTTCCCCATCATTTCAGGCGAGTACCCCAATTATTTTTTAGAACAGGCTTGAAGGGGATAGCATATTCTTGTGATATAATTTTGTCCTTCAGAAAAATCCATCCTAGTACATTTAACGAGCCCTAGGAAGGAGGAACACGAGTATCATCATTACGACAGAATCCGATGTCATCAGGTTTTAATGAGTCTGACAAAGGAAGAATTCAACGTCTTTTCATGTTTAGAGAGTTTGAAAAGATAGCGGAAAAGTAAACTCCAACAGTCCCTTTTTGTAAATAGTTCCTGAGATCCGGAAAGGTAGAAAACTGTGTCTAAGAAAGCCTCCTAGTCGCGATAGGCTAGGGTATTCCTTTTTCGTAAATAATCTATCCCAACCCAAAAAAGGGGTAAACGTATACTGGGTAGATGTCGTTTCACAGCCAATTTAACGAGATCAAAACGACAAGAGACTCGGCAATCTTTTAAATTTTTAAGAGTCAGAAAAGAGCTAAAAGGTGACTCCTCTTGGAGGAATGAGTGGTATAAAGGGTAACTACTGGTTCCGGTAATGGTGGAACGTCTCAGAACAAGTAAAGTTCAAGAGGCTCGCTAACAATACCACTCATTGTAGCGATTCCTTAGGAACGGGTAAAACAACCAGGTGAAGGCATATGATCAGCCAAGCAGATAGTGAAAATGGAGTAAGAAAACCAAGGCTCATCTGGCAAAAAACAGGCTAATAAAATGGCAATCACAAGAGGTAAAATGGGAATGGTTTCATTTTTACAGAAGCTTGAAATCAGGAAACTCTGCTTGAAGTTGGTTTCATTTTTACACAAGCTTGAAACAAAGATAAACTATGCTTGAAACCGGTTTCATTTTTACACAAACTTGAAACGGAACCAAACTATGCTTGAAATATTTTAAGCATGCCCCCACCATGGTGACTCAATTTGAGGTACATGACCCCCAATCTTCAGTCCATATGAAAGGAAGATGGAGTGAAGGTTCAAGTTACGAGATCAAGAGAAAGACTTGACTGGGATTTTACGAGATCTTATCAAAGACTCGAGTTGAACAGGAAAGTGTTTCATTATTTTAACGAGGTTGACACATTAAAAGAACTATCCTCAGATGACCTTGTTTCATTTTTTAACGAGTTTGACACAACAAAACGAACTATGCTCCAGACAGTCTTGTTTCATTTTTTAAGGAGCTTGATACAAGAAAATGAACTATGCTCCGATGAGCTTGTTTCATTTTTTAAGGAGCTTGACACAAGAAAAAGAACTATGCTCCGACCTACCTCATCATAATGAACAAGAAGTCATCGCTTCCAAGAGTTCCACTCCTGATGGAAGGAAAACATCCTGGAAGTCAGGACCCAATGCCCCCAGCACCTGATACACAACAGCATTATCGATAAGTACAGGCATGGGTTAGGTAGCCACATAGTTGACCTGTGGTGGGGCAGATACAACGAGTGGATAAAAACTAGGAAGGGATGATGGAAAACGAGTTGCCACATCAAGACCAAAGAACGAAAGCTGATTAATGGTCATGATCCGTCCTTCATGTGGAAAACAGACCACACGGAAAAGGGAGGAGACAAGCACTCCCATGGCATAAGTATAATTGCGCCCCAAGAGCAGATTGAAATCCAAGGGGCCTGGAACAACCATCACATCCATATGGATGGTTTTATCTCCAAAAGTAATAGGTAACCTTGGAAGGATCCCTAACAGTTGACTAGTTCTTCTGTTAAAAGCCAACAGATTCTGCATAACAGGCACAAGCAGTGATGAACCAAATTCTTGACAAGTAGTTGAGGATAGAACACTAACAAACGCACCTTCATATATAACAGTGCTAGGTACGACCAGACCAAAGGTTTGTACCGTTATCTCAAAAGGCAAATAAGACAGAAGGTGGTATCCTGCAAATCAACTCCAGTCAAAGGAAGCGACCAAACTACTCGGAGGGGCTACCATTGAACCGAGATGGTCTTCCCCCGGTGTTATGATTGAAGAAGGAGCATCCTCCTTGACCTCCATCTCGAAGGTGGGAGGGGTATCCTCAGGGACCTCCATCACGAGAGGTGGAGGAGAAACTTCTTGAGGTATAGGGACAGGAGAATCTTTCTCCAAGTCCGAAGAATCTGAAGAAACAAGAAGAATATGGGGGATATGAGGACCACTCTCAACAGAAAAGACCTAGTGTACCATAGGCAATTCCAGCTCAACCAATCCCATGACCAATGGTTGGTTAGGGATGGATTCATGAATTTGAATTTCTAGGGAGCGGGATCGACAAAGGATGACTCTTGACCAACCGTTGAATCAACTGGTGAGGGACTCACAGAAAGTTATTTATAACCAGTTGGAAGGCATGGTGTAGAAATATTTGTGTTGTCCAAAACTCTCTTAGCTTCATCCATATACTAACAAAGGTGAATGGCATGGTGCCCTTCACACAACTTACAGGGATTGGTAAGCTTACCCTTCTTCGTAGGAGTTTTACCAGCACTAGCTGAAGACCTGCCCCCAACCTGATTCCCGGAAGCCAAAGGCAACGGCGGGCGGCCGTTGGACCATACTTCGAGTACCTTGGGAATTTCAGGGAAGTCTCGAAGAATATGGTCTCCTGTGCACAACATGTAAGGAAATTTGACTTTCCGTGGAGGGTTGGAAGGTTTATCAAGAGGAGATGGTTCAGAAGAAGTAGCTGCAGCTTTAGCCTCTCTCTTATCGGACTTCTTCTTCTTCTTAGCCACCTGGTTACTCGAATCCATACTTTCACCAGGCGAAGTAGAAGAGGAGGACGCAGAAACAAGTGAGGAAGGGGAGAGGTCCACCTTGGAATCAACATGATGTTGTTCAGGTGGAGGAACTGATTGAACAGTAGTCGAGACATTTGGGACCACAGAGGTTGAGAACAACCAAACAGGAAACCCAAAAGTTAACCCAGGAAGGGACAATGTTGCCATATAAGGAGCACCAACATTCCCAAAAGGAGGAAAATGACCAGGATTCCCATCAGAGGGGATTCCTTGGTTGGTGAACTCCGGAAAATTTTCCATTAGAAACAACTTTAGAACAACACCCTAAGGAAGCTAACTTTTACTAGGAATATTTCGTGGGAAGTTAATTTTCTAAAACATTGAAACCGGACTCTATTGTTTCATATTTTGAGAGTCAAGAAACGAGTAAAAGATGACTCTATCTATTTCAGTTTGGAAACAAGCATGAAAGGACAAGTGCTTGATGATCTTTTCAAGTTTAGGGAGTCAGTAAATATCAAACTGACTGCTCTGGAACTCTAGGCAAAGGATGTACTAGATATCTGTGAACTACAATATACACCTTCGTTTCAAAATGAAAGAGAAATCAACCAAGGACTTGATGTACGTGTAGGCAATCTCCCCGAATGATGTGTCCAGTGTATCACAGGTATAAGGTGGCAGACTCGGCTTCCTATGAATAAAGGCTAGCAACCTAGTGGGGTATCCCTTTATATGCGTGATAGTACGAGGAGCACAAGTCCATACTAGTGCTATCTAAAGCCAAGAGGCGAATGACAGCTACTAGGTTTAACGACGCCAGAACACGTCACTAGCCTAGACCTCTAAATATTTTGTTAATGTTTCAATGCTGCCTTAAGGTAAATTGAATAAATTTTAATGTTGATCTTCAATTATGTTTCAATTCCCAGGCCCTACCGAATGTTATATCTCAAAATTTCCTAAATTCACACTACATGCCACAATGTATCATTTCGTTCGATGAATAGCTAACTACGAGAAGGTTGAGAGCTTTCACACAATAACAAAATGATCACGAAACAACCACTAGTGTCTCTAAGGCATGCTAATGAAAACTAAAAGCTTTTATTTCAGAGTTACAAATCACTAATAACACATAAAAGATTCAATTTATGTTAATTAATCAAAAGCAGAAAAGATTTTTTGTATTTTCAATGTTTAAGAGGAAAGTGCACTAACGAAAATGAAAACTAATGAAAAGAACAATTTGAGAAGTTCACTCAATGCCAAACACACAATCAAATCTCAAATTGATAAATAAGTCCCTCAAATCAAAGATAAATCCCAAAGACTCAAATGAACCATGTAATATAGGCTCAAAACAAGACAAAGCGGAATTCGAATGAAGAAGAAGCCAATCACCCAAATAACGCAATAAAACGATGGACAACCACCAAACGAATAAAAATAAGCATCTTGGTATTTTGTAAATAGGAACCGGCATCTTAGAGTGACTCAGTTGTTGCTAGACCTTATTTGGGCTAGTAGGGATCGCCTCTATCCGTAGAGGGGATTACCTCTCCAACAAACTGGTGACCATACTGGGGAATGATGGTCCTTGTCAAGGGGGGTGCCATTAAAGTGGTTTCAGGTCATGTCACTGCTCGGAGGTCATGGAATAATCCCTCCAATGTGTGGGATGGGGGATTGCAGGGACAGTGACATATTACTGTGTAACAACTATAACATCTTTGCTTCTGAGAGTGACGGTACCTGATCCTATAAAATTTGAAGCTCCATCATTTCCAAAAGATACGGTTCCATCCTTCTTCACTTTCAGAGATAAAATTTCCTTCTATCTCCAGCCATATGTGTTGGGCAACCGCTATCAAAATACCACACATATTTGTTCTTTTGAGCCTTGAGAGCGAGAGCACAATTATCAGTCTTCTTCTTCTTCCATGTTCGTTCGTTTTGTGGCTTCGAATATTATTTTGGAGGATTTTCAGGTCTACAGTCTCTAGCTACGTGTCCAAAGTTTCAACATTTGTAACACTCAATATTATTTCTTAAATGTTCAAATATATTGATGTTTGGCTGAGCCCTGGGAGGTTCATATTTGACAGATCTCCTGGAATTGTATTCATTCCTGGGGTATGTGCGACATTCTACTAATTTATAACCAAATTTTCCACATGAATAATAGTAGCCATAAAAAATATGTTGGTGCCTGGATTAAAATCTTCATCAAGGAATTGTCTTCAAAGGCTATTCTTGTGAATCTTGTCCAATGAAGTCTACATGCATGTTAAGTCTCATAGGTTCATTGTATTTTTTTGTAGAAGGTCTTGCTTCTTCTTCTTTGTAACCGATGCCAGTTCTGTCATTCTAAGATCATTGATTGTCGATGATTTCTTCCAATGCCTTTGAGTTGTTGGCATAGTTTTGGATAGTTTTTCCTTTCTTCACTTCCTTACACAATGAGACTACTTTGGCTTCTAATTCTTCCCTTTCTTAGTTTATTTCTTCCAACTTATTTTGAAGTGACTCCTCAATACATTTTTCTTCTTCAACTTTAATTTTGAGACCTTGAACTTGTTCTTCAAGAGTATTGGAACAGATATTTTCTGCCTTGAGCTATTTTATAAGCTTGATTGATTCCTTAGAAAATTCTTCTATGGTGAATCCTTCTTCTTTGTTGTTTGATACATCTTGTTTATTGTGCTTGGCCATAAAAAATACTCTCTCATTGGCTTCTTCTTCGCTGTCATTGTCTTCATCAGATGATGAGCTATATTCTTTAGAGAGAAATTTCCTTTTGAATCCTTTTTTGTTGAATTTCATAAAGCCTTTCTTTCCTTTTGAGTTTTCATCACTTCTGTTCGAACATTTTTCTGCGAAATGCCCAACCTCACCACAACCAAAACATACCAATGGAATTTTACCTTTGAATTTTCCCTTACCAATTTATATTTTTCTCATAAAGTAAGCATATTCTTCATCTGAAAGACCTTCTCCATCATCTCCCTTTTCTTCACACTTGCAAGTGCATATATTTTCAATTGAAGGTTGTTTGTCCTTATTGGTTTTATTAGATGTAACAAATGCAGTTTATAGATGCGAAGTACCCTCTTCTTCATCAAGTCTCATTTCATATGCTATGAGAACTCCATGTAGTTCCTCTTTGCTTATTTTTTCCAGATTTTCACTATATTTTAAGATCGATACCTTTGACTTGAATCTCCCTAGTAACGTTCTAAGAATCTTTCGTAGAATAGTCTTCTTGTCAACTAGCTCTCCCAATCCTTCCAGAGTATTGGTTATTTCATCAAGGTATTGGAATTATGCAACAATGTTGCAATCTTCTTTCATTGTAAGTTGCTCAATTTTTTCTCTATATATTTGAAACTTTTCTTCTTTGACATTTGAGTCACCTGCATATATATTCTCAAGCTTGCACCGTACATTTTTTGTGGTTTTACAACCCAACACCTTGAGATAAGAAGATTCAATAATTCCACCGATAATAATATTCTTTGATTTTGCATCATTTACCAATTTTTTCTTACCTTGTTCATCCGCAGTTGATGTAAATCCATTTTGAATAGTGTCCCATACTTTTTAACCTTGCGCCAAGAGATAGAACTCCATTCTTCATTTCCAGAGTGCATAATTATTTTCATTGAACAAAGGTACACCATTCTTGATATGCTCCATGACCTCCTTCCAGCTATTAAATTGCTATTGAAAGGAGAGAAAGCATACAAAAAATGTGGACATTAATGGATTTTCACACCTGAGCATGCTAATTTCTTATCAATTGGGAGATCTCCCATAGTTAGACGAAAGGGAAATAATGCATTTATGGGATGTTACATGGGGTTTGATACACCAAAAGGACTAAACAACCATGCTTTTTTCTTTGGTTTAAGTCTCTAGCACTTATTCAGTGGAACTTCAAGGAACCACTTCGTACATTGCCACATATACCCCATATTAAGCTTGTAACTTGAAAAATTTGTGGCATTTTTCCATTTGTGGTCATGCCATCATGCAACAGAAAAAAAATATTGTAACTTCCATATTTTGAGATGAGAGATACTTGCCTGAGTTGGAAAGGAGACAGAGCATACACACAATGTGGACAGTAATGGCTTCTCACACCCAAGGATGAAAATTTGTTATCAATTGGGACATATCCCATAGTTAGCTGAAAGGGAAATAATGCCTTTACAGGCTTTAACATAATCTTCGATAGACTGAAAGGACTAAATAACTATATTTTTGTCTTTGGTTTTAGTCTCTAACAGTTATTCAGTGGACCTTCAAGGAATGAATTGGGACATTGACACGTATACCCCCTAGTAATCTTTTAACTTGAGAAGGTTGTGGCCTTTTTTTGTTTCTATTCATGCCATTATGCAAGAGAAAAGAATTGTTACTCTTATATTTTGAGATGAGAGGTACTTGCCTTAGTTGGAAAGGAGACAGAGCATATGCACAATGTGGATAGTAAGGGATTTTCACACATGAGAATTCCAATTTCTTATCAATTAGGATATATCCCATATTTAGACGCAAGGGAAATAATACCTTTATGGGCTCTAACATCGGCTTTGATGCACCAAAAGGACTGAACAACCATATTTTTTTCTTTGGTTTCAGTATCTCGCACTTATTCAGTGGACCTTCAAGGAATGACTTGAGACATTGCCAGATATACCGTGTAGTAAGCTTGTAACGGGAGAAAGTTATGGCCTTTTCCCATTTATAGTCATGCCATATTCAACAGAAAAAATTGTGACTTCTATATTTTGAGATGAGAGATATTTTCTTGAATTGGAAAGGAGACAAATCATACAAAAAATGTGGACAGTAAAGGATTTTCACACCCCAGAATGCCAATTTCTTATCAATTGGAAGATCTCCCATATTTAGACGCAAGGGAGATAATGCCTTTATGGGCCCTAACATATAATTTGATAAATTGAAAGGACTGAACAACCATATTTTTCGCTTTGGTTTTAGTTTGTAGCACTTATTCAATGGACCTTCAAGGAATGAATTGGGACATTTTGTATCTTCTATCTTTTATACTATTGATAAATAATAGTGGTTTGTGTCTTAGAATAAGAAGTGAGTCCATGACTTTGGACGTTACACTATCATAAAAAAGAATAAAATGTTGGCATAACCAACCTATTATGTTAGTTGTTAGCATATATGCCTTAGTCAAGTTCATTAGGAAAAATTTCAAGAAAAGTGATTTATCATGATGTATTTTCTTTTTTACATTAATCAAATATAAGATATATTTTCTCTATAAAATGCTTAATGAGGGTTGGACTATCATACATTATTTCTTATAAAATAGCTTTATTATACTTAATTTCCCTGCTTTCTACTTTGTTTTCCCTTGTTTCAACTTTCGAGATTAGCATCATGCTTTTACTTTTTTAATATATGAATTAGAAAGGTTTGTTTGTAGATAGAAAGATAAAAGAATGTTTTGAAATATTTCAGGGACATATCTAGAGTTTTTATTAGTTTTTCATTGGCCTTGTATTTGTTGATTTTAACTTTTTGTTGTTTTTTTTGTTCATCTAATTATGTACCTTCTTGAATTTACTTTGATGATGGAAGCTTCTATGAAATTAGGTTCATGAAGGGTAGAGATTTCTCCATAGATATTTCATGTGTTCAGTCCTTATTTACTTGAAGACATCTACAGGCACAAATGTGAGACTTGTTAGGATGTGTAGAAACAAGACAACAACTGTTAACTTTGAAGCCCAATCACCATATGAACTCGATTGGATTCGCTGTTGCACATCACTTGAACTCAGAGTATGTGTCCCTATTTATTCCTACTTTATATTATCTTTAAATAAGGTTGGCAGGGCATAAAACTTGAGTAATTTATTTCATTGCATATATATAAGTTGCGAGTCCTAGCAAGTGTGTGATGTGAAAGAATCTAGGTATTTGTTTTAAAGTGGTTCTGAGGTGTTTAAGAATTAGCCATACACCATGACATTAATATGATTCCCTGGAGTATTTTCCATGTTTATGTATATCTCGTTTTCAGATACCTACTATTGAATAGAAGGTTTACCAAAAACTAAATGTTGATAGATTTTAATATCACACTAACTATTATGAAAAGACATGAGAAGATCCAATTTCTCAATTGGAATATTATGACAAGGAGTACATCTATATGTAATACTCATAGAATTAGCAGAATATGATTTAGTTGTATTAAAATGAATATAGTTTTATAATGATATAAGTAGGAAATTTAACATTGTTGCTAACAATAAAATGTAGCATCATGGCCCCAAGAAGGGATTTCCTATCAAAATATACATCATGGAAACAAATTGATTTAAACAGAGAAGGATTAAAAACCATGTCAATATCCTACATGATTATATAAATAAATTTTTGTACAAAGAGGGTATTATTAATATCAGAACTGTCTGCATGCTCCATGAGGTTAGCCACAACAATGGGCTGCAGGGGTGGTCAACAAATCAGCATCCGTGTGTGAAACATTATGATGAGAATTTCTGTAAGAGATCTCTAGAAGATAAGCTAAGATATAAAAACAAAAATAAAGGAAGATAACATATTATTCATCACCCTAATATTGGATTTATATTTTACTCATAGAGAAGAATTATGATTTCATAGATGCCTAATAATTAAGTTAAGGATGGCAAGGTAATATTTACCCACCATGTAGACCTTGGCATACTTTCACATCCTCTTTGGGAAATAAAGTTTGTAAGATTTGGTCTGAACAAAGACACAGGAAGACTCCCATCTTAACAAAGGCCTTGGCAAATTCTACATGCTAGATAACAATTACTGGGAAAATGTGCATTTTGGTAGTTTAGAATAAAAAATATACAATATCTGAGGAAAAAATCTGTGGGATGGGTTCAAAATTTATCCTTTCAAAAGGAGTTAAGGTTCAACAACAACCACAACATAATACTAAGATATTCATAATATAGAGTCATTCCAACAATAGCTCTTTTACAAAAAGTAATATAATAGCTTAGAAATAAAACCCTAATCGATCTCATACTAGATGAGAAAATGCATGCCTTAGTCGAGATGATAAATTAACTCTTTATCATATTATGATGTCCACTTTCTCACAATGCAACCAAATTCTATCAGCACATATTTTGATCATAGCCAAATTTTATGCACAACAAATCCCTACACTTACTCTTGGAAATCACTACAAATCATTACTTGGGTAGATGAAAAACTAAATTTTCTATTTTTCATTATTATTTCACGTAAATTATTTCTTACATCTGTCCCAAAACACTTCCTTGAGGTGTGAGCCACAACCCTAATAATATAGTGTATAAACTTCATATAATTGTTAGAAATTCTTGAAGAACTCAATATATTCCAAAAATCCCTCATCGAAAGAAGGTTCTAACAATTCTCATATAAAATTATTTGACCTTTGAGTAATATATAAGAATCTCTCGAAATGGTCTTCCAAGGTCTCAGAATCACCCTATGTAGTCGTAAACATCTCATCCTACATTTCTCGTGTTTTGCAATATCTTTGACATTTATTCAAGAATACTCTCTTCAGTTCCTCCCAAGATGTTATAGTATTCATCCCCAACACCATGATCTAGTGTAAAGTTGAGTCCTTGATATTTTCGGGGCAATTTTTTTACTTCTAGGAATCCATAGAATAATCATAACTCCTACACAGTATATCAAACTCAAAAAGAAAATAATCGAGATCTTCATTCAATTTACCATGAAAATGTGGAGGAACGTAGGGTTAAATGTTCTTTATTTGAACCAATGCATGTGGGTCCAAAATTGAGAACCAAAAAGTGGAATGCTCCTCCATTTCTTAGTTCTCACTGACTTCTTCACCATGCACATATTCATTGTTTGCCATCTTTCCTCCTCCAAACAAACCACTTCCTACAAACTGTGAAGGTTTATTATGGTTTAGATATAAGTTTTTAGTCCAAACATTCTCCTTCTTCCCTTCTACTAGTTGTGAGATTCCTAAATTGTTGTCCCAAGAGTCTAGGTGAAAAGTACCACCGCAATGGGTTTGTCTATGCTTAGAATTCCTTCTTGCAGCAGAAGGTATGACATAAGAAAAAAATTATGATTTATCAATATTTCATTTTCCCTTATTAGGGTTGGGGCCCCTACCTCTGCTAGTCATTAGGTTTAAAAGAAATAAAAGCAAAAATAATTAGCAAAACTATAAAAAAAAATATAGTTGGAACAGATCAGTTTGAAATCAAATGTTACAGCTAGTTAAAAAAATATCACTACAACACAAAATTAATACAAAAATAATTTCCTTTAGGTAATAGATTAACAATGGAATTAAAAAAAAACAAAGCTGAGTTACCTCTAGTGTGAAAAAGAAAAATCAGAACTTTACCAGAATTCCTTCAATGTCTCCCTGACAATGACCCCAAAATATAGGGTGGCAGAATTGAAATTCAATTCCTCAAAAATTAATTATAAATCCAAGACTTCGTAAGCTTCAAGGCGTATCATAAGTAATGCTAAGGGTTTCGGGTTCACTCTGTAAATCATATCTCTATCACTGCAATTAAATCACTCAGGTTCAAAAGAACAACTTTAAATAAATCCTTTTAGTTTTATTCCTGCATTGTTAACACAATGACACCATACCACTCCAGAGACTAGATTCTCACTCAAAAAATAACAATCAGAGACTTTGAAAAATATTTCAAAAATAAACAAACTGAGAATTTATTCCAAACCATGCAAGCTCAAAAATTTTCAAACAAACTTGTTCTTATACTGAATTTTTTTTCGAAACAAGTCTATTCCTACACTCAGTTCCTGTACTAGGAAATACAAAAAAGCATTTTTCATGTACTAGGGAAAATTAAACCAACTTTGTTTCAACACTCAACAATCCTTTGTTCCTATACTAAAAGGAATATTGTGCAACAAGCCTAGAATCAGTTAATGTGGAAAGAAACCTTGCTTGAATCAAGATAAAATACCCAAACTCATCATACTCTCTTTAACTACTTAATGCATACATATCAATATAAGATGAAGACCTTATCAAATAACAGAAAAAATATTAAACTCATGTGCACAAATAAAGAGATCACCTGATGAATATATTTTTTTTATACCATTTTCTGATTTGATTAATATTTTATTTAAGATAAACTTCTAAGTTTATTAAATATCTAAAAGAATCACTTCACAAGGAGGATTCAACTGATAACCTCAATTAATTAGTGACAACCATATTTTTTTCTTGTACCCAAGATACCCAAGTAGCCATATGATAATCTGAATTCAACTGGGCCAAAAATACGATGTAACTTTTGAATCATAAATCTCTTAAGAAAAAAACAAGTCTACTCGCATAGTGACACTATCAGATAATAAAATTCATCATAACAACGTTTTTCACTTTCTTACTTCATATAAAAAATATCAAGGAATTATATATCATTCACCAAGCAAGTTCTATTCAATAATGTTTTTTCAACCGTGCAAATCTTCACTCAAAATAACTGTACACACCACATAGTAGATCTAAAATTTTAACTGAAGAGGTGAATTTGAAAAAAAATAGGAGCCTTCCAAATCAAAATCCTTTCTATCTTACAATAAATGTAAATATTTATTCAATGTTAAACTTCAAGAAAAAAACCCAACTATGAATGCAAGAGATGAGATCTGAACCTCTGTTACTCTTTCAAAAAATTTGCACAAGGGTTTATCCAGTTATAAACACACGTTACAAGTAACCTTCACAAAGATAACAACCACACCATTCACTTATCACACAATACAATAGATAGAGGGATAATGAACTGGGTTGGTTGGGCCCTTAGCCAACCAACTCATTTCCCTTTCTAAGGAAATAGGTTAATCTATAAGAACATATTTATCATCACAGTAATTAAAAAAAATGAATGCATGAACATAGAATTATCCCATTTTTATTAAATAAAAAAATTCTTTTCTCATTACATATCATATAATGACAAATCCAGCTCTAGAGAGGTTGCGGTGATACAAGCTTCTTAGGATACAAACATCAAAAAGCATCCACGACATTGCTAACCTACACTCTAATGTAACTTGATATATATACATATTACCTTAGCTCACGACCATATCAAGATGATAACAAAAGATGAAGTTGTTGGAAACTAATCCCTGAATTTAGAAACTCTCAAACTCTCCAAGCCATTTGCAAGAATAGAAGAAAAAAACTTCAGGAGATAAGGTGAACCTTTCTCTTTGACAACTGAGACTAACTTCTAGTCGGACTTCTCGAATAACTAACCTTCCACATTTGGTGCAAGAAATGAAGTAAGTGCAAGAATATCAAGATCTTCATGTATCATAACCACTTTGATTTTGAATTAGTGAACATGTATTGCAAAATCCATAAGGTAATGTAAATAGTGAGTTACATAGAAAAACATCGACCTATTTGACCATTAATTAAGATAAGAATACATTATCCATTTAGCCAAGGAATCATTAAAATAAACCAAAAATACTTGTATAGAGGTCTTATTTGAGTTGTGAAATAGAGGCTAACTTAAGTTAATTTAAGTAAAATTTAAGACAATTATGACAACCAACATACATTGATCTTCTTTTTTGAATACACACCTTGCAATGTGGTTAATGGAGACTTTGTGGTTGATGGTGGGACAACATGATTTTCCACCACACTCTCATTCTCAACAAAAATGTTGGGAGAATTCACATCACCATCCCATATAATCATGTGATGAACTGGATCACAACTAGGGCCCCCTTGTCTCTTGCCTCCTCATGTTCCTTGTATAAGTTGCAATAGAAACTCTTTGCATGGCTGCAACAACTTGTAGATTTACCAGGAAATTATAATTAAAACAAATGTTGATTTCGTGTAGTAGATCACCAATCACTCATGCATAGCAATTTGTCAATGAAAATAAAGCTTATTTCTCGGAATTTGATGTATATTTTCAAGGTATACAAGTATGGTATGCCAAATCAAAAAAAAATTGTTGATCTCAAAATTAACCCAACTAGAAATCCTAATCTAACCAAATAGCAATCTGAGTTCTCTACTCATTATACCCTAATTTCTACAGGCTAGAAGAACCAATACCTATTAAGCCTCTACTCAATTACAGGTACACAACTCTTGCAAATAAGTATAGAATGAATAATATCATATCAATGTTGTATTAGAAAACAAGGTAATGCATTGGGATTTTTAATCAATAGGCAACAACAAGCAATTCTTTATCTATGTACTATAAAATTCAATCTAAAATTTCCTTTTCCTGAATTCCAGGACTATGTGCATTGTAAGTCATGTGTCTTTAAACAATCCTGGGTTGCAAATAGTTAAAAAAATTTCAACTCTGTGGTTAGATGATCAGATAAAAAAATAAAATGTGTTTTTAACTTGATCACATTTACTTCTTTGATAGGTTAAATTGTATGTTCGGCTTACAAATTAGTTGTATAAACAATAACATAGCTTGTACCAAAGAGAATACATCACTAGAAAAAATAATATATTGATTTTTCATATTGTCTCCAATGGTAGTTGGTGAAAAATCTATGTGGACTTGGGCAAATAATTACACAGTTCTTGTTTTCTTCCTAGATTTAAGGTGTAGTCTTGATATTAATCCCTCTTCTACATGATAATAGGGAGCCCTCGATATTAGAATAAGGATAATAAGTGTTGCAGTGTAATAAGGGTTCCTAGGTTCCTTGGTTGCTTGGGTATGTGATTTAGCTACCTTTTTTCTGGATGCTTTTGTTGATCAAGTATTAGCTCTAAGGTGTGTGAACTCTTTCTTTCAAAGAATGCATGATGTTAGAATATGTATATCAAGGAATATATTTTGCAAACATTATGGGAATTCTTCTATTTGCGTTTTCTTATTTTTTCTTCATACAGGTGATATATTAATGTGTAATATGCCAAGGTTAATTCATAAAATTGAACATAAGACAGGAGAATAGAAGACTATTTATGACGTCTTATTGTGCAACATAATCCTATAAGTGAGTCATTTGGGACTTCAACTACAACTTTTGGACCTAGAACTCCATATTGTCTGCAATGGTAATTGGTGAACAATCTATATGGAATTGGGCATGTAACGACATAGTTCTTGTTTTATCTTTTTATGTTTTTTCTTCCTATAGTTAGGGTGTAGCCTTGATGTTAATCCCTCTTCGACATGAGAATAGGGAGACCTTAATATCAGAATGAAGACAGAAATCGTGGCAGAGTAATAAGGGTTCTTCGGTTCCCTGGTTGCTTTGTTATGTGTTTTAGCTAGTCATTTTTTGGGTGATTTTGTTGATCAAATTTTACCTCTAACGTGTGTGACCTATGTATTTTAAAAAATGCACGATGTTAGATTTTTTCTTTCAAGCAATACATTGTGTAAACATTATGGGAATGCTCCTATTTTTTTTTCTTGTTCTTTCTTCATGTGAGTGATATATTATTGTGTAATTTTTCGAGGCTAATCCATAAAATAGAAGAGAATATGGGAGAATAGAACACTAGTTATAAAACCTATTTGTGTTGCATGTCCCCATAGGTGGGTTATTTGGGACATCAATTCCAAATTTTAGACTTAGAACTGCATATTGTTTGCAATGGTAATTGCTAACCAATGTATGTAGATCTTGTGCATCTCTAGTCTCTACTCTAGTCTCTGATCTAGTCTCTGCTATAGTCTTTGCTTCAATGGATGAATCATATAAACAATAACAACAACAAAATTAAACAAAATTAACAACAAAAAAATCAACATGATGACACTGTTTAACAAAATTAAACTTGATAACACTGTGCACACACTTTGATTGTATGTCTCCAACAACTGACGAATGGAATGAATGTAACATTCTGCACACACTTTGACTGTATGCCTCCAATAGTTGATGAGTAGAATGAATGTTTCAAATACAAGTCAGTAAAGGTTGAGGCTGTTTTATAGTTTTTTGATGTAGAATTTGATTGATAGGGAAGATTGGCATGGATTCCTATCTCCCAAATTCAAATGTGTGTTATGGATTGATTTGTAGATGATCCAATGGCCAATAAAATTTCATGGTTGATCGTTTTGCTTTGCTGTGTTTAATTCTTGAATTGAAAGGGTTGGTCTCATTTATTGCATCATGTGAATTAATTCCTAAATTTAATGGTGGTGTTTATTTCCTTCATTAGGTTGAAGGGTTGAACACACATGTACATATGGTTGACATTTTACTTGTTCTTGTCGAGGATTTACCTAGCCATGGGATGTGTTGCTCTAGTTGAAATGAATGGTGGAAATGAATGGGTGTTTGTTTGATGGGATAGGTGTACTATTGGATAGAATTTAATGGAATGTTTTGTATTTTATTTTGACTTAATTTGTAATTCATATTTGGAGGTAGTTGAGACAGGATGTCTTGTCAAATTCTTACATTAGAGGCTTAGTGTTTGAAAACTATTGCTCCAATAAATATATGGGCCCATTTTGGATATAATTTAATAACTTATATAACTTCATATTAACTATGTATGTGCAATTTTTTGATATTTTATTATGATTTTCTTATGGATGTGTGAGACCAGTACTATAACAACTACAGGTCCCTGCAAAACAATAGAAGTCCCTCGCCTAAGGGTTGAGGTTGTTTTATATTTTTTTGATATAAAATTTGATTGGTGGGGAATATTGGCATGGATTTCCACTGCCCTAATTCAAATGTGTGTTATGAATTGATTTTTATATGATCCAATGGCTAATAAAATTTCATGGTTTATCCTTGTGCTTTCGTGTGTTTAATTTGTGAAATAAAAGGGTTGGTGCCATTTATTGCACCATGTGAATTAATTCATGAATTGAATGGTATTGTTTATTTCCTTCGTTAGGTTGAATGGTTGAACAAACATATAAATATGTTTGGCACACATTTCACCTATTCTTGTGCAGGTATTATCTATCCATGGGATGTGTTTCTCTAGTGGAAATCAGTGGGTGCTTGTTTGATGGGATAGGTGTATTGTTGGATAGAATTGAATGGAATATTTAGGGTGCATTTTGACTTGATTGGTAATTTACATATCGAGGTAGTTGGGAAAAGATTGCTTTTCAACTTGTTATGCTAGAAGTTTAGTGTTTGACAACTATATAATTTAATAAGTTATATATCTTAGTATTAGTTATTTTTGTGTAATTTTTTATGTTTTATTATGATTTTTTGATGGATGTGTCAGACCATTACTATAACAACCATTAGTCCCTACACAAAAATAGAAACCTCTCTCCTATTGCACATATTTTATTATAATGCAATCATATAGAACCCTCTCCCCTATTACCCATATTTTGTTATATTGCAATCATATATCTCTGGCAGCATGTGAAAAGTTGTCTTAGCTCATTGTGACAAGTTATCTAAGTTCAATGAACTCACATAGTGTCCAAATACAAAACTTACATAGTGTTGTCCACATCCATTGAACCTTTCCATACCACTTTAGTACAAATTTGAAATAAGTTATATTCATGTAAAACAGGTGATGTGCATGTTAAGATATTATTTACTTATTTTTAGTTTGGCAGATTAAGTTCTGCAATTGGAGAGTGAAAAATAAAATTACCCACGTTTTCCTATCCAGAAAATTCCAACCTTGTGTAGTGTTTCCACCGGATTAGACATCTCTGAAAACCATAGACACTATGAAGCACCGTCGCTGTCACTACCACCCTTAATACATTGATCAGTAAAAAAAAATTTACTAACTACCACCCTTAAATTAATCCTATTGTATCCTCACCATGGTCGGTTAGCAATATTCATAACTGGCAATGTACAGATATTTATTGAAATCTTCCCAATCATTAAAAAAAATGATTATTACATCAGCACAGATCAATGTTAAGCTTGGCATACCTTGATTCTTGGATTTAAATATGATTATTACATATAAATAAACCGGGTCAATAAGTTATGACAGCTCCAGTCATTAACAATGGATTAAAGGCCTTATGAGGTCGTGCCATGAATCTTTTCTTGTCGATGTTATTGGCATTCATTTCGACTTAATTAAGAGGTACTCCTAAGCACTAGTTATCTCTGCTGTGATCCTTTGGCAATCTGGCGCACATTAATTTTTTTGATTTGGAAACTGGCTGTCTATACGCCGTGGATTTGGAAATTATCGGACAGTGAAAATGAATTAAGTTTTGGCTAATGACTGCTGGGCTTGTAACCGTTTTCTCATTCACATTCCTCAGAGGGTAGGTTTTGGAACCGACTCTGCTGCTCCAGGGTTTCTTCTTCCAGTTTTTCTGGGCACATAGCCTCTGCTCGTTGGCAGCCCAGTGTCTCTGTGCGTTTTTGCGTCCCCTGCTAGCTGGTGTACCCGGTCTGCTACTGCAACGAGAAGATTGGTAAGTTTATATACTAAGCTTGCAGTTATATTACCTTCCTGTTAGAAATATTAAATTTCTCCCTCTAGGTTTGAATCTCGTTTTAATACTAATGCGCTATTCCGTGATTTTTCTTCTTGTATGGCTACTTACGGTTCAGTTCATGTCTTGCAAACGCTCTCAGACAAGGACGATAGGTATTTCTCTTGAATTCTTTCAGGTATTTTCCCTAATTCCTTGTTCAATTAGTTGAAACTTGATTAAATGAAAGGCAGGGTCTCGTTTCTGTAGCCAGTTCATGTTTTAACTTATTTTTTGATTCTACATGATAGGTAACGGATTCGTCTCCTCCTACGCACACCATTTGTCACGCTTGCAGATTTCAACGGTGCATCTCTATTTCGAAATGGCTAACTGGTGCTTACCTTGCTCCCACAGGCACCCCTGTTCGAGCCTTAGGGTTATTCCTTGGCCGCAAGTGGCTGTTGATATCTATGGCTCTGAGTTGAAATATTTTCTTGGAATTTGATATATATGTCACTTAGTGATTAGTAGCCACACCTAGGGTTAAATAGAAAGGCTTTTTTTATTTTATTATTACGGCCACAGGCCTATCTTCTGTGTAATATCAATGGATTCTCTATACTTTTGATAACTATAACGATAGACTTATTTCAATTATCATCATGTTATTTAAGCTCGGGGTTTACGATCTTTGTCCATGTGGTTAAGTACTGTGTTGATATATGCATATAAGTTTTAGAACAGAGTTTCTATCTCGGATTTGGACTACTGTGTATATATCTCCAAATGTATCAGTTCTGCCGATTCTAGTTTCTAGTTATGCGTATTTTTGTTCTCACCTGTACATCCATGAACCGTCAATTCATTTTTTTTTCATTTCTCTTTTTTTTTTCTTTTTCTATCTAGTGAATGATTTTATTCGAATAGCAGGCAATAAATTCCTTCGTCAGTTACAGTTTATCTCTCCTCTACGAAGGAAAACAAACCTATTCATCTTGATGTCTTTGTACAAGCTTATGGCTTCGGTTATATATATATGTATTTCTCGCAGAGGTTTTGTTCTTTTCCTATAACTGAATGTAGTGAATTTTACACACTCTGTCAGCATTTCTCTCCTATTTTCTTAATGACGAACTTATTATTTTGAGTAAGCTTGCTTCTTAGTATTTCGCTTTGACTCAGTTATGCTAGTCTTTATCTGTATTTCGTGACCAGACCACGAATTTTCCGTGTATTATCATAGATTATGAAGGAAAACCAGCCCGGAAATCTGGTCACAAATATTGGGCTAACAATCCTTCAGTTAGCTAGTTAGATTGTAGCTTTCTCTTTTCTAAATAGAGTTGATACACTTATATAGAGTGAAGAAGTAAATTTGTCCCATAATTTTCTTTTCTGTTTGTTAACCCTAAACACCTAAATTATTTCAGTCCTTACAACATTTCAATTTTTCTATCTGAAAAATTTAAGGAAATAATATTTTATACCACGGTCAGGGTTACAGGGTCCATCTAACAAATTAAGAATGCAATCATTTTTTTTCTACTTTCAGACATACAGATTCCATATAATAAATTAAGAAAAAAATCATTTTTACTACTGTCAGTCATACAAATTCCATCTAATAATTTAAAAAAAAATCATTTTTACTACTGTCAGTCATACAGATTCCATCTAATAATTTAAGAAAACAATCATTTTTTCTACTATCAAAGATACAGAATCCACTCATCTATACTTAAATCTGACTGATAAATTTTGATTTCCACCCTTCCACGAGTTGGGCAATTACGTCCGGCAACTCTCCCCCGTGTTCCAAGTCTGAGTCATTGTTGAACACAGAAATCTGGAAGAGAATCTCGGGACAGTCTAGTCGAATTCTCCAACTCCAGTGAATCAGTTTCCTCTATAAGTTTCCCTTCAAGGGTTTACTTCTCAGGAGGACAGATTCTTCTCTTTTTTTTCCATTACAGAACCCCAAACTCTCTCCCAGAATCTTTATTTATTCCAGAGTTTTTTCTTGGGTAAATATGGAACTGTTTTTCTATTCAACTAACTCTAGATCTTGAATTTACTTTTACCATCATTCTTTACTCATGAAACTAATTTCACAAGTAATCTTTTATTCCAAAAACAAAAATTAATTTATGTTCATAATATTCTACTTGCACCAAAATGACAATAATACTTAATCCATTCTTAACATTTAGTCTAACCATTTTTCAACAACTAAGACAGTGGTTACAGTTGCAAGAAACAATGAGATTGTCTTGAAAGGGTACTGGTGTTGTCATAACCAGGAGAACTACTATTATATGTGCATACGCCTCAATCGAACACGACAAATTTTACGAACTTATATAGACCTTCATCGCATCAGAAAAATCTGATAGCTTCATATACGCGGTGAATCAACGCAGCGCCACATTTTCGATTTATGAAAAGATTCTTATTCTTTCATTGTTATAAAAGTATTTTTAATCTGGTTGTTTTTAATGTGATTTTTTTAAAGTTTTTGGATTTATTTTTTTGATTTTATTTGTTTAAAATTAGGCAATAATTTATTGAAAGCATAAGTTTGATAAGTAAACTCTGCACAATCAAAGTTCTCTAAAGATTTTTCACAATGTTGAAACCACCAAAACTCCAAATAATCACATTAAAAACAACTCCATTTTTAATGAATAAAAATATTTAAGACTTATTATCTATAAAATATATAGTAATATGCTTTATTTGTATTATTAAGATACTTTTTATATGAACATGGTGTATTGCTAACATAATTAGTATATTAACATGAAAATTTTAAAATCATATAAATTAATTAAATATAAAAAACTATAAAAGAATTTATAGTTAAAAACTAACATTAAAAAATTAAATTAAAACTAATTTTAAATAAATGAGATTGCCATTTTTTATTTGAAATTAAAAAATAAGATATTACATAATGTAGATAAATCAGATTGGCATTTATTATTTAAAATAAAAAGGTAAGATATTATATAAGTTAGCTAGATGAGATTGACATTTATTATTTGAAATTAAAAAATAAGATATTACATTTTATGGTGAATAGAATTTTTTATATTAATTCAAAAACTTATTGCTTTTCAAAAACCTATTAGCATAAATTTTACTAGATTTATTGGCCAATAGGTGTATACCCAAATACAAAAAAAAATTCCAAAATGACATTGGTTTACATAAATTGACAACAAAAAGGTGTCAAAAAACCAGTAATAGTAAAAGACACAATTATCATTATACATCTTCAGAATTTATCGCAATAGGGTGATTAGGACTCGAGCTACGAGATGTGGAGGGATCAGATTCACAATGAACATGCCCCTTCATGTGAGCTAGTATGTTTTTTATACAGTCGAGCTTTTCCTGAATGTGATGTTTCCCTCTCCATAGAATGACCAATTTATCATGCATCTCCAAAACATTTATTTGAATGTGATTCATGAAATCTAGAATGTCATTGTGATCATCTTGTTAGGCCTTATTGAGTTGATCCAAGGAGCTTCTCAGTTGTCGAATGATAACAACACCATCTACTGACAAGGTAGCATTCATCAATGAGGGAAAAGGCTGAGAGAAAGGCGGGTACACTATTTTTCCCTCACCCTGCTCATTATGTTGCTACCATGCTTGAAATCCCCTTGCCTCCATCCCTCCATGCGCCCAGGCACACCGAAGATGTGTATTCAATACCCCCTTATTAAATTATTGACCAAGAAAGAAAGCTATTCTGCTACACCAACTAGTCTGACGAAATAATTAGGGATGCCCCTTTGCCACCCTTGGAGCCGAAAACTTTGAAAGCCCCCAATAAAATATCCTCTTACCAGGGAGGCCCAAAATGTGCAAGAAAAGATCCACTTCGTCGTTATCGAAATTGATCCTTCAAAAGGTTAAACACATCAACCACCCAAGAGATTTTAATGAGTTCATCCTGGAATGAAAAAGATTCCTGAACCGGTAGGACCACACTAATAATTTTCTAATCAGGCTCCCCCTTTTCCAAAAATTCTAAATCCATGCACAACCGGAAGCTAGAGCACTTGCAACCCTAAAGCACCCAAGATAATGACTGACCAACTTCCAACCAACCACCAGATTTGTTAGCTTCCCAAATGTATACCAGAAAGGAAAACCATGATGCACCTTGCCGGAAAAACACTCCTCTCCAACACACATAAGGAAAATAAATAGTGTAGTCACACAATTTACCAAAATGAATTTAACAACCAAGCTTAAATTTTTTTTCCTAGTGTGGACAACCCATAATAGTTCTAAGATTGGGTCCAAAGATGTTATTTTGATCTTATAGTCTCTCTGCCCCTTGAAATTTCTCCCACCACGCAACTAAATTTTGAATTTCGAGATATCCTTACACTGAGATTCCTACTCTCTTTGTGTGTGTAGTTAAATTCCACACAAGATTCCCCCTTCTACTGTTGGGATAAGACAAAGAGCCTTGCCTTAGTATTTCTTATCCCCCTTCAACACACAAACATACAACCTACCAATCATCCTTCCTTCTATTTTACTTTGATCCATCAATCATCATAGGACATACCATTGGCCTCTCTACGGATACAAAGTTCTAATGAGCTACATGACTTCCCTTAAAATCATTAATTTCCACCCTGAGATGGCTTGGAATTTCACACCAGGAACATGCAACCCAACTAAATCATACTAACTTATAAGCTATCAAGAAGACTTATGAGGTGGCAAACCCCATCCACAATTATCTAAGCCCATTCCTGTCACAACATCTAAGAGAAATAATGAATTTATTAAATACTAAAAATTAATTGAATTTTTTTGAACTCCAATATGTTTTATTTATATTTTATGTTAATTTTTCATATTATTATATATTAAATTTTTTAAATTCTATAAATGCAAATTAAATAAATAATTATATTTAAAAGAATAACATTATTAATATATTATATTGAAGAAAACAGTATTTTTAAATAACATAAATGTACACCATGTTCGTACTCTATTTTTTATAGCCAAAACTAGTTCGAGAAAAAGGCTTTACATAAACGTCCGTTATCACAATTACGACCATTCATTGCAAAAAGAACGGAAGGATTCCTGAAAATTACTTTTCCTCACTAATAAAACGAGGTAAAGTGTCATGTTTTTCATATGATAAATGTGTTAAATTTTATATTTATATTATTAAAAGTGAATGTTTATATTAATTAATTTTTTTCTAAATAATATATTTTGTTTGAAATTTAAAAGATTTTTTTGGAATAATAAATTTGAGCGATATAATTAACTAAATTTAAATTTAGTAAAAATATTTTTGAAACTAACTCTACTTATTCAAAAATCTAAACATCTCATATTAAAATTGCAAATTTTATAAAGTCTATACTAATTTTATTTATCCAAAAGCTTAAACATTCAAAAGTAAAATTATAACTTTGACTTTTTAAAAACTATAAATTCTTTTAAAGACCATCTAATTTGCTTAATTTTAAATGATCAAAATTTTAAGATATATCCTACATATCTTATAGTAAAATTGTAACATTGACTTTTTAAAAACAGTAATTTTTATATAATTTTTTTATGGTTGGTTGGCATGTCGAAATGAATTAAAATTTCTAAACTTCATAGAGACAATAATTTCGAAAAAGATGAGATAGTTGGAAATATCTTTGATTAGAGATTTAAAGTTAAAATGACATCACAAATTGACACTCTAATTTAGTTACTCTACTAAACTAAATTGTAATTTTTTTTTTAAATATTTAATTTTAAAATTCATTTATATGAAGTAATTTTGTTTTTTTATTTTTTTTTTAAATATTTAATTTTAAAATTCATTTATATCAAGTAATTTTGTTTTTTTATTTTATTTATCTATTTTTAAATTCTTTTTGTTAAATTTTGATAGTATTAATTTTAAATATATGATTTGTATTTTGAATATGAAGATTTTCATAGTTGTATATGATGTTGAATAGTTGTATATGATGTTGAATGAAGTATTTATGTAAAATGAAAAAAACTTTTGAGATTCATATTAATTGATGATGTTGAATGAAGTAACTCTGTAGAATGTAGTAAATCTCTGAGATTTAGAGTAGATATAGTATATATTATGGGGCACATATTTTTTTATTTTATTTTTAAATTTTGGAGTATAAGGTAAAAATCAATAAAATAATAAATGAATATAAAGATGAAAATCGGGTGGTTTAAGGAGGTGATATTTTATTGTAGAAAACAATCAAAATTGTAGTGGAAATCTGGGTTACAACTATCAATATTTTGGATACTATCAATATTTTGGATTTTGGGGGATGGAAAAGTTCTTCATAGGGCTAAATTCATTTCTACCATAAAAAAATGATTTATACACTCATATGGTTAATTTTTATGAAAAAAAAAAACAAAAAACCCAAAAATAGACTAGATTTGAGGGAGAAAAAATTGTCTGGGCTAAATTCTAGCAAAATAAATAAATAAATTTGAATAAAGAAAAACAAAATGAAAATAATAAAATTAATAATAATTAATATATTGTTTTATTAATAATTGAATGATTAATAATAATAATAATAATAATAATAATAATAATAATAATAATAATTATTATTATTATTATTATTATTAAGAAGGATGGATTTAGTGAATATATTAAAAAAAACCAATGTAAAAATATATATATTTTTTGTAAGGTATCTTCATCATGTCCAATATATCACTAGCATTGAGCGATGAATATGAACTGAAAGTGTGACTTCAAAACAAGGAGTGCTTTAATAGAGAATTTTACCTCACATCAAGGAGTGTTTTAACACAAAATCTAATCACTCTCTATCCAAAACTGTGTAGACCAAATATAAAAATATTAAATTGAAAAATGCATTTTAAATTATTTTTTTCTTCTCACTTATTTGTAATATTTTAATTATTAAAATTTATTTCTAAATATAAAAATAATTGATTTTTTTTTAAACATAAAAATAAATTAAGTATTATAAGAATTTATAAAATATTGATTACATAATTAATAATTTAAAATTACAGTTCTCTTACTTTTGTAGATAAATTATTATTATGTTAATAGTCATGTATATTTTAATTTTATTATCCATGATCATTAAGTGGATCTTATATAATATTCTAGACTAAAATTAAAATTTATTTCCAAAGTAGTTAAATCATTTTCTTCTTTCATTTAAATTCATCAATTAAATATGTAAGAATATTCTTATTCTATATAAGAAGATTAATAATATTTTTCAATTAGTTATGTCATTTCTCTCTTTCAATTAAATTCATTAATTAGGAATACCTTAGTTAAAAATCTTGTTACATGTTTTGTTAAAATGTATATATGTTTAACCCATAAATTAATTCTTTTTATCATTAATAATACTTATGCCAATAGGTATGTGTCTATTTTGGAGTAAAATTTCAAGAATTTTATTTTAATTATGAATATTTTTTAGGTGGATGGTAGAGATTTATACTTCATCGAATATTGTATAATATTCTTAGTGATATACATAAATGAAAATTTGAAATTTATTTGCGAAATTGTTATGTCTTTTTACTCTTTTAATTCAATTGATTAATTAAAAAAAAACATGTGAAGAAGTTTCATATGAAATGTGTTATGATTTTAGGGACTTGTGGTATTCATAAGTGATAGTATTGGCCCATGATTTTGTAATAAAGTTTATTTAAAAATTAATAATTTCTATGATAAAGTGGGGTTAATCAAAATGGATAATAATAAGGCGTTCTTATTTGAAAACAACCCCCTTCTGCACCATCCGATCAAATGTTAGACCATTGAAATGTTTTAAGTCATTTGATCCACCCCTTCTTAGTTTAACCTAAATACCTAACTAACTCTCTAAACCCTAATAATCTCTTCCACCTCCCTATGATATACAACCTTGAAAATATAATAACAATAAAAAACCATAGATTCATCCTTATGAGTCTTTGTTGCGAGCCTAAGACTCAGAGTGAGCCAGAAAGAGATGTTATATTATCGTGATATTCCGAGAAAACATTTCCCCCTTGTACGCCACTCATTTCATTCATTTACAAGAAATATTCTTTAATGTTTCCCCCAGACATTCTCGATTTCTTATCCCCCACTCAAGCCATTTATTTGTAGCAAAATTCTGCAACCAGGCTGTTGCAGATGGGTTCTTTTTGGCAATAATCATCGAGCAACAAAGACGTGGCTTTTAGGGTTTTACCTCTATTTGAAATTAATTCATTGTTGTTGGAAATTAATTCCCACTGCAATCTGAAATAGGTGGACAAAAATATGATTTCTGTTGATATTTCAGAAGGACAGATGCCGCAAATTCGTGATTCATTTTTTCACTCAGCTGTGCATTAAATTTTTTGGGTTAATATCCCTACAGCAACTGAATTTTTTTTTCCAAATGGCACCACGTTATCTCCCACCACCTTACTGCATTTAAAGGATGATAAGAACAAAAGATATTTTTATTATTTTAATGTTTTAAGTCATAATGTGTTTTCAACATATATATGTAATAAACAATAGTAGTTTTTAAGGTTAGACAGTTAGAGAATCAGAGATAGAGGCAGAGAAGAAGATAGAGAGCAAAAAATAGAGGAAGTCTGAAATGCTGTGTTTTGTAGCAGCATAGCAACTCTGTGTGTTGCTACAACAGGAATTGTGTGTGTTGCCACAACTGACTGTGTGTCTGAAACATCAGAGGAGCACTGTGTTTGTTTCTACAACTGGAACTTTGTGTGTTGTCACAATTGACTGTGTGTCTGTATCAGTAGTAGAACACTCTGTGTGTTGCCGCAAGTAGAACATGGTGTTGCCGCAAAGGAGACTGTGTGTTGCCGCAACAGAAGACTGTGTGTTGCCGCAACAGAAATATGTGTAAAAACAAAAATTGAAAAACATATTAAGGAGTATTTTGTTTATTCCAGAACTGTACTTTTGATGAAAGTTTGTATTTTGTAATAGTCATTTTTATGGTTAAGGAAATAAGGATTTACTCCATCTCTCTGTCCACATCTCTACCATTAAATATTTGTGTTTAATTGAGGAACTTTGTTTCCTCTATTTTGTTCGAAATATTCAGAAATTTCCAACATAGTATCAGAGCATGCCATTTAATCAATTTTTCAACAGGGTATCAAAGCTAGTCTTGGCACTTAGTGAACAAAGAAGAGATCACTCTTCACTGTAGAAGCTATAAGAAGGTTTTTCCATCAAGAACACTGTAAAGTTTACACAATTAAAATGGCAACAACAGGCATCAGCTTGAGAAATCCCCAACTTCCACAGCTTGATGGGAAGAATCATGAATATTGGGCTATCACTATGAGAGCCTTGTTTGCTTCACAAGACATATGGGAGCTAGTTGAGAATGGCTACATAGAACCAGCAGATGCAATAGCATTGGCTTCTTTGACAACAGCAGAGAGAGACTTGTTAAAATATAATAGGAAGAAGGACTCCAAAGCCCTCTTCTATCTCTTTCAATCAGTGCACGAGAGTATTTCCCCAAGGATTTCAGTAGCAACAAAATCTAGGGATGCATGGGATATTTTGAAAACTACCTATCAAGGCATGGAGAAGGTGAAGACAGCAAAACTGCAAATGCTGAGGAGAGATTTTGAAACTCTTTGCATGAAAGAGTCTGACAATATAGACTCATTCTTCACTCATGTTATTGGGCTGGTTACCCAGATAAGGTCTCATGGAGAGACATTTGAAGAGAGAAGGATAGCGGAGAAAATATTGAGAAGTCTACCCTCAAGATTTGATGCCATAGTAGTGGCAATAGAAGAGACAAAGGATCTCTCACTTTATACAATGGATGAGATTAATGCATCCTTGATGTCTCGTGAACAGAGACTAAACAGCGGATCAGATTCCTCATTGGAACAAGCTTTCAAGACCCAAATGTCTTTTGGGTGAAACAAAGGTCAAGGAAGATCAAGAAACTGAGGAAGAGGCAGAAGCCAAAAAAAGGGAAGAAATGACCCTGCAAGCATGAGTGGAAGGAGAAGAAATTAGAACCAGAATGAAGGCTCAAGCCAACAACAAGCTCATGGAAAAAGGTATGAAAAATCCCAAGTCCAATGTCATTATTGTAAAAAATATGGGCACTATGCCAATGAATGTAGAAAAAATAAAATTGACATGAATAGTAGGCAGAATGCTAGTTTTACAAAAGAAGAAAAGAACCAGAAGAATGTGTTGTTAACATATAATGTAGCACAAGATAGACAAGATGATGTATGGTTCTTAGATTCAGGTTGTAGTAATCACATGACCGGAAACATAGCAATGTTTGCCAATCTGGATGAAAATGTTAAATCTGAAGTAGCAAGAGGAACTAATACTAAGATCTCTGTCAAAGGAAAAGGCAGAGTAAGTATCATGGCAAAGAATGGAGAAAATAAGTTTGTGCTAGATGTATATTATGTACCTAGCTTGAAATGTAACCTTTTGAGCATTGGACAACTCATTGACAAGGGCTACAATGTGTTCTTCAAAGATGATGTGTGCACAATCAAGAACATACCTCTAAGCAAGAAAGTCATTACAGAGGTGCAGATGACAAGCAATAAAATGTTTCCTCTCAATATCAGAACAAACTTGAAGGAAAGTGGAAAAGTTGCAGCTGTAGCACAAGAGGTCTTTCAAGAGGAGGTGAAATATGAAAACTGGTTATGGCACTTGATATTTGGACATGTCAATTTCGGAGGCTTGAACTTGTTGCACAGAAAGGGAATGGTAAAAGGTTTACCATTGATTGAGAAATCAGATAGCCTTTGTGAAGGCTGCATCTTGGGAAAACAACACAGAGAAAGCTTTATAGCAGGAAAGAGTATAAAGGCAAAGGCACCCTCAGAGATTGTCCACTCAGACTTATGTGGACCAATGCAAATGTCATATTTAGATGGCAACAAATATGTTTTGACATTCATAGATGACTACACTAGAAAGACATGGGTGCACTTCTTGAAACAGAAGAGTGAAGTGTTTGATCACTTCCACCACTTCAAAAATCTTGTTGAGAAGCAGAGTGGGCACTACATCAAAGTGCTAAGAACTGACAGAGGTGGAGAGTACATCTCCAAAGAGTTCCTACGTTTCTGTAGGAAGAATGGTATATATAAGAAGTTTACCACAAGGTACACACCACAGCAAAATGGTGTTGCAGAAAGGAAGAAAAAAACCATCATGGACATGGTCAAAAGTATGCTGAAGGCAAAACACTATCCAAATGAGTATTGGGCTGAAGCTGTCAATTGTGCAGCGTACATCTTGAACAGACGCCCAACGAAAGCTGTGATGAACAGAGTACCTGAAGAAGCATGGAGCGACATAAAGAAGATTGTCACCCACATGAGAATATTCAGTTGTGTGGCTTATGCACACATTCTGGATCAACTGAGAAAGAAGCTTGATATAAAGAGGGAGAAGTGTATCCTTGTTGGATACAGTGATGATTCAAAGGCATACCGACTGTATAACCCATCAACCAAGAAGTTTATTATAAGCAGAGATGTGTAGTTCACAGAGGAAGGAGCTTGGGATGGAATTTTCGAGAAAATGATGAATGTGAAGACGTGTGTCTCACGAAGAAGAAGAGGAAGGGACAGCAACAAATAACCCCTCTTTGGTGGCTCCTCCTCCACCAGCGCAAGCAAAATAAACCACACCACAAGCTGGAAATATATCAGCCTTGAGAAATCAAGGAAGTGCTTCTTCAAGCACACCACAGGGAACTGAAACTCCATCGAGTTCAAGTGGAACTCCAAGTACACCAAGAAGACCAAGATTCAGAAATCTGAGTGAGATTTATGAACAAGACGAGTTAAGTGATAATGCTGGTCTGAACTCTTTGTTTTCTTTGTATTGTCATGTTGATGACTCAATTCATTTTGAAGAAGCTGTAAAGGAAGAAAAATGAATTGAAGCAATGAACGAAGAGATTGGTGCAATAGAAAATAGTAATACATGGGAGTTAGTGGACCTCCCTCAAGGTAAAGAAGTCATTGGAGTAAAATTGGTCTACAAGACCGAGAGAAATGTTGAAGGCAAGATAGAAAGGCAAAAAAAAAAACTTGTTGTCAAAGACTACAAGCAGCAACAAGGAAGGGACTATGAAGAAACCTTTGCACATGTTGCAAGGATGGAAATGGTAAGAACATTGCTATCCATAGTAGCACAATAAAAATGGAAAGTTTATCAAATGGATGTGAAATCCACATTCCTGAATGGAGTGTTGAAAGAAGAGGTATATGTTGAACAACCTCCAGGTTATGAAATTGAAGGCTAAGAACACAAAGTGTGCAAGTTGAGAAAATCTCTTTATGGGCTGAAGCAAGCACCAAGAGCATGGTACATCAGGATAGATGCTTACCTGATTGAGAATGGGTTTGAGAAATGTGATGGAGAACCCACACTCTACATAAAAGAAAATAATGGTAAGATTCTTATTGTTGTTTTATATGTAGATGATTTGATCTTTACTAGCAATGAAGTTTCTCTCATTTCTGATTTTAAAGCAGTCATGAATAGTGAATTTTAAAGGACTGATTTGGGTTCTTTGAGATATTTTCTTGGAATAGAGGTAGAACAAAATGAAAATGGGAATTTTATCTCCCAAGCAAAATATGTTGAAGAAGTGTTGAAAAGATTCAACATGCAAAACAACAAGGCAATTATAACTCCAACTGTCATGGGGTTGAAATTAATCAAGGAAGACAGTAGCAAGGATTTTGATCCAAAGTTGTACAAGAGCATAGTTGGCAGCCTCATGTATTTGACTGCAACTAGGCCGGATATTATGCATGCTGTGAGTTTAATATCCATATTTATGGAAAGACCGAAAGAGACTCATTGGCAGACAGCCAATAGGATTCTAAGGTATGTGAATGGAACAAAGAGGTATGGTATTTCATACACCTCATCTGAAAATTATGAATTGATTGGTTACACTGACAGTGATTGGGTTGGAAGTGTAGATGACAGGAAGAGCACATCTGGATATGTGTTTCATATGGCATCAGGAGCCATTTCATTGGCTTCCAAGAAGCAACCAATTGTGGCTTTGTCAATAGCAGAGGCAAAGTATGTGGCAGCTACAGTAGCAGCATGTCAAGTAGTTTGGATGAGAAGAATGTTAAGGAGCTTGTGTCATGAACAAGTAAAAGACAAAACAATATATTGTGATAACAACTCAGCAATAGCATTGTCAAAGAATTCAGTGTTTCGCAAGAGAACGAAACACATTGATGCCAAGTATCACTACATTAGAGATATAGTGAGCAATGGTGAAATTGTTTTGCAACTTTGCAGAATAGAGGAGAAATTTGCTCACATCCTGACAAAACCATTGGGAAAGAAAAGTTTTGATTATCTCAGAAAGTGTCTGGGTATGCAACATAGTAGCAATTGTAATTAAGGGGGAGTGTTGGAAATTAGTTCCAAATGCAATCTGAAACAGGTGGAAAGAAATCTGAATTCTGTTGATATTTCAGAAGGACAGATGTCGCAAAGTCATGATTCATTTTTGCACTCCACTGTGCATTAAAATTTCTGGGTTAATATCCCTGCAACAACCGACTTTGTTTTTCAAAATGGCACCACGTTATCTCCCACCGCCTTACTGCATTTAAAGGCTGATAAGAACAAAAGATATTTTTATTATTTTAATGTTTTAAGTCATAATGTGTTTTCAACATATATATGTAACAGACAGCAGTAGTTTTTAACGTTAGACAGATAGAGAATCAAAGACAGAGGAAAAGAAGAAGACAAAGAGCAGAAAACATAGGAATTTTGAAATACTGTGTTTTGTAGCAGTAGAGAAACTATGTGTGCTGCCGCAACTGACTGTGTGTTGCCGCAACTGGATCTGTGTGTTGCCGCAACTAGAACTGTGTGTGTTTCTACAACTGATTATGTGTCTGAAACAACAGACGAACACTTTGTGTGTTGCCGCAACTGGAACTGTGTGTGTTGCAGCAAGTGACTGTCTATCTGTATCAGTAGTAGAACATTCTGTGTGTTGCGGCAACTAGAATAGGGTGTTGTCTCAAAGGAGTCTGTGCGTTGCCACAACAGAAGACTGTGTGTTGCCACAACAGAAATCTGTGTAAAAACAAAAAATGAAAAACACAGTAAGGAGTATTTGTTTATTCCAGAACTGTAGTTCTGGTGAAAGTTTGTATTTTGTAATAGTCATTTTTATGGTTAATGAAATAGAGCTTTACTCCATCTCTCTGTCCACATCTCTATCATTAAATCTTTGTGTTTAATTGAGGAACTTTGTTTCTTCTGTTTTGTTCGAAATATTCAGAAATTTCCAACAATTGTTTGTTTGATTTTCAACCTTCTTTTTACTCCTTTTTATCAGCGAAATGTCATTCAATTCAAGCGTACCACATAAAGATGTCTAGTGGTTCAAATTCTCCCTGCATATTGATATTTGTGTTATTGATGAGGATACTATCCAATACAAGTTTTTTTATAAAATAGTTACTAACTACTAAAAGAAATATCTGTAAGAGGTGAGCCGTGGATTGAGGCTACAATGCACTAAATGGAGAGAAGTGCATTCATCTATAGCATACTCTCTAATTATAATTAGATACTCAGCTCCTCTAATATAATTTAAATTTAAAATTAAACAGAAATTATTCACCAAAAGTTTGATTTATACTTGAATTGATATTTAAATTTTATATGTATATTTAAATATAAATATAAATTTTAGATTGTGAATCAACTTGGGAAAATGATATATACCTGGAAAAATGGATTTAAATATCTGACTCGCACCTCGAAAACATATCCACGTGTAATTTAAATATTTTACTCCGGAACTTGGTTTAAGTTTGGCTTTGTTTCAACCACATAATACACATCAGTCGATCCGACAATATCCCAATTGTGAACGTAAATCTCCATAAGATGACAACGTCTCTGAGACCAAGAAGAGTGGCGTTGAGTTTCCGTTACTGTATTGTTCCAATAACGCTTTATTAATATGCACTTCGTAATAAATTAATTAATATCATATAGGGTGTTATCTATTTTATTTAATTTGAGGATATTTTATTTAATGTTATAAGTTGTAATATATTTGTTTTTGGTGTATTTTTGTCTATAGGAAAAAAAATATAATTTATGAATTAGGTTGTTTATGTAAGTTATAATTTTTTATCGTATTTTTTTATTTGGACAAACCAATTGTTAACCATTGGGTTATGAAGTACTATGTAGATTATGAGATTCAAAGTTCAAATCTTCATTGGTCAAATCAACAAAAAAAAACAATTTTTTACATCACTAGGTTATGAAGTACTAACAAAAAAACACTTTTATACATCACTGAGTTATGAAATACTATGTAAATTATAAGATTCAAGGTTCAAATCTTCATAGGTTAAACCAACCAAAAAAAAAAAAAAAACACTTTTATACTCAACATAAATTCTAAGCCTCACTCTTGCACACTAATTTACAACCCAATAATCTTATTAAGCTACATCCAAATATAGATGTACCACATTGAAAAGTGTCCATGACCACTTGTTAAATGATTGAATTTCTTGTAAATGAATGGGTGGAAGCATCAGATGGGCAAACCGAGTTGCCCTATCCCTACCCTACGTAAAGAAGATATAATAGCATATATAAAAGCAATATGTTAGGGTAAACAATGATAAAGATAATATTTATATTTTGTTGAGGAAGATAATTCCAATATCAATTTATTAATATGCACTAATTAATAAATTAATTAATATTATACATGGTGTTATCTATTTAATTTAATTTGAGGATATTTTATTTGGGAGACTATTGTCAAGATTTGAATAAACATAGAGTATTTGTATCATTCTCCGATACAATGTTTGTAATGTTATGGTTTTAATAATGTATCTACCGAATGAAACTTTAGCCTTGAAATTCAACCTAAAGGACTATTTTGTCATATTTCTTATTTGTTAGATTGATAATTTATAGCCTTGAAATTCAACCTAAGGAACTATGTTGTCATATTTCTTATTTGTTAGATTGATAATTTATAGTTAATCTCTCTGCTTAATATATTATTTGTTTTCAAGTATGTTTTTTGTGAGACATAAATGTGAAATTGTTTCCTTTTCACTTCTAATAATGTAAATAGTTTCCATAAGATTTCATTCTTGCAATATGGTGGATATTTTGGAAGGGTCAACAAGTATTTGCTCTTTTTGGCTAGAAAGTAGAAACACTTCACGAAAATGCAATAAGTTTCAACATTTCTGATGAGGTAAAGAATTATAAAATCAATTTGTGCCTGCATTATGAGAGAAATCTAACCTTTCCTAATGGGTTGAAGTGCAATTTTTCCCATGGACATAATGAGCTTAGGCCTTTATGAGCTTCATCAAGTCTTCTATAATGTGCAAGACTTGGAACTCAGCCTTCAACTACATCTTCTCTACAATCTTATTCCAATGAGGAATTTGATGATATGAATTATCTAAAGGTCTTTATTGGAAGTTTTACACCTTATGTTAAAGGTAGAGAGCTTCAGGAGTTTATGGAAGGGGAATTTGTTAAATTTATTGATTCTACCATGATTTTTGGGAATGATTAACATGAGGGATTTTGGTTTTGTTTTATTTGAAAAGAAGAAAGATACAGATGAAGTCGTAAGGAGGTACTACATTCCATTCTAGGGAAAACGAGTGGAGCTTAAGAAAGTAATGAATCATATTGAATTGGCTATGGGAGATGAGGTGGAAAGGAAAAATTGGTAAGGAGGCATTACATTCCATTCCAAGGAAAACGAGTGGAACTTAATAAAGTAATGAATCATAGTGAATTTGATGCAAGAGATGAGGTGGAAAAGAAAAATTATTTATCTTTGGGGCTATCATCACCAACTACTACTTAACCTTCTCGGCCTTCTCCATCTTCCACTTTCATATGCTTGATGGTGGATTACATTCACCGGGTTCAGATGCAGTAGGTTACAATTATCATTCGACACAAACATCATCATCTATTGCTCTCCCCTAGTCATTGGTTGGGGATTTTCTTTAATGTCTGCAACCCTCTGCCTGACAAACTATAGGTTATTTGCTAAAGAATAAGAAGATGATTCCAAAAATAGAACAAATAAATTATTTTATAAATAATTCATACATTTTCCTTACCATTCATGAAAACTGTATTTTGGAAAATTGTCTCAGCTCTATTATTGATGAAATTTGTCAATTTTCCTGGCAACCAAAACACTCATTGAAGGTAGATGATGCCCTTTATAGTTTTCAACTTCATTATTTTGATATTTCCTCTTCACCAGCTCCCAGTACTATGTCTTCAACATTGTTTACTCCCTTTTCAAATGGTAACAAATGCACGAGTATCTTAACTAGTCAACCATTTACTTACTTTAGCAGTGGTGAATATGATGGCATTTTCAACGTTATGTATGAAGCCAATGGTTCAAGTCAAATTAATGGTGCTAGTAATGATAAGGATCTCTCACGGATGCTTCAATTGGTAGGGGTTAGCCCTGTGCCAGAGCCAACACTGCCAAACTACTTTGCATGTAAAACATTGGCTTCTAACTCTGGTGACATTCTAGCTATACCTGGAATTTATTTTCACAATGTTTGGGAAGGAGATACCTTATCTAGTCACCAAAATAGGGATTCTCAGTTTTGGTATGGTGCAAATTGGTATGGCTATGTTCCACAAAAAAGATAATATGAATCTCAAATCATGAAAAGTTATGACCCACCAATTTCACAATGTTTCTCGAATTTATGTGTGACAATGCCTCTTGCATTTATGCCTTACGGAATTTCCTTTTCCACCTATGGTGCAATTGCTAGTAATAATAATAATAATAAATTTAAATCCCCAATGGATAGTTCAATCGGTCCACTTCGCATTGCTAAGTACCTTTCCAATTGGGAGGTCAAGGGGTGTCTCCTCGATACCCTTGGGGTTATGAACGACCACATAAGCCCAAGGGTTGATCCCTGTTGTGGATGTAGGGGCCACTCACTGGCCATGAACCACACTTGAAATAAATAAATAAATTTATAATTTAGTAAGTCTTATGATTTTTTAAAATTTTAACAACTTGAGATGGGTGGATTTTCAGAGATTATTACCAGTGGATTTAGCGGTCATTTTGTGACCATAAACCATATCTTAAATAAATATATAAATATATAATTTAGTTAGTCTTATAAATTTTTTAATTTTAACAACTTGAGATGTATGGTGAAGTAAGCTCATCTTGTTCCACATTTTTTCAAATATATATGGTTTAATTTATATATTATATTTTTTGATTAAAAATACTAAAATAATAAGGTTATAATTTATTTAGTTTTATTATTTTATTTTTATTATAACAACTTGAGATGTACAATGAAATAAGTGGAATATAGTTTTTGCTATTTATTATGGATTGTTGTTTATCAACAGTTTAATTTATATAACTATATTAATTATAACCACAATCATTATTATAAAATATAAAAATAAAATTAAGAAGAAAATATAAAAGTAAACAACTCTCTTAAAATATGCTATAAACTTGTGTATTTCTTTTGGATATAAACAAACAAATTAAGAATGTGTATTTCTTTTGGATATAACCAAACAAATTAAGAATGAAAGCTTCCCCTTACCAACCACCCATAACTAAGAGTGAAAGCGTCCGAGTAATTACAAGCGCTCAATTTTTTCTTAAATAACAATAATGATGAATTATTTAGATAAATATTTAATTTGGGTGTATACACTTAAAGGTTAAGACATTAGGTTAAGAATCTGACCGTATGCACTAAAAGGTCAAGACATTGGACAATGCTGAGTACCCCATGTTTTGATTACACAGAGAAGTGGTACTGCCGTGCCGTGCCGTGCCATGCCGTGGCGCCTCGAAAGTAGGGGCTCTTAGCCCAACCCTTATTAGTAACCCAGACGTCTGGATAGTACACGAGTAGTACACTGGCTCGCCACTCAGTGTAGTAATCCTTGTCCACTATACTATCGATTTCTTTTGCTGGAGCTCTGCAGGAGGTCACATGGCATGGCATCGAGGGGATCACAGAAGAATGTTCGGTCTCATGCAGGATCATGGATGTTTGCTGCAGCCAGCAACTTTAAGTAGTTTCTGAAATACGAAATAACATAAGAAACACACCTGTCAGCTTACCTCAGCGTAGTAGTAACTCAGGATATATGCTACTGTGAAGTAACAAACATTCCATTTAAAAATACATGCTTAACATGGTGAAGATCTTAACCTCGTTTGCTAAAAGATTGTGGCAAAATTTCGTATTCCAGGTTGTAAAATCTCTCGTAATTTAGTTGTCAAATTCTTGCAGGCTAGAATGCAGTAAAGTTTCTTGTAAATTAGTTGTCTATTCATAATTTAGTGGTCAAAAACTCATGTCCTGGAATCTGTAGAATCTGTTATAATCTAGTTATAAAATTAACTGAGATTATTAATGAATTATAATATTGATTTAAATTATTATTGTTAGTAAATTATAATTCAGTTATAAATAAGCAATTAATTGATAATAAAAATATTAAAATATCCAATTTATTAGTTATTAATAAGTTATAATTCAGTTATTAATAAATTGTAATTTAAGTGAGTAAAAAATAATAATTAAAAATATTGTTAGCCTTTATATTTTTTTTTCTATTAAATAAACTGCTTTAAAGAAACACAAATATATTTTATTACACTTTAACATTACTCTCATTTAAAAAAAAATGAAACGTTAATCTTTTAGTCAGGAGAACTCCAACATCCCCACATCACAATATAATATTGAACTAAATACTAAATTGAATTAAATACTAAATTTTATTGTAATAAAGTGTGTCTCAATTTTTCATTTTTTTATATTAATAAAAAAAACTTTAATACATTCCAGTGCAATATTTCAATTGTTGGCCACAAAAATGTAAGATTGTGACAGTTTCATTAATGATAACTAGTTAGATTGTGACAGCTTCATAATGATAACTAGTTGTTAACTAGTTCAAAGGCATTTTGTTTAATTATTGTTTTAAAAAAAAATTTGGAATTATTAATGTTTGCGAAGAGTTATTAATTATAAATAATAAAATTAGTTATGGAAATAACTTCATAAAAAGTAAAAGCTGATGGTAAATGTTTTCCAAGAAGTGGACGGTGGTTGGGGATAGTTGGAAACAATTACTTACTCCTCTGGGATAAGAGACTGATGCCAGTGAGGAGTAGGCATTCTGTTCATGGAGAAAGGGGAGAGTGATAATTTTCCAGAGCTGGTTGTGATCAGTGAAAACATTCAGAAAATCTCGAATTATTTATGGTACTGACTGGACGAGGTGTCCTTAGGTCACAGTAGAAATATCCACTGTTAACCCGTACCTTTCAGGATCAGAGCACGGGGGCAATAGGAGAACATAATCGCCTCTCTTGAAGGTTGGGAGGACCATATCTTTTACTTGCAAACTAGATAAGTAACTGTGCAAGCTTAGTGGAATTAAGTACCATAGTACCTTTAATTTGGATAAGTATAGATACTGAAATAGTTGTTGTTATTTACATGATAATAGGATTTAGAAAAATTATATTAGTCTTTGAAATGTTAATATCATATTATGCATTTACCAAACTTATATAAAAAGTTGTAAACTATATGCATAATGACATTGCGTTTAAAACTGCAGTAGATCTTGCTTAGGTAAGGAATATATGGAAAGTATAGATTACAGTGAATACAACAGGTGTTGTTAGATATAGGATGTGAAAAGAAACAAGCAACATTTCCAATTTTAAGCATAAACAATTTTACAATGAGTTTATTATACAACAAACAAATATTTTAGTAAATTAACTCACCTATGGAAGACTGGATAAGTGAGAGAAAACATAAATAAATCCTCTATGAAGAGTTTTCATTGGTTTAATCTATATAGAAAAGACTATTGGTCTTGGGTACTGGGTAAAACCCTAACGCAAGACACATTGTCCCTAAAAAATCTTAGCTATACTCAAACATTAAGCGAAGAAATTCGGTCACCGGAAAGAAAAACTACTATCCTCAGATTTAATTAGTAACGATGAGATTAATATATTCAAAGAATTTATTACGAAAAGACGGTAACTGTTCTTAACTACTAACATCAATATTTAGTATTATGGAAGAAGTGTAATCACTGCAGTAACAAAAAAACTTAGAACTAAACATTTGAAGAGTAAATCATTGCATTATATAAGCAGATGTCAGCCAAAAGAATTTGACCTGAAGAGAAAATTTAATCAATGATGAAACATAAAACCTGAGTATGAGAAAACTCCACATATATAAATTTAATAAAAAAAAAGAAGAGTAATATTAATTATCGATTGAAGCAAGACCAAAAGGTCTGCAGCTATTATATACAAAGTAAATATAAAATATTGTGCATTATAAACATGACTAAGTTTTCAGAACCTAGTATAACACTAAATTCGGGGTAAAAACCCTCGCCCCCGATACAGAAAATTAACTCAACTATATACAAAATATAAATGTCGTGCCATAATTGTGAACCCAGAAGGATTATCATAAACATAGATTACAACTAAATATGTGAAGCAACGAATCCATGGGTTAGTCCTAAAGGCACGATGAGCCGAGGACTTCACCCGAGACCATCAAGAATAGAATTCAGAGTACCTGTTTTAAGCAATGAATCCCTTTAGTGGAAAGAATCGAATATAAGAATCATGTGCAGGGATGAGTTGAGAAGGAGGTACCTATGAGTTTAAAAAAAACTTAAAAGAATTAATACTGGTTTATTACTACACAAAATTGTAGGTAAACTCATGTTTATTTAAAAAAAATAAGAACAGAAGAGAACCTCTAAGGAGTGTTAGTTACCTGCGATATAAAACACTCATAAAAAAGAAACGAAGTACTCCTCTTGCAAACCTGGAAAAGAAAATGGTGGAAGAGTCATTGTAAAGACTCTGCGTGGAATGGAGTAAAATAATGAATTCAAAATTAGGAGTGTAAAAAATGTAGTTATAAAGAAGAATGATAAGAATGAATCTACCTTTCCAAGTCAAGAATGAGTTTAATGCCCGAGAATGAGTTCACCTCCTTGTTACGTTATGTTCCATACCTTCGAGAGGAAAAAGGCTAAGGTGCAGAGATTTCTGAGCAGCCTGCCAACACACATGAAAGAGCGAATTGAATTTGTAAATCCCAGAACCATGGAAGAAGCCATTCATAAGGCATGAATGTGCTATCAGTAGTCCAATGCTAAAGGGGAGGTTGGCAAAAATTGGCAGCCAAGAAAAGGACAGAAAAGTAGCATGCATTTTAAAGGCGCCAAAAGTAATAATTTTAGGAATTTTTGCATGAAGTTCTGTCAGTAAATAATTTGGCAGAAATCATCAAAGGACTCATTGGCCAGTAGAAGGGAAGCCTACAAAGACATCCAACAAACCTGATCAAGAATAGGTGACCAAGCCCACTATTATAAAAACTGCCCACAGCGAGCAAGAAATGACACAGTTGCAAACCTGCAAAAAGCTTCTATAGTAGGTGATGTGGCACGAAATATTCCTTGTATCAACGCATTGTTGGAGGATCAGCAGGCAGATTATCTGCCAACAATGATTGAGTTGAAAGGTAAATTACTGTCTCAATCTGTTTCTATTTTGGTAGACCCAGGAGTAAGTCTAAGTTATGTTAGTCCCAAAATAGTGGTAATGTGTAAATCAAAAGAGCAAAAATTCAAAAATTCGTTGCTAGTATAGCTAGCCACAAGAGCAAAACGAAAGGTAACTGCCAAAATTCCAAACTGTACTTTGGAAATTTCATAATAGTAGTTAAATGTAGACCTGAACATATTGCCATTAGGGTCCTATGATGTTTTCCTAGGCATGGATTGGCCGGAAAAACATTGGACCTTAGTGGTCTGCAAGGAAAATATCATTTATTACAGAATGCAAGATGGAACATGTAAGGAGATTCAAGGAATCAAGAAGCCACTATAGCTACCTCCAATTACAACATCCCAAATGAATAAATGTATAAGAAAGGGATGCCATATTTGTGCTATTCAGGTGGGATATGCTGATTCCAAAGAAAAATTGCCTATAATGGAAAACATACCTGTGGTGCAGGATTTCATGGATGTCCTTTTAGAAAATATTTCTGGATTACCACCATGACGTGATATCAATTTTACTATAGAGTTAATACCAGGAGAATCACTTGTGTCAAAGGCTCCCTACTGAATGAGTTTTCTAGAATTGACTGAATTAAAAATGCAGTTACAGGAATTGCTGGACAAAGGTTACATTCGTTCAAGTCTGTCCCCTTGCGGAGCACCAGTGTTGTTCGTGAAGAAGAAGGACAGAACCATGTGAATGTATGGATTATAGATAGCTTAACAAGTTAACAGTCAAGAATAAGTATCCATTACATAGGATTGATGATCTGTTTGATCAGGTAAAGGGGGGCAGAGTGTTTGCAAAGATAGATTTAAGATCTCGATATCGTCAGATTCGAATCAAGGATGAAGAAATTTACAAGATATTATTCCGTACCAGGTACGGACATTATGAAATTTTGGTGTTAGCCTTCGGGTTAACAAATGCACCAGAAACCTTTAAGAGGTTAATGCATGGAATATTTCATCCTTTCCTGTATAATTTTGTACTTATATTCATAGATGCCATTTTAATCTATTATAAGAACCATGAAGAACATAAGGAACATTTAATAATTGTGCTGGAAATGCTCAGGAAACACCAGCTATATCCTAAGTTCAGCAAATGTGATTTCTTTAAAACAGAGATTTAGTATTTGGGCCATGTCATCTCAGCAGAAGGGATTACTGTTGATCTAGAGAAAATCAAGACAACCATGGAATGGTGAGTACCCCAAAATTTGGCAGACATTCGATCCTTTATGGGATTAGCTGGGTACTATCAAAGATTTATTGAGGGGTTTTCCAGAATTTCTTTTCCCATTACCTCCTTGCAAAGAAAAGGAAAAGTTTTCAACTAGTTTGTTGAATGTCAAAACAATTTGAAAATCTAAAACAACTTTTGACCACTACACCAATGTTTAGGGTAGCTGACCCCAACAAAGAATTCGAAGTTTGTATAGACTTCAGTAAAGAGGGTTTGGGGCAGTTCTATCTCAGGAAGGCAAAGTGGTGGCATATGAGTCAAGAAAGTTGAATGATCATGAACAAAGGTATTCAGCATATGATATGAAATTAACAGTAGTCGTACATGTGCTCCGGGTATGGAGACACTACTTGTTGGGTAAAATTTTTGTGTTAAAGACAGATCATAGCAGCTTGACTAGTTATTTCAATCAAGATGATTTAAACTCTAGACATGCAAGATGGAATGCATTTCTAAGTGAGTTTGATATGGACATCCAACACATAAAATGTAAGGAGAACCGGGTGGCTGAAGCTTTAAGTAGAAAGCTGCATTGTTTTTATGAGCTTTACTACAATCATCTTGAAAGTAAATTCTTAGATCAAGTAAAAGAAGCACAAAAAGATCCAGAATAACAATTCCTATGGTAGCAAATGGAAGAAACACAAAAGAAAGGAAGTACTTCTAAGTATGGAGTAAATGATGATCAGATGCTAACTTTTAGAGGTAAGGTGTATATACCAAACCGTGTGGACTTAAAGGAGATGATAATGAATGAGTACCATCGTAGAAATTATGTAGGCCACCCAGGATACTAGAAAATGTTGACTCCAATTAGAACGATATATTTCTGGCCTGGTATGCATAAAAATGTTGCTGAGTATTTAAATAAATGTTTGGAGTGTCATAAGGTGAACGTGGAGCATCAACATCGATCAGGATTGTTGCAACCCATACCGGTACCTGAATGGAAGTGGGAGGTCATATCCCTGGACTTCATTACAGGTTTACTGCAGAAGAAAAAGAAAAATGACTCCATCATGGTGGTAGTGGACTGATTGAGCAAATTTGCACATTTTATACCTGTGCAGTCTACTTATAATATTGTACAGATAGCAGACATATTCGTGAGAGAAATTTTCGGGCTGCATGGTATTCCAAAGAAATTTATTTCAAACAGGGATGTTAAGTTTACATCAGCATTTTGGAAGACTCTTTTTATAGGTCTAGTGACCCAAATAAACTTTAGCACTGCTTATCATCCCCAAACAGAGTGAGTAAACAAAATGTTGGAAGATATGCTACACATGTATGTGATGCAGAAACCAACGAAATAGGAAGACTATTTGCATCTTGTTGATTTTTCTTACAACAATGGTTATCACGAGTCCCTGAAGATGAGTCCTTGTATGGGAGGTAGTGTCGCACACCCATAAGTTGGAGTAGTTGCGAAACAAAATTAATGTTGGGACCCGAGATGCTTGCTGAAATGGAATCAAAAGTAAACAAAATAAGACAAAATCTTAAGGATGCACAAGATCGATAGAAGATATATGTAGATAAAAAGAGGTCTTATCAGGAATTTGATGTGGGAGACCATGTGTATATGAGGATCGGACCTAAGAGGAGTACCTTGCGGTGGACCTCTTATGCCAAGTTGGTGCCCAAGTTCTGTGTACCCTACCAAATTTTGGAAAGGGTAGGACCTGTGGCCTATCGACTGGCTTTACCCAGTCACATACAAGTACACAATGTGTTTCATGTGTCCCTATTGAAGAGTTATGTGCATGATTCAAAGCCCATAATTCATTGGAAAAATATATAGGTAGGATATAATTAAAAAATCCTAACTTGAAATATGATTTCATTATGATAAGTTGACATGAAAATTTGTTTTTGCAGGTAGAGTCGAATGACGAGTTTCTGGTCGAGTCGCAACACATACTTGATCGAAGGGAAATTATGCTCCGAAAGCGAGTCATCACCCAAGTTAAAGTGCAGTGGAACCACTTAGAACCGGATGAGGCTACTTGGGAGGATGAAATATTTGTGCGTGAGGCTTACTCAGAGCTCTTTCCAGAGCTAGACTAGAACACCGAGGATGGTGTTACTTCCAGGGGGGAGTTGTGATAGATGCATTCATGATAAGTAGTTGTTAACTAGTTAAAAGACATTCTTTTTAATTATTGTTTCAAGAAAATACTAGAATTATTAATGTTTTATGAAGAGTTATTAATTATATATAAAAAAATTAGTTATGGAAATAACTTCATAAAAAGTAAACGCTGATGGTAAATGTTTTCCAAGAAATGGAAGGTGGTTGGGGATAGTTGGAAACAATTACCTACTCCTTTGGGATAAGAGAATGATCCCAATCAGGAGTAGGGGTTCTGTTCATGGAGAAAGGGGAGAGTGATAATTTTCCAGTGTTGGTTGTGATCAGTGGAAACACTCCGAAAATCTCTAATTATTTATGGCACTGACTAGACTAGGTGTCTTGAGGTCACAATAGAAATATTCATTGTTAACCTGTACCTTTTAGGATTGGAGCACAGGGGCAAGAGGAGGATGTATTCATCTCTCTTGAAGGTTGGGAGAACCACAACTTTTACTTGCAAATCAGATAAGTAACTATATAAGCTCAGGGGAATTAAGTACTACATTACCTTTAATTTGGATAAGTACAGATATTGTTTTGTTTACCAAAAATATTAGTTGTTATTTATATGATATTAGGATTTAGAAAAATGATATTAGTCTTTGAAATATTAATATAATATTATGCATTTTCCAGACTTATATAAAATGTTGTAAACTATATGCAGAATGACATTGTGTTTATAATATAGTAGATATTTCTTACGTAAAGAAGATGTGGAAAGTATACTTTACAATGAATACAACAGCTACTGTTAGATATAGGATGTGAGAAGAAACAAGCAATATTTCCAGTTTTAACCATAAACAGATTTACAATGAGTTTATTATACAACAAACAAATATTTTAGTAAATGAACTGACCTGTGGAAAACATGATAAGTGAGAGAAAACATAAATAAATCCTCTAGGAAGAGTTTTCATTGATTGAATCTATATAGAGAAGATGGTTGGTCTTGGTTATTGGGTAAAACCCTACCCAGGACACATTGTCCCTCTAAAATCTTAGCTATACTCAAACATTAAGCGAGGCGGTCCGATCGCCAGAAAGAAAAACTACTATCATTAGATTTAATTAGTAACGATGAGATTAATCTATTCAAAGAATTTAATTCGAAAAGAAAGTAATTGTTCTTAACTACTAACATCCATATTCAGTATTATGGTAGAAGTGTAATCACCAGAATAAATAAAGAACTTAGAACTATACATTTGAAGAGTAAATCATTCCATTATATAAACATAGAGGTCGGCCAAAATCATTCGACCATGAGTTGAAAATTAATCAATGATGAAACATAAAACCTAAGTATGAGATAACTCCATGTATATAAATTTAATCACAGAAAAAGAACAATGATATTCATTATCGATAGAAGCAAGACCAGAAGGTCTACAACTATTCTATACAAAGTAAATATAAAATATTATGCAACATAAACATGAATAAGTTTCCAGAACCTTGTATAACACTAAATTCAGGGTAAAAACCCTTGCCCTCGATAGAGAAAATTAACTGGGCTATACAACGAATATAAATTTCGTGCCAGAATTGTGAACCGAGAAGGATTATCATAAACGAAGATTTTGACTAAATTTGTCAAGCAACGAATCCATGAGTTAGTCCCAAAGTCACGATGAGCCGAGGACTTGACCCGAGACCATCAAGAATAGCATTCAAAGTACTTGTTTTAAGCAATGAATCCCTTTAGTAGAAAGAATCGAACGAAAGAATCATGGGTAGGGGCAAGTTAAGAAGGAGGTGCCTACGAGTTTAAAAAAAAATTAAAGGAATTAATACTGGTTTGTTGCTACACAAAACTATAGGTAAACTCATGTTTATTTTTAAAAAAAGAATAGAAGAAAACCTATAAGGAGTGTTAGTTACGTGCGATATAAAACACTCAGGAAAAAAAAAAAAAAAAAAAAAAAAAAAAAAAAAAATATGAAGTATTCCTCATGCAAATCTTGAAAAGAAAATGGTGGAAGAGTCATTGTAAAGACTCTGTGTGGAATGCAGTAAAATAATGAATTCGAAATTAGGACTGTAAGAAATGTAGTTATAAAGGATAATGATAAGAATGAATCTACCTTTCCGAGTCGAGAATGAGTTTAACGCGTGAGAGACAAAAAGAAGGTGAACCGGGAACGACAACGAGACCTCCAGGGTGTAATACTTATTCATCATTTGTCTTGGGTATGGTGATAAATTCATCACCTGGGTATTTTCCAAATACATGGGAGGAAGCAAAAATGAAGCAAGAATTTAATCTAATACAAAAAAGCGTGGAGAGGCAAAAAGAAATACAGTTTAAGCGAATGAAAAAAAAATACGCATTGTTACCTAGTTATGTATGTTGATAAGATTTATTATAGTGACCGGCTGAGACAACCTTCCACCCTCAGATGAATTTCTTGTAGAGATCAGAGTTTTAGACCTGAGACTATGAGCTGAGAACAAATGAGGGCCTCGAAGATTTTTCATTGGATTAAAAATGTATTCCAGCCGAGAAGATTTTGGAATCCCAAGAAAAGATACAGACGATGGAGATCAAGACAGGTGGTCTTGAGATCTGATCAAGAATTATGGGCTATTGCCCAGCTGTGCTACTAGTTCATGGCAGAGTAAATAGAATTTAATTAACCAGTACAAGACAACTCACATCCCGCATGCGAATTCCAAATCCCAACGCTCAAATCATAACCATAACATTTTTGTAGATTTCATGTCTAGGTCTTAAGGTATCAATTTTGGTTTATAAAATCATGCTTGAAGGTATAAGTCGAGACTATGGTCTAAATGTATGGAATTTTAACTCATGTTTAAGTTATAAACATTGAGCTTAGGACTAGGATTATATATTAATCTTTCATTTAAAATTAGAACTATGATAAGAAAACTTTGTATAGTTCTACAGAGAAATTATCAAATGTATATATGAATGAAAGGTTGCCATCAATTTTGGTAGAAAGTATTTTATTTTTTTTAATGGGTGTTTATGGGTGTTACATAGATGTAAGTACAAAATATTTTAAAACATAAAAATATAAATATAAATATATTTTTATAGTCATTGGATATATTTAGTTAACGTATAATTTCAATAAATTATTTATTATTATTATTTTATAATTTGTAATTATTATTTTATAATTTATAATTATTATTCTAATATAAAAATAGTTTATAAAATTGATAATCATTTTACTTCATGATGTAAATCATAAACTATATTATAAAGTGACATGATGTAAATCATAAACTATATCATAAAATTTAAGTTTTAAATCACTAATGAATCAACTTAAATATATTATTTTTTATTGATACAATTTTAGAAAATTTAAATCTATAATGTTAATAAATCTCATATTATTTTAAATAAAATTAACTTCAAACTAATTAAAAAAAATACAAAACATTTAGAATAAGATTAATTTGTTTCTAACCCTTATAAAGCATATTGCCCAAGCATATTGCCCTTCATGTGTGATTGACCCAGTGTCTAAGTATATCGATTTTTTGTGTGATTGACCCAACATCTTATATAGCCATCTTAGTTTCTATTAAATATTTAAATATCAATATTTTATGGAATCGAAACATTCAAATAATTTATTTAATTTATGGACATTTCATAATATTTTTAAAATATACCATCTAATTAAATTTAACTAATATAATCTATTTAAATTTAACTAAACATGTTCATATATATATTTAATTATTAAAAATATTATTGAAATACTATTTTTCAAGGGTAGTAGGTTGGAAGGATCTTCTTACCAACCTCTAGAAATTCTTTTAGAACTAGGGCTTCCGAATGCTAAATGCACCCAGTTAGGTAGTCCTTCTTCGTTCAGTACTTCAAGCCATACCAATATATCAACTTTCAGGAAGAGCGACGCTGAAAACAGTATGCAATAATATGGTGAAGATCTTCAAAAAATTTATCTAGCAAGGAGCACAAGACAATAGAAAATGGGCGATCCTTTCATGGGAAAAACTAATCAAGACAAAGAAATCGGGTGGCCTGGGCCTTAGAGATCACAATGTGTCAAAGCAAGTGATGGGTGCTAAGTTATGGTGGTGATGGCTCCAAGGAGGAAAAGATCTTTGGAAACTCATTTGGGAAAGAAAATATGATATCCCTACAAAAATTACAGGGAAATTAAAAGTTGATGTTACCCCAAAAGGTTCAAATATCTGGAATCTAGCGGCAATTAACAGAGATTTCATAAGACAACATAAAACAACATAGCTTCTGGGAAGTAAGGGGAACAACAACACTTTTCTGGGAAGACTCGTGGAAACAGAGAGAGAAACTCTTTAGAATATTGGACTTGGGAGAAATACTTCTTTTCACCAATGTACCCAATCAAAGATCAGTAGCTAATTACTGGTGTCACGAAGAGAATAGACAGTGACGCATATGGAAGGGGAAAGGTGAATGGAGGAATGCCTCAGTCAGAGCTCAATTTAACAATTTTGAGAAGGAAATGAAAACTAGAAAGCTTACTACAAATGGCAAAGATATACTGAGATGGGGCTATCGAAATAAAGGCATGTTCACTATAGATGAAGGTTATTTTCTCAAATCAAATAATCATCAGGGTATAACAGTCCCAATATGGCAGAAAATATGGGGAGCAAGATTATGGCCCAAAGTGGAATACTTCCTCTGGCTACTAAGCCACCAGAAGACCTTGACTTGGGATAAACTGTAGCACATAGGAGTAGAAGGTCCATCCATATGTAAAATGTGTAAGAGGGAGCAGGAAAGAATCAAACATTTATTTAACACTTTTCCGTTCACTGAAACTTTATGGAAGAACAATGTTGGGACCTTTCAAAAAATGGATAGAGACAAGAAAAGCATCAATGGGACTATCAGGCAATGGTGAAAAGGGGTATATAAAAGTGAAGTACTGAGTTGAGCCTGGAAGATGTCAATGGGATTTCTTTTGTGGGGAATATGGAAAGAAATAAACCACTGAATTTTTAGAGAAGAAGAGAAGGAAGTAACCCAAGTCTAGAAGGTGATAATGGAAAATATCCGGTAAACAATATTATTAGAGCAATGGGTAGATGAATATTAGAAGGTTACTGGTTATGAGAGTAGGATTTTGGATAGGCTCAACCTCAAATCCAAAATGCTAGCAAAATCACTATGGAAATTCAAAGCCCGACTGAAAAACCCTTCAGACAGCTTTCACTTCCCACAAGTGGGATTTCTGAAATTAAATGATGATGGAGCTTCTAAACGAAACCTAGAGCAGGTAGGAAAAGGGGGTTATTTAGGAACTCTCATGGCTCAGTTTGCAGGTTGTTTGAAATGGAGGTTGTATTTTCCACAAACAATGAAGCAAAACTAATGATGGTAAATCAAGGCTTAGCAATGGCAGTTCGGGAGAACTACCAAAGAGTTGTCACTAAAGGGGACTCAACAATGGTAACAGGTGTATTGCAAAAAATACGACAAGAAACCCCATGGGATCAAATCAGTAAGAGTTGGCGTACAACTACATTGATTCAAGAGATTGGACAAATTATTCAGGAAATTGATTACATGATCCCATTGCATGTCTGCAGAAAAGGGAATGAGGCTGCGAATTACTTAGCCAACTGGGGCTACAAGAAGTAAGGCAAAAGATTGGACATAAATCAACAACTTCTAGCATGGAATGTGGAGCTGCAGTCATTACAGATTATCTTAGAAAGAGATAATGACATGGAAAATAATCCCCGATCAGGGTTTCACGATGGAACGATTGACAGGAGGTCAGTGCCACACGGGAGCGTGCACCTGACCATCCATCATAGGTAATAAATGCACTGTAGCAGGTGAAGTACTCGACATGCTTCAAGGTAATGGAAATTAAGGAAATAGCAGCTAGCCAACACTGCATGTCAGGAAGGATTAGGGAACCACGCCAAGAGCAGAGGAGGATAACAAGACATAGAAGGAAGGTTTACGATTTCCAGTTTGAAGAAATTCCAAATGCATCAGAGGTAATAGTGGAGCAAAGTAGTCATCCAGCTAAGGGGTATGTAATGGCCTTCGTTACCTTCGTTTATCAATTCTCAGCTGTAATCTTTGAAGATGCAGGTCATGGTACCACTAAATGTAAATTGGTATGTTTTGTTACTGGGTTATCCCCTTCAGTTGCTTTGACTCCTTAGTTCTTCTAGTTTAAAAGGCAAGGAAGGGCTGAGTATTCTACAAGATAAGTAAATTGAGCCTTTTTTTCATAGCCCACCCATAGGAAACTATCATCTGCTCTGTTTTAAGTTCAAATTTTAATTGTTCTCTATCTTTTCAACAGTTTTAAATATGGAAATGCGGTCAATTTGTCTAGTCTTAGTATGGGAATTCCTTTGTCTTGCCTGAACTGTAACTTAATAATCCTCTACAATAGTTTAAATAAGGGTTTTGTGAAAATTCTCAGTCGTAAGTTGGAAGGTTCAAGTATAATTTTCCTCTTTTTAAGCTGTATGAGAAAAAATCTCATGGTCATTGTCAAGCATAAGTTGAATCTCTCCTCTCATTGTCAAAATTGGTCCACCTATAATCTGAGATGTTGTTGTCAAGTCTTTATCTGTTTTCATATTAATCTGGGATTTCGTTGTCAAATCTTTCTCTGTTTGTTGTTTTGTGGTAGTTGAAATTGGCGTTTCATAACAGGATTTTGTTATCGTGGAAAACTGCATTATCTGATTTGTAAAAAAGTCTCTGTCAAAACCTATGAACCTGTCACTCTTATCAATCACCATTATGGTAGCCTGGCAAAAAGTGACTCTCCTCCTAATGTAATTGGATTAAAGGACTCCACCTTTGTTTGCTATAACTATTGTATTAATTTTATTCTGCAATATACACGTCTCTCTTACATTCTTATAGGAATATCACTTCATCAAGCTATCATGGCAAGAGGTTAACCTACGAAACGTAAAGGAGCAGGTAGAGGCAAGCATAAACAACCAACCCGGGATGAGTGCCCGAGTAAGTGTGGGAGGAAAACCCATAAAGAAGTTCTGGAGAATATTTTTGATCTCTACGGAGCTGGTAACTCAGTAAAAATCCATAACACCATTCATGGATGCGAAAGGGAAAGTTTATATGATGGAGAAGACATAAAACAACAGGAGGCAACCTTGGATTTCTTTTGTGACCCAGTAAGCACTAGAGGAAGGGTATCACTGTTCCATCAATCTCTAAACACCTACTAGAAACTCAAATGTGTCTTGGCAAAGGCCATGGCAGGTGTTATCACTCATATTTTCCTTGAAGTTGTAGGGAAGAAGAAAGGGGTCCAAGGTAACCAAAAACCAACTTTTAGGTACAGAATCTAGCCAATATCTACCTAGAGAGGGTTCTCTCTTTATTTTGTAGCTTTGTTTTGAAATATATTAGGCTATTTATCAAAGTACAAGGATTTTGATTGTGTTTGGGTGATGAAATTCTATAGCAGAAGGGTAAGACTGAATAGTTTAGGCCCTTGGGCTAATGAAGTCAAAGAAAGATGGCTTAACTGGAATAATTTTCTTAACAAGAGGTGGTTTCACAGGGCAAGGTAATCAAATAGGGAACAATTTAATACCTAAAATGAATGAAATGGACTTAAAATGGGTGAAGGGCAATTAAGAATCCTTCAACATATTCGATAGAGGGAACTTGAATGATTATTAATAAAGAGCAATTAAGAATTATTTACTAAATAATCAAACTGAATAAACTAGAAAACATGAGCAATTAAGAATTCATTGTTTATACTAGTTCAGAAGAAAACATTAAGAATAATAACGATTGAAAACAGATTGCACTTAAGCACTTTCCTAATTATTCCTTTTCGTTTATCATTCAGATTTGAAACATAAATGGAGTAATAAACAAGTATAAAACTTTAAAACATAAGAGATAGATGACTTCTTGATCCGTTGTTTGAATCAATAATCCTGTGAAAAGTCCTTTGCATTAATTCCTTATCCAGCTAGCCATGCGAAATTTGTCCAAAAACACTTTATTCCAAAATAATCGATATTACAGCAAAATCTATGAATTCCACCCCCTCAATACTCCAATTGAGGGAGTATTTATACAAAAATTATAAATAATATCTCCTAACAAAGTGAGATATAATTTAGGATGACTCATGAATAAGTTACAAGAAAATAGAGACAGATGGTCTCGTAGATAAGAGAAAAGATAATCGATGTTGTGCTGTTCCCATTTTTTATGAATGTGCTGGAGGCAGGCCCTATGATTTGGCTTGTTGTTGTCCTCTTTAGTAACTCTGTGCTGGCTGCTCTATTTTACTGATACTCTTTACCTGTACTGATACACTTTCACCTCTGTTTGATCTCTATTTATCCTTTTTATCATGACTCATTGTAGTAAACAATAAAAAATTCATGCAAGGATATTTTTTACAAAATGTCTAATATCTCTTCCCACCATTATGCTTCTGGTATTCTAGTTCTTTGAAGCTTCCTCAGAGTCTCATCAGTCTTTGTATATCTGAAGAAAGTAGGCTGAATTGGGAATAAGTGCTTTACCTCATGTTTGAGATAATACATATTTTCCAGACTATCAAGAAGAATTTCGCCTGTAGGCAATGCTTTTACTACTGATGAACTGGCCTGGTTGTCACATTACTTATTCAATTTCTCAACATAGGTTTGAAGGCTTATTAGTTTATCATCTAAAACTAAAGGACTTGGTAATCCTTTATTCTGCAAAATATCTAATCTCTTTGTAAAAGTATTGATTTCTTCCTGCATGTCAGAGCATCCTCCTTCTAGGTTCTGCATCAAAGTTATTTTAGTAAAAACCCTTTTTATCTCCAAAATTGTTCTTGTTCTGTCTTGGATGCCTAGCTCTTCAAGTTGATATTTGTTCTTGGTATTTAAAAATTGTATAAGCTCATTTGCTTCTTCCGACATATTTCCTAATTCTTCTCTTGCCTTTTGAACTTCTTCTAGAGCCAATTTAACTAAATCATTCTGCTCATAGATTATTTGAATTGATGGCCAGACATCATTTATTGACTGAGTGATGTTGGCCCAAAGAATTTCTTTTATTTCCTTCAAAGGATTATCCAATGTGAGATCCTTCTCCAATTCTTTGACCATTTTTTCTATTCTGTTGATCTCTCTTGTTTTTTCTGCAACACTCATCTTTGAGAGATCATATTTTTGTTCTAAAGTGGTAAATTGTACCTTTGTTTTCTAGAGCTCTGTCACTTGGAGTTTCAATTCATTTATTGATTTTATTAATTCTTCAATGCTTAAATTGGAAGTGTTGCCCTGTAATAGTCCTGCTGATTGATATGTTGGTGTTCTACCTGTAATAACTTCTATTGTAGATGCTGGAATGTTTGGTTGCTTGTCCTTTAATGCATTTTCAAGTTCTTTTTTAGTCTCCTTCAGTTGCTCATTAAGTTTCAAGAGAAAATCCATCAATTATTCTTCAGAGTTTTGCTTTATTGCCTCAGTAGTCTGTGGATGGTTTGAAGATGGTAGCTTTAGTTGTTTCCTTAAGGCTGCAAGATCATCATCTTTCTTTTTAATCAAGGCTTCTATAGCCTTGACATCTTTGGGATTATGACCCAATCCAATAATTATTTCTTCCAAAGTATTTATCATGTTGTCCTTGGCTTGGGAAGAGGCTTTTTGAAGATGCAATTGCACAGTAGTATTATCCAAAGAATTCTGCAATCTTTGGGCCATCATTGATATATCAGTCAAAGTTGAATAAATCATTTCACATGTTTGTTTGTGAAGCTTAATCTGATCCAAAGGATGGATATCCTTTACCATGACTTCAAAATTGGTTCTGACATAATCTGCAGCTGTTTGAGGCTACTGCACCTTGGGTTTGAAATGACTCATCACCATTTTATCCTACTAGATGTCATAGGCTGACATCAATATTTGTTGATTTTTGGGAGCCATCATCAAATATTGATTATAGACTTGAAGTCTTAATGGATCATTTCTAGCCTTTATATTTATAAATGTCTTTTTAATATCCCAGGCATCCTTCACTGGTGGTTTGAAGGAAGATACTTCTGCACTTTGTTGTCTTAGTAGCTCTTTTCTCTGTGAGTCAGTGGATGTCCCACTGATTGTGAATGTTTGCTGACTATCTAACTCTTCTCTCCTCTGACTATCAGGTGTTTCTTGAACAAATTCTACTTCTTAAAGAGGATTTAATCTTTGTCTTTTGACACCAGGTTGTTCTGAATATCCACTGATAGGGGTAGCTATTTCAGCATCTCTCTTCTTACCTTTTTCTTCATTGAGAGGAGTTTGCAAAATTGAAATTTCTGCCACATTAATCTGAGTGGGAGAAGTCTGTATTTGAGCCTGTTCCTTGGAAGTTTCAGGCAGCTCTATCATTGTGAATTTCTCTGTGACTTGTGCATCAGCCTCATTTTCCTTCCCTTTCGATGTTACTGTGGCCAGTGCACTAATTTCCTGCAAATTTAGTTGAGAGGTTCCAGGAGAAGAAGGACCAATTCCTGGTCTTTGCACCTACCTAAAAGAATCCAGGTCAAGTATTTTCTCAAGATCTTTCATAACATTTTCAACACTGACCTGTTCACTATCTTTTTCTATTAAGGTCCCTTCCATCCATTCATCCATATTTTCAAATTGTTCAATTTCTGGAATTCTATGGTGAAGGTATGGTGACAATTTGTTTTTCATCCTCCTATCACAAATAAAACTGTTTATGTCATAAGGTACCCAGTGGAAACTTTTTTTCACTTTGAGATAATCTTCTAAAATTCTTTCAGCTTCTTTTCCTGCATTTCTAGAATTACAGAAAAAAGGACCTAATTGACTCTTAATTCTGAGCTGAGCTTTTTTCTTTGCATTGCAAAAATGGACTATGTCTGAATTTATCATTTGTCTCAAATCCTCTAAGGAAAAGAGCCTCATTGGGACATACTTTGGTAGCTTGAAAGGACATAGCTCACACCTATATATTCTAATTTCTGTATGATTCCGGTATAGGTACCAATCACCTATCTTGTATTTCTTGGAAAGTTGGAGAATTTTCTTCATATTATTATTGACCCTAGGAGGGGAGACTCCTGTTAATAAGGTACTTCCAGGGTGCAAAAATAGGTCAATGAACTCATTGTAATAATAAGGAGACTCAAAGTAATTATGGAAGATTACAGACCTTGGATTTTCTTTGGAATCAAGTTTCATGACATGGAAGGAGAAACTCTCTGATTGTTAATAAAGCATGAGATGGTATATAAGAGTGGAATATTTGAAAACTCTTTCATCTTCCAATATCATGAACTGGTCATGAATTTTATCAGCAATGTAGGAAGCAAAATCATATTTGACAGCAGGGGGTTGTCCAGGGGTAAAAATTGACAACAAAACTAGGGTTAACTTATCAACGTATTCACTAGAATTGAAACCCATTACAGAAGATATCATATTCAAAATGAGTCTGCCCATATCTGTGAAAAAAGTATATCCATAAGGAGGAGGGCCTTTGGGCTGATGTTCTTGAAGCATAAAATTCTGACAGAGGTGATTCAACTCTTCTTGGGATAAATTGGTTGATTTTTCAAGTAAATCTCCCATGGAAAGGGGAGTCAGGGCTTGACCCAGATGAAACGGTAACATTTCGTTGATAGATTGAGCAGTTATTGGGAAAAGTACAGTTTGACTGGGGGACATGACTGCTTGTTGAATGGGATCATAATTGGCATGGAAGTAATGAATTATTTCGGGAAAAATATTAACTGAGGGTAAAAAATACATCGAAATATTGGAATCCCACAATTCCAAAATGTCAGATCCATTCAGGTAACTATCTCTGCATTCGAAAAAAATTCTAAGAGGATTTTCACTAAGGATGAGGTCTTTAATCTGGAAATCCCTATCTGCTAGAGGTAGATAGTCTAAATCTCAATGAGGGGCATTCAGAGGTGCGACATTGAAAGCCACGGGAATTTCCATTTTTGGTTCTTGTGGATTCAGAAAGGAATTCGGGTTTTGATGAAAAAACAGGCACAATTACATTTCTGGGAATTTAGGAGTGGAATAAAGACCAAATTTAACTGTGTTTTAGTCTTTTCCTTTGGAAGTAAATCAAAAACCAAGATTTGATGGGTTCGATGGGAATTTGGATAAATACCCGTTTTCCGGGAAATAAACAGTGATGAAAATAGGTGTAGGCAACTGCTGATGGATTCTGGATTGTTCGTCTGCAAGTTTCTGAGCAAGGTGGCGGTTGACAGTCTTCGACAATTGGTTTTGAAGTTTTTTGCATGGGACACTGGTCGCTGCACAGAATAATGAAAATGATGCGTGTTTGTTTGTTTTATTTGCAAAGTCAAAGGTTGGCGGGGTTTTATTTTTAAGCGGGTGACGTAAGCAGGAAAGGTTGTTTTGTCATAGGCAGAAGGGCTGTAAGCGGTATACATCGCACCGCTTTTGGGGACGAGCGATTTTCAACGGAGGGCTAGCAATTCCATACAACTCACGACACATGGCGAGGCACTGTTTGGATGACAGTCGTTGATTATGGATTGGTTGATCGGATGGCTGTCAGAGAGGTGATATGACGGGGAAATAGCAGGGCAGGGCCAATATAATTAAGTATGAATTAATCATATCGGGAGGAGTATAATTGGTCAAACAAGTTTTTAAATAACCGTGAGGGTTAATTAACCTTTTTTAAAATACGGTGGAGAGGCGGGCTCCTAATTAGTTAGAGATTTAACTAATTAATCACAATTAACACCATATTAAGGTTATTTTCAACCAAAGGGGTGGGATATGTAATAATTTGGGAGTTTTATATAGTTAAAATAATACGGGAAAGGGTTGATTCATATAGGGAATTAAATAATAAAGTTAAATTTAATATGAAAATGAATGGAGGCGCTAAGTGTAAAAACATTAGAAGCATGTATTTAACTTATGCTTGAATGAAAAGGGTTTTTATGAAATAAAGTGCAATTTCCCTAAGTAAAATAGGATTTTACTTAGGAAAAGATTTTATGGAAGCGAATGAATGACTTATGAATGGTTTTAAGTACTTGGGCTTTTTCAATTATCAGGCCGAGGTTTTGGTCCCTCCAAAAGTCAAGGAAATGCCTTGAGCCCTTCTAATTTTCAAATGCCTTAGTACTTAGGGGAAATTAGTGAAATTTTTAGGGAAAAATGAGAAGGGAGGTTAATAATTTGACTTTGTTTTGCTTGAAATTCTTCCAGTGTAGTGCTTGCCTTGCACTTGTGATGAAAGTAAATATTAACACATTTAGAGTCATTATCCATCACATGTAATTCTGCAACAACATCTACCTACCCTACCTACTTTAACCTACCATTTTTTCTTCTTTATTAGGGTGCACTTAGACTGACAAACCCTTATCACACTTTCTTTTCTTTTACATGTAGAAATCTATCTAAATCTAAACTTATTACATACAAGGGCTCAGATTAAACTATTGAGCTCCTTTTATTTACTCTACCTATCTACTTATCTGCCAAGATTAAACAGTTTGGTCAGATTTTATTCTCTATCTCTATAACATAAAATTGAAAGATGAACTAGCCAAGCTTAAACTGTTTGACTGTTCATCAATTGTGGCATAAGATACAAGTTGCACACAATTTTTTTATTTATATAAGAGCAAAAGTAGTGGCATTTAGACTTCTGCACTTTCCTTGGCCTTTCTTTTGGTGGGGTTCATTTTCTTTTACTTTTTTGGCCATTTTTTTTTAACCCTTTGATTTTTCTTTTAGGGTATACCCTCTTTACATTTTTTATTTTTATTTTATTTTTTTGACAATATGGAAAACCTTTGCAACAAGGAAATGTATGAAAATATTACATAGCCCATCAAGTCAATCACGATATATGACACCTATCAGTATAGGAGTCTAACAATGGCTCCACTTGGGGATGGCTTTTCCTGGTGAAAAGTCAAGAACATCAGGTCAGTTTTCCTCAGAATGATTTTGACTGAACTATGGAATCTTCTTCTGCTTGTTGCTTTATTATATGTATGACAGTAATACTTTTGAAGCTTAGGGCCTTCTCTTCGGGCTTCAACTCTAGCAAGTTACTATCCACTCAAAACTGTGACATTACAAAGGATATAGTATGTACATGATAAACATCAGGATATCCTAATAAATACGATCAAAGTAATGTTTCAACATTCGACCATTAACTGGCCCATCTTCAGTTTCTGTACCATCCAATTTTTTCAGAAAATATGTATTGTTTGCTTGTAGAGCATCTATAATATAAGGTCCTTTCCACAGGAAGTCAAAATTCCCATGTTTTCCCTTATCCTCTCTTCTGGAATCCCATCTTAAAACTTTGTTTCCAAGTTGGAAATATTCTTCCTTGGTCCTTTTATCAAATATCTTCTTTAGTTTCTCCTGCAATAATTGGGATCTCTGATATACTTCCTCTTTGGTCTGCTGCAAATTGATAGTCTAATTTATTCTTCTTTGAATATCATTAGGTTCAACCTGAGCTTCTTGAAGTAATTTCATTACAGGAACTCCTAAAGATGAAGGAAATACAACCTCCATTCCATAGACTAACTCATAAGGACTGATCCCAATAGATTTTTTGGTGGTGAGTCTGTCTGCCCACAGAGCATTTGTAAGTTTATTGTGCCAATTTTTCTTGTTTTCCTCCAATAATTTCTTAATAATATTAATGAGACTCTCGTTGGAAGACTCAGCCAATCCATTACCTTGACGGTAATAGGCTGTGGAATGGCTTAAGGTGATATGATATTTGTTACAGAAACTTATCATCTTCTTATATTTGAAGGCAGCAACATTGTCAATTATGATTTTATTAGGACAGCCAAATCTTGATAATATATTGGTTTCTAGGAATCCTATGATCACACTGTCATTGGCTTTTCTGGAAGGAATTACTTCTATCCATTTGGTGAAATAGTCCGTGGTAGTGCAGATCCATTTGTGTTGGCCAGAAGAAGGAGGATGGATTTCTCCAATGAAATCCAAGCCCCATTGTTGGAAAGGTTTTTCAGTGGAAATTGGTTTTAGGGGTAAAGGTAATAGTTTTCTCTTGCCTTCAAAAATTTGACATTTATGGCAAGTAGTGAAAAATTTCTTTACATCAGAGAACAAGGTTGGCCAATAAAATCTATCCCTTAAGATCTTGTCTACAGTTGATTTTCAATAAAGGTGTCCACCACAGTCTCCTGCATGAAATTCATGGAGAACCTTGTCAGCTTCATCTTTTAACAAACAATTGAATATAATACCTTCATGATTTTTCCAAAAAAGAAAAATATCTAAAATAAAAAACTTTGAAGATGTCATCTTTAAAAACCTTTTCTTTGTTCTGGATAACCCTGGAGGAGCTTTCATGTTTAACAATACATAAATTATATGTGCATACCAAGGTGAATCTAAGAAGGCCTGGTTGATTTGTGGAGTCACCATATCCTGTTCGTCATCCAGTTCATTAATATCCAGGGCTTGACGATTTGTTTCTGTCATGAGTTGAGCCAGTCCCTGTCCCTTTATAAGCTTTGTAGGTTTTATTTCAATATCATACTCTAATATGGTAGCAATCCATTTACCTCTTTTCCCCTCAATTCCATCTTGAGTTAAGATGTCTTTGACAACAGTATTTGGTACATAGGCTATCACATGGGAATGCAATATATAGATTCTAAAATCTTTAATGGCTTTTACAAGTGCAAAAGCTTGTTTTTAAATGATGTTGTATTTTAATGATGCATCCCTTAATGCTTTACTAAAAAAGGCTATAGGTTTTTCACATCCTTGATCATCCTTTTGTAATAAAACAACTGCTACAGTGTGTTCTGATGCAAATGAAAATATTATGAAGTCTCTATCAAATTGTGGATTTGTAAGGACTGGGGTTCTGGTCAAAGCCATTTTAATTTCTTCAAATGCTTGTTTGGCTTCTACTGTCCATTTAATACTTGAATCCTTTCTTAACATGTTATTAATCAATCTAATTAGTTCAGCTAAGCTAGATATGAATCTTCTCAAAAAATTGATTTTTCCTAGGAAAGCTTAAAGTTCTTTGACATTTCTAGGGTGAGGTATCTGCAATATAGCTTCTATTCTAGCAGGATCAATTCTAATACCATTTTTGGAGATGATATCGCCCAAGAGTTTACCTTCTTCAATACCAAACAAGGACTTCTTTGGATTCAAAGAGATACCATATTTTTTTCATTTTATGAATACTTGTCTGAGATGGCCCAAATGCTGCTGATCTGATTTAGAAAAAATAGTTAAATCATCTAGATATATGACAAGAAAATCATGAATTTCTTTTACAAATGCGATGTCCATTGCTCTTTGGAAGGTTTCTCCTGCATTTTTAAGTCCAAATGGAATTTTAACGTACTTGAATGTGCCCCATGGTGTTGTAAAAGCTATTTTTTGTTGGTCATCAGGATGAACCAGAATTTGGTTATATTTTGAAAACCCATCTAGAAGAGAAATCCTAGAAGCACCTACTACCCTTTGTAAAATGTGATCCATTTTAGGTAAAGGGTAATTATCCTTCAAAGAAATCTTATTTACATTTCTTAAATCAACACATAATCTTATCTCCCCAGTTTTTTTCCTAGTAGGTACTAAATTAGACACCCACTCTAAAAACCTAATGGGAGCAATTATCCATACTTCATACATTCGTTTGATTTCTTTTTCAATTAAAAGCAGTAGCACAGGGTTAATTCTTCTGAGTTTCTATTTAAATGGTTTTTGATTTTTTTTCAAAGGTATTTTATGCTGAATTATAGAGGTATCATATGATTTCAAGTCTTCATAAGTCTAGGCAAAGACATCCTGGAATTATCTCACTAGTTGAACATATTTTAATTTTTTATTAGGGGACAAAGATTTAGATAAATTTATCATTTTAGGATTCTCTTCAGTTCCCAAATTATATTCCTCAATATCTGCTTTCAATGGTTCCATTTTGGGTTTCTTTGGAATATCATTAGAATCGAAAAGGTCTTCCAGAAGAGTTAATCCTTTAGGCAAATGATTGTCTCTTAAATTAATGATCTCAGATTCTCCTTCTATAATCTCATCAACCTCCATTTGTTTAAGATCCTGCATTTATTTTTTGGTGAACTTTGTTGGATGAAGCATTTGAATTTCACTTTCTTCTGAAATTTCAGTTTCTTGTTCATTTATTTGATCATATTCAATGACTGTATCTTAATTTATGTTACTGTTAGAAAAATCATTTTCTAGAGTTAGGAAATTGTTTATTTGATCATCATTTGCAAACATTTTCCAGTTCTTAAAATTGTCAGGTATGGTTGGTCTGTGTCTAATCTCAGCTGTGAACTGATGATTAAGTTCGAATGTTAATTTACAAGTGCTGGCAAACATTACAAGACTATGAGCATGCAAGTTTTGTTTTCTTGGGATTTTAGCAAGCTGAGTCTGTAGAAAAGTATTGAGAATCTCTACAACTGTTCCTCTATATTCTCTCAGTCTGGGATCATTTGTTAGAAAGTGTCATTTAATATGTTCAATGATTGAATTAGAATCTCCTATGACAGATACTCTAATTGCCCCTAATCTTTTGACAAATTTAAGACCTAGCAAAAGAGCTTCATATTCTGCCATATTATTGGTGCACTTAAAGTTTAATCTGTAAGCATGGCCTTCAACATGATCATTTTCAAGGTTGTGTATCCAAATTCTAGCTCCTGATCCTAACTTGTTAACTGAACCATCAAATTCTAAATGCCAAATAATTTCATGTTCATAATTGGTGTCAGGAGTTTCAGGAACTTTTTTAACAGTGAGATCTGGTTTTTTACTTTCTTCTGGTTTCTCTTGGGTATATGATGTTTCATTTCCCTCATAGTTTTCGTGGATTTGAACATTAAATTTTTAATTTGTAATTTCTTTTGTTTCTGCTGCTGGAACTTATAATTCAGTGGGAGGATCAATTTCATTATTATAATGAATAAATGAATCCATATAAGAGTGTACCAAGTAGATGGGGAAATTTTCAGGTTTCTCCTGACTATTGACTACATATTTCATTAAAGTTTCTCTGTATAGCTTCTTTGGGTGACCAAACACTGAAATGGTAGCATATGACATGTTCAATTCAAGGGATCCTTGAAGCTTTGCACCCCAAGATCTGGATAATAACATACCATATTTTGGAAGAATATCACTACTACTATGTCCATCAAGATTGTTTTTGCAGGGTATTGAACCAATGAAACACACAAGTCTTTGATTAATCCAAAACATCTCACCTGACTTGAATCAAAAGAAACGAGATCTTTGTATGGCCTGGTGATATCTAGGTTTAATTTCTCCATTACAGATTTAGGCATTAGATTGTGAGATGCCCCAGAATCAAGCATGGCATTATGGAGTATTTTGTCATGTATATTTAAAATCACATGGAATGGAGGAGTTCCTCCATTGATTGGTTTTCCATTTACTTCAGGGCCAAAGAGTAATCTAGGTTGGTCATCAAAAACATTTACTGAATCATCACTTCCAGTGATCTTGAGTGATCTATTAATTTGACTTCGGTAGACATCATGTTTAACTAATTCAGACAATGGAACAAATATTTTTAATTTCCCTACTTTAGCCTCCAGATTAAAATGTTTTTCAGTCTGATTTCTTGTATTTCGAAAAGTTGGATTCTCTTTATCTTCTATATTTTCAGTTTTTTTCTCCCTCTCAGGAGTGGGGTTGTGGGCTAAAGTTATTTCCAAATCAACTTCTGGAGGTTCCTCTACATTTCCTTTAGAAGGAAGAGTACTAGAAAGTTGTCTGTTATTCAGTTGACTATCAGATACATATTCAATTATTGGGTTAGGAGGATTAGGATCTGATCTAGAAAGAATATGTATAGGGGAAGTATTAGTTTACCTCTGAGGGGCTGTTTTGTAGCTTTCTGTTTACTTGTTTCTGAGACATCAATTCTTCTGCTTCTCAGATTATATTGCTTGTGAACTTCATAAATGGCTATGTCACATCCCTCCTTGAAGTCAAATGATTCTCTGGAATGAGTTTGGAATTGTTTTAAAATGTGAGCTTCTTAATCATCTTGGGTCAAGAAAATTTCCGGTTCGTTCTTGCGACCAGTCAAGTTGTTTATTTGAGCATCTTCTGTTGGTTCATCAGAATTTCAGGCTTCAACATAATTTTCCTGGAATGGAGGCCTAATTTTTTGGTTAGGACCATTTTTTCCAGTATTTTGGTTTTGTTTCTTTCTGAAATTTGAATTTCTCCCAGTATTTCTCGGTTGACCATCCCAAGGAGATTTCCTTTCAATTTTTTCTACTCTATTTCCTATCCTTTCCATCCCTTTAATAATAGCATCCATTTTCTGTTCAAAAGCCGAGAGTTCTTCTTTTAAAGGTATTCTCCATTCACTTCTAGATTTAGTTCATCTAGCTATCAGGTTGGCTTCAACACTAACAGATATACTTTGCATTTCTTCTAAAGTTTGAGAAGATCTTTCCCTAAGCTAATACGCCATATCAGAATCAAATCCATCAGGGAATTTGATTAATACTGAATCTGGGGGAGGTCTAAGGTTTTGGGGAATAACACTGTAAACATTATTGAACCTCGTGCAGTAATCTTGCATAGTCTCTTCTCTTCCTCTCTTTAGATTTCCATAGACTGATAAGATTTGAAGATGATCTTTCTTCTTTTCCCATCTATTTAAAAATGTTCTATAAAGAGCTTCTAGGTCAGTGACGTTGTTTTCAGGAAGGGCTCTAAACCAGGTTCTAACTTCTCCAGTAAGACTTTGAACAAATATTCTCATTCTTACATCATCAGCATCTATTTCATAAATTTCAAAATAATCGGTCATATTTTTAGTATGCTGTTGTGTAGTGTAGGTACTAGAACCATCGAAAGGAGTGATTTAACTTTGGTAGTCTTGGGGCATAGCCACTATATTGGGTGGTAACACTACGGGAGCATATATTTTTGCCATGGCAGGAGGTAGAGATGAAATAACAGTTGAGGTTGGTCTGGGAGTGGTGGATGGAGGAGTAGAAGGGATAGTTTGAGGTTGAGATGTTTGAGGAAATGTTGATGAACTTAGAGAGGCTGAAGTGATCACGGAAATATTTTATGTTCCTTTAGAGGTAAGCTCAGATTGTATGGAATCTCGCAAATTTTTATTAAGATGTGAAGTAGAAAATTCAAATTGTAAATTTTCAATAAATACTGGGTCTTGAACCAAGTGGGACAATTCAGATTCAAAAACATTTACAAGTAAAGAGGTTTCAAATTGCTCGTCAAAAGGTTCGTCCTCAAGGTAAATCCACTTCACAGGACAGGGTATTGATCTATAGAGAGGCTGAGAACTAGCAGAACTTTATTGGCTCTCTTGTCTCCTAAGAATTATGGGGATCGGGTTCGGATTTTCAAACAGAGGCGGTGGATTTGGATCAGGATTAGCCCTGGTGTAATGAGTCCTTTCTGAACCCAGATTTCTAGGTGATTTTATTTTTGTTTTTGTTTAAATTGAATCAAAAATACAACTTCAACAATTTCTTTAAGAAGTTTTAGATATTGGATTTAGATTTTCTTAAAGATTTATTTGACTAGAGGAACTGATCAAGTATCTAAAACCGAATGTTCAGTTCATAAACTAGACCATAGATAGACTGAAGCAACATTTATTTACTTATGCAATTGCAAAGCAAGAGAAATTTCAAAGGCTACCTAGCTAACTACAGGCTCTGTCTGTAGTTTATAAAGTAAATAATAGTAACAAATAAATTATTCAGATCCCCAGCAGAGTTGCCACTATGTTATCACTCAGATTTTCCTTGAAGTTGTAGGGAAGAGGAAAGGGGTCGAAAGTAACCACAAACCAAATTTTAGGTACATAATCTAGCCAATCTGTACCGAGAGAGGGCTCTCTCTTCAAATTTTAGCTTTTTTTTGAAAGATATTAGGCTAGTTATGAAAGTACAAGGATTTTGATTGTGTTTGGGTGATAAAATTCTATAGGAGAAGGGTAAGATTGAATAGTTTAGGTCATTGGGCTAATGGAGTCAAAGACATATGGCTTAACTAGATTAAGTTTCTTAACAAGAGGTGGTTTCACAGAGCAAGGTAATCAAATAGGGAACAATTTAATACCTAAAATGAATGAAATGGACTCAAAATGGGTGAAGGACAATTCAGAATCCTTCAAGATATTCGAAAGAGGGAACTTGAATGATTACTAATAAAGAGAAATTAAGAATTATTTACTAAATAATCAAAATAATAAACTAGAAAACATGAGCAATTAAGAATTCATTGTTCATACTAGTTCAGAAGAAAACATTAAGAATAATAACGAGTGAAAAGAGATTACACTTAAGCACTTTCCGAATTATTCCTTTTCGTTTATCATTCGGATTTGAAACATAAATGGTATAATAAACAAGTATAAAACTTTAAAACATAAGAGATAGATGACTTATTGATCCGTTGTTTAACTCAAGAATCCTGTGAAAAGTCCTTTGCATTAATTCTTTATCCAGCTAGTCATGTGAAATTTGTCCAACAACACTTTATTCCAAAATAATCAATATTACAGCGAAATCTATGAATTCCACCCCCTCAATACTCCAATTGAGGGAGTATTTATACAAAAAATTATAAAGAATATCTCCTAACAAAGTGAGATATAATTTAGGATGACTCATAAAGAAGTTACAAGAAAATAGAGACAGATGGTCTTGTAGATAAGAGAAAAGATAACCGATGTTGTGCTGTTCCCATTTTTTATGAATGTGTTGGAGGCAGGCCCTATGATTTGGCTTGTTGCTGTCATATTTAGTAACTCTGTGCTAGCTTCTCTATTTTACTGATACTCTTTACCTGTACTGATACACTTTGACCTCTATTTGATCTCTGTTTATCCTTTTTATCATGAGTCACTATAGTAAATAATCAAAAATTCATGCAAGGATAATTTCTACAACATGTCTAACATCTCTTCCCACCATTGTGCTTCTAGTATTCTAGTTCTTTGAAGCTTCCTCAGAGTCTCATCAGTCTCTATATATCTGAAGGAAGTAGGCTGAATTGGGAATAAGTGCTTTACCTCATGTTTGAGATAAAACAGATTTTCCAGAATGTCATGAAGAATTTTGCCTGTAGGCAATGCTTTTACTATTGATGAACTGGTTGATGAACTGGCCTGGTTGTCAGCATACTTATTCAATTTCTCAACATAGCTATCAAGGCTCATTAGTTTATCATCTGAAACTAAAGGACTTGGTAATCCTTTATTCTGCAAAATATCCAATCTCTTTGTAAAAGTATTGATTTATTCCTGCATGTTAGAGCATCTTCTTTCTAGGTTCTGCGTCCGAGTTCTTTTAGTAAAAACCCTTTTTATCTCCAAAATTGTTCCTGTTCTGTCTTGGATGCCTAGCTCTTCAAGTTGATATCTGTTCCTGGTATTTAAAAATTTTATAAGCTCATTGGCTTCTTCAGGCATATTTCCTAATTCTTCTCTTTCCTTTTGAACTTCTTCCAGAGCCAATTTAACTAAATCATTCTGCTCATACATTATTTTAATTGATGGCAAGACACCATTTATTGATTAAGTGATGTTGGCCCAAATAATTTCTTTGATTTCCATCAAAGGCTTATCCAATGTGAGACCTTCTCCAATGCTTTGACCAATTTTTCTAATATGTTGATCTCTCTTGTTTTTTCTGCAACACTCATCTTTGAGAGATCATATTTTTGTTCTAAAGTGTTAAATTGTACCTTTATTTTCTAGAGCTCTGTCACTTGGAGTTTCAATTCATCCATTGATTTTATTAATTATTTAGTGCTTAAATTGGAAGTGTTGCCCTGTAATAGTCCTGCTGACTGATCTTTCATTGTTGTATCATTAATCACTTCTATTGTAGATGCTGGAATGTTTGGTTGCTTGTCCTTTAATACCTTTTCAAGTTATTTTTCAGTCTCATTCAGTTGCTCATTAAGTTTCAAGAGAAAATCCATCAATTCTTCTTCAGAGTTTTCATTTATTGCCTCAGTAGTCTGTGGATGCTTTGAAGATGGTAGATTTAGTTGTTTCCTTAAGGCTGCAATATCATCACCTTTATTTTTAATCAACGCTTCTATAGCCTTGACATATTTGGGATTATGACCCAATCCAATAATTATTTCTTCCAAAGTCTTTATCCTGTTGTCCTTGGCTTGGGAAGAGGCTTTTTCAAGATGCAATTGTGCAGTAGTATTATCCAAGGAATTATGTAATCTTTAGGCCATCATTGATTTATCAGTCAAAGTCGAATAAATCATTTCACCTATTTGTTTGTGAAGCTCAATCTGATATAAAGGATGAATATCCTTTGCCATGACTTCGAAATTGGTTCTAACATAATCTGCAGCTATTTGAGGCTGATGCAATTTGGGATTGAAATGACTCATCACCATTTTACCTTGCCGGATGTCATAGGCCGACATCAATATTTCTTTATTTTTGGGAGCCATCTTCAAATATTGATTATATACTTGAAGTCTTAATGGATCATTTCTGGCCGTTATATTTATAAATGTCTTTTTAATATCCTAGGCATCCTTCACTGGTGGTTTGAAGGAAGATAATTCTGCACTTTGATGTCTTTGTAGCTGTTTTCTCTATGAGTCAGTGGATGTCCCACTGACTGTGAATATTTGCTGACTATCTAACTCTTCTCTCCTCTGACTATTAGGGGTTTCTTGAAAAAATTCTACTTCTGAAAGAGGATTTAATCTTTTTCTTTTGACACCAGGTTGTTCTTAATATCCAATGATAGGGTTAGTTGTTTCAACATCTCTCTTCTTACATTTTTCTTCATTGAGAGGAGTTTGCGAAATTAAAACTTCTGCCACATTAATCTGAGTGGGGGAAGTCTGTATTTGGGCCTATTCCTTGGAAGTTTCAGGTTGCTCTGTCATTGTGAATTTCTCTGTGACTTGTGTATCAACATCCTTTTCCTTCCCTTTTAATGCTACTATGGCCAATGCACTGATTTCTTGAAAATTTAGTTGAGAGGTTCCAAGAGAAGAAGGACCAATTCCTCGTCTTTGCACCTATCCAAAAGAATCCAAGTCAAGTATTTTCTCAAGATTTTTCATAACATTTTCAACACTGACCTGTTCACTATCTTGTTCTATTAAGGTCCCTTCCATCCATTTATCCATATTTGCAAATTGTTCAATTTCTGGAATTCTATGGTGAAGGTATGGTGACAATTTGTTTTTCATCCTCCTATCACAAATAAAACTGTTTGGGTCATAAGGTACTTAGTGGAAACTTTTTTTCAATTTGAGATAATCTTCTAGAATTATTTCAGCTTCTTTTCATGCATCTCTAGAATTACAGACAAAAGGACCTAATTGACTCTTAATTCTGAGCTAAGATTTTTTCTTTCCATTATAAAAATGGACTATGTGTGAATTTATCATTTGTCTGAAATACTCTCAGGCAAAGAGCCTCATTGGGAGATACTTTGGTAACTTGAAAGGACATAGGTCACACCCATATATTCTAATTTCTGTATGATTCCAGTATAGGTACCAATCACCTATCTTGTATTACTTGGAAAGTTGAAGAATTTTCTTCATATCATTATTGACCCTAGGCGGGGAGACCCCTGTTAATAAGGTAGTTGCAGGGTGCACAAATAGGTCAATGAACTCATTGTAAGAATAAGGAGACTCAAAGAAATTATGGAAGATTGTAGACCAAAAGATTACAAACCTTGGAGTTCCTTTGGAATCAAGTTTCATGACATGGAAGGGGAAACTCTCTGATTGATAATAAAGCATGGAATGGTATATAACAGTGGAATATTTGAAAACTCTTTCATCTTCCAATATCATGAACTGGTCATGAATTTTATTAGCAATGTAGGAAGCAAAATCATATTTGACAGCAGGTGGTTGTCCAACGGTAAAAATTGACAACAACACTAGGGTTAAGTTATCAAAGAATTCAGTAGTGTTGAAACCCATTACAGAAGATATCATTTTCAAAATGCGTTTGCCCATATCTATGAAAAAATTATATCTATAAGGAGGAGGGCCTTTGGGCTGATGTTCTTTAAGCATAAAAGTTTGACAGAGGCGATTCAACTCTTCTTGGGATAAATTGGTCGATTTTTCAAGTAAATCTCCCATGGAAAGGGGAGTGAGGGCTTGACCCAGATAAAACTGTAAAATTTCGTTGATAGATTGAGCAGTTATTGGGGAATAGACAGTTTGACTTGGGGACATGACTGATCGTTGAATGGGACCATAACTAGCATGGCAGTAATGAATTATTTCAAGAAAAATATGAACTGAGGGTAAAAGATACATCGGATGATTGGAATCCCACAGTCCCAAAATGTCAGAGTCGTTCAGGTAACTATCTTTGCATTAACAAAAAATTCTGAGAGAATTTTCACTAAGGATGAGGTATTTAATCTAGAAATCCCTATCTGCTAGAGGAAGATAGTCTAAATCTCAATGAGAGGCATTCATAGGTGCGATATTCAAAGCCACAGGAATTTCCATTTCTGGTTCTTGTGGATTCAAAAGGGAATTCGGGTTATGATGAAAAAACAGGCACAATTACAGGTCTGGGAATTTAGGAGTGGAGTAAAGACCAAATTGCACTGTGTTTTAGTCTTTTCCTGTGGAAGTAAATCAAAAACCAAGATTTGCAGGCTTCGACGGGAATTTGAATAAATACCTGTTTTCCAGGAGATGAACAATGATGAAAACAGGTGTAGGCAACTACTAATGGATTTTGGATTGTTCGTCTGCAAGTTTCTTAGCAAGGTGGTAGTTGATAGTCTTCGACAGTTGGTTTTGAAGTTTTTTGTGTGGGACACTGGTCGCTGCACGGGATAATGAAAATGACGGGCGTTTGTTTGTTTTATTTGCAAAGTCAAAGGTTGGCGGGGTTATATTTTTAAGTGGGTGACGTAAGCAGGAAAGGTTGTTTTGTCATAGGTGGAAGGGTGGTAACCTATATACATCGCACCACTTTTTGGGGATGAGTGATTTTCAGCGGAGGGCCAGCGATTCCATACAGCTCACGACACGTGGCAAGGAATTCTTTGGAAAACTGCTTGGCAATCACGCATTATTGTTCAGACGTGGGGGTGCAGCGATATGGATGACAGCCTTTGATTATGGATTGGTTGATCGGATGGCTGTCGGGGAGGTGAGATGACTGGGAAATAGTAGGGCGGGCCCAATATAATTAAGTATGAATTAATCATATCGGGAGGAGTATCATTGGTCAACCAAGTTTTTAATTAACTGTGAGGGTTAATTAATCTTTTTTAAATACGGTGGAGAGGCGGGCTCATAATTAGTTATATATTTAACTAATTAATCACAATCAACACCATATTAAGGTTATTTTTCAACCAAAGGGGTGGGATATGTAATAATTTGGGAGTTTTATATTGTTAAAATAATACGGAAAATGGTTGATTCATATGGAGAATTAAATAATAAAGTTAAATTTAATATGAAAATGAATAGAAGCGCTAAGTGTAAAAACATTAGAAGTATGTATTTAACTTATGCTTGAATGAAAAGGGTTTTTATGAAATATTGTGCAATTTCCCTAAGTAAAATAGGATTTTACTTAGGAAAAGATTTTTTGGAAGCGAATGAATGACTTATGAATGGTTTTAAGTACTTAGGCTTTTTTCAATTATTGGGCTGAGGGTCCGGTCCCTCCAGAAGTCAAGGAAATTCCTTGAGCCCCTCTAATTTTCAAATGCGTTAGTACTTAGGGGAAATTAGTGAAATTTTTAGGGAAAAATGAGAAGGGAGGTTAATAATTTGACTTTGTTTTTCTTGAAATTCTTCCAGTGTAGTGCCTGCCTTGCACTTTTGATGAAAGTAAATATTAACACATTTATAGTCATTATCCAGCACATGTAATTCTGCAACAACATCTACCTACCCTACCTACTTTAACCTACCATTTTTTCTTCTTTATTAGGGTGCACTTAGACTGGCAAACCTTTATCACACTTTCTTTTCTTTTACATGTAGAAATATATCTAAATCTAATCTTATTACATCCAAGGGCTCAGATTAAAATATTGAGCTCCTTTTATTTACTCTACCTATGTACTTATCTCCCAAGATTAAACAGTTTGGTCAGATTTTATTCTCTATCTCTAAAACATAAAATTGAAAGATGAACTAGCCAAGCTTAAACTGTTTGATTGTTCATCAATTGTGGCATAAGATACAAGTTGCACACAATTTGTTTATTTATACAAGTGAAAAAGTAGCGGCATTTAGACTTGCACACTTTCATTGGCTTTTCTTTTGCTGGGGTTCATTTTCCTTTACTTTTTTGGCCATTTTTATTTTTTTCACCCTTTGATTTTTCTTTTAAGGTATACCCTCTTTACATTTTTTATTTTTTATTTTTATTTTTTTGAAAATATGGAAAACCTTTGCAACAAGGAAATGTATAAACATATTACATAGCCCATCAAGTCAGTCATGATATATGACACCTATTGGTTTAGGAGTCTAACAGCAGGTATGTAGGAAACGAGAGGCAATAAGGCAGTGTTGTCAGAATTTCAGCAAATTAAGAAGGATATTCGCGAAATTGTGAAATATCAGTACCTTATTGCAGCAAGGATTGGAAGGATCGAACATCTGCTCCAAGGGATGCAGCAAGTTGAGATGCCGGGATCCACTGCAAAGGACCCGGCTCCAATAGATTCTTCTAATGGGTGAATTTTAAGTTTTCTAGCTTCAAAGGATTTTTGCGGGAAGCTTTAATAGTTGTTGCTTAAAATGTAGTTATTATGGACATAGTAAAGTAGTTTTAGCCGCAGGTAGAAGGAAAATATAATACCGATACTGGTTGGAATTTAATTTCATCAGGTGGCCAATAGACCTGATTTCTCTCTGGCAAGTTGAGACTATTTCATGCATAACTAACTATATAACAACTTTCTTTTTGATAAATAGAAAATAGAACGGCTCTACAAAATTCACAAAAAAAAGAAAAAAATTACTATTTTTCAATTTATATATTAAAAACAACAACCTAATATTTATTAATTTACTATTTTATATAACACTTAAAAATACCATAAAAATAATAAATCCATTATTAACTGAATCTTAATCTTTATCATTTTACTGAATAATAAATATTTAAATATCATCTATTTCCATGTCCTCTCAGTAGCATATCCTTTGAGTCAATACTATGCTTGTTTTTCTATTCTCCATAAAATTTCTCTAAATTATAAATTTGGCAAGGTATTAGTTTATAATACCTCTGCTAACAATTCCATTTTGATTGTTGTTTCTGCAGCTCCCAACGCAGTTCTATACGGCACTGGTAGTTAAAAAATATTTTCGATGTCGTTTTGTATTGCCATATTCTTCGTCTGTAGTCTATGTATATGTATAACAATATACAGTTACTATTTCGTGGTAACTGTACAGGTTTATACCATTTCCACTTTGGTACTAGTTTGGCAATCTTTCTATTATGAGCACATCAGCAAATGGTGGAAGGAAAGGAAGGCGAAGTCCTTCGCCTTCCCTGAGGTATGACTTATGCTATGGTGTTGACACGTTTGTCATTTCCTTGCAGAATTTTAATAAATTTAGGTTTTCCTTTGAAATGTGATCGAAAATATCAATAGATATATAGCTGTATAATGCTGCATTCCAACTGCAGAGGCGGACATACTCTGGATGCAAGTAACAGTGCCACCATACAGATCCTGTGAACGTACCTGAAAGTAGAGACTATTATGCAGTGGTAGCCAAGAAAAATGATGCAGATGACCTCGTGAAATCGTGTAACATGACTCCTGCATCTACTTTACCGATTCCCACATTTTCACCAGCTCGCGAGAGATCTACAGGACAAACCCTATATTACATGTAAGTGCTAGAATTTGCATTCCCGGTTTTTAGATTTACTGTTACGCATTTTCTAATAATATGATTTTGAAAAGAGATTTTGGAAATATTCTAAATCTGACATGGATCAATGGTTTAATCCCTATGTTGATAGTACCATTAGAAACATTCCTCGGAATGTGCCATAGAAATAACCATCCCCGAATACGCCATAGAAATAAGCAGGCCCATTATATGTTGAATATTAATAAGGCAAGGTACAGTTTAATTACACATTAAACTGTTATGAAGCACTTTAAGTAAATGGTAAGATTCATATTACTAAAAGTAAAAAGAATCGTAAATTATATTAATAAACTTCATGAAGTGTTTATTTTGTCAGGTCTGCGAGATCTCTAGCAAGCAGTCATACCCCAATGCCCGGCTCATATCTCGCTGCCTCATCCCGTGGGTCTGGTCGGAGTTGTCCCAGACTCCAGTTATCTATTAGATCACTCCTCTATAGACGATGAATAATTGCTAGCCAATAGTAATATTACAAGTCCCAATCGCTCAAAATCAGTTCTACTCAGCGTAGGTTTTCACACTTTATTGATCGATCGAGTGTCTATTCTAATTTTGATCTCCATTGTGGGGGAAAATTCTTGTAGTCTAAAGTTTGTTTTCACTTTCGACCATCTCCAGGTAACTACAACAATATTCTTTGTAGGGGCTTCAACTACTTCAACTTAAGGGAGACTCGAACCTTTGATTCTAGTAAAATAGTTTAAACAGCATCATTTTTATTACCAGGGAGGAGAATTTTGTAGGTAACTGTATTCTTCAAGATCTTGTTTTCCATAAGGTAATGCTGTAGAGAATTTAAAATATTATGAAGCCAATAGCCTGATTTCCTAGGTTCTATAAATGTTTACTGAGGCTCTGCATGATCAGGAAGCGAGCGCAATTACGTTAAGTGACTCCATGACAGGTGAAGAGTCCACCAGCGTAGTGGGAACATGTTGGAGATGGGTTATGGCTGCTATCTATATGGGAGGACAGCTTCCACAAATCTGGAAAAATGTAATATCTCAAACTACATTTTTAAATGCTTTAGCTTTTGGGGTTAGCAAACTCTAATATCTCAAAACCCATTTTTAAATGCAATGCTGGAGGTTCTTGGTGTTAGAAAAATGTAATATCTTAAAATCGAAATGTTTGACTGTTTTGATGTTATTAGTTAGGTTTATTTGAAGGGTTAGATGTTTTTAATTGGTTTATTTTGGAATTGGTTTTAACAATTTGAGAAATAGATTATAGGATATAAATCAAACTTTAATTATGAAATACATTATAAGATATAAATTAAAATTTAACTATGAAATAGATTATTAAATTTAATTTTTAAATAATGTTACTAGACATCATAGCAATTTAATTTATGTAGAATATTTCAAAAACCTATTAGTAGAGATAATTATATTTTTTTTTTCTATACTTTTTAATTAAATACATTAGTAGAAAAATGTTATGTCAACAATGTAGTATAAAATGAGTTTTGATTTTTTGGGCATGTGATATAAATGATTAAAATATTATAACAAAATATATTTACCTATTAAAAATCTTTATGGTAAAGTGAATACTAATCTCCATGATTAATAATATTGTTATATATTGTAAAATTAATATATATATATTGTTTATTAAATTCATATATATTATTTATTTCTGTTATTAATAATTGTTATTATTATTTTAAACAAAATTATAATTTATATAATGATTATGATTTTTTTAATTTCAGTAATTTCAATGTATGATGAAAAAATGAGTTTACTTATTATAAAATCTTTATTGTGATTGATATTTATTTATATTTAATATTCATTACGCCGTAAGGTGTCATTATTTGAAAACAACTATCCTATTATCTACCTGTCTTTAGTCTGCATCGTTATATTTTTTGTTAGACGATTAAAATGTTCTCACACATTGATTTGAATTCAGTTTTTTTGGTCAGGTGTCAATAGATCTTGTTCCCAGAGCATGGATCTAACCGCTCAGTTAGTTAACCACTTAACCAATCCTTCCTCACTTGCCCCAGTCACATTAGCAGCGCGCATCAGTAGAGCTCAACTCTGGTAATTCGATCCTTACACAACTTCTTTAAAAAGCTCACAGATATCTTTATATTATTATGTTTCTGGCTTAGTTTATCATTCTTTTCGATCCTCTTCTTGATCCATACAGTAGTCTATGTGTACGTTGGTTTTTAGGTTATTGTGGTTTTCTGTGTCGATGTCTAATCTATGTGGGGGCTTGGATAGGCCTATCCAAGGTTTTTCTTTTGTCAATGTTCTGTAGTGAGGTAACCTAAGACAACAGCGCATTTGCCCCAGCTCAATAATAAAAATTTATTTGAGTTAATTCAAACTTGGGACTGTTATCTCTTTCAATTTATCTGTCTTTTCTTGCTTCATGTCCAAAGTGTGCATATTGAATTTTTAGCATTGAGAGTGGATATCTCAACATTAGGTATGAATGCTACGAGTTTTTGGGTCAACTTTTTCTAATTTGTATGTCATATTGCATATTGAGTCGCAGGATTCGTGCCTGATTTGGGTTCATCCAGGTTGAAAGTTAATGTTGTAATTTGGTATTGTTTAGTTAGAAACTCTAGCTGGAATATGGTTATGTTGCAAGAAATTACCATTTCTGATTACTCTTTGTTTGTCCTATGTATTCAAACAAATATAAACTTTATCTTGTATTGGATTTTATAAATGGTGGGCATCTCCTCTTTTAGCTTCGATGACAAAGGCTCTTCAGGTATCTTCTAATATTTCAACCATATTTGGTCCTGGTTTGCAGCCCTCGATGTTTATTTCTCTAAATGTGCTTGTTTAAATAGTTCTCTAACCTGTAAATGCCGTGTTTTCTAGTGAGGATTTAGCTCTCATTTACATTGCGGAAATCGTTTCTGCTGTTTCATACCTTCATCAAAATGGGATCGTGCACCAGGATCTTAAATCTCAGAAAATTCTTCTGAACTCTGAAGGCCATGTAAGTGCATGTGTCCTGAGTAAATAATCGCATTGGGACTTCTATTCCTTCTATCATGCACGGTAGTGGGGAAGATAACTAGGGTAGATGTTAATCAAATGCCTATGGCTTTTTTTCTTGTTATATGCTTGTTAATTGAAAGCTATGGAATCTTCTTGCTGGATATTATTATTCAAATTCCAAAATATCTCAATTGTTAATCCCGATTGGGCAACATTTTATGTTAAGTTGCCTGATTTTGGGCTAGCAAAGGAAGTAGATGACTCAGGTCGATCCAACAGTATGTGTGCAACTCCAAATTATATGGCACCTAAAATTATTCAAGCTAAAGGCCATGGTAAAGCCATTGACTGGTGGAGTGTTGGAATTCTACCGTATGAGATGCTCACTGGACAAGTAAGAAGTTGTACATATGAAGAATTTTAGGTGTCAATGCATCGGTAAGTTAATTTATATCTAAGTATCATATTTTGTGTATTTTTCAGTGTCCCTTCACTGATAACAACCACAAGAAGGTACATAATAAAATCATCAACGATAAAGTTAAATTGCCACCATTTTTTAGCAGTGAAGCCCATTCATTGCTGAAAGGTGTAAGTTTCTCAACATTCCTTCTTCAAATATTGTATAAATGTTATTGTTGCGTGTGGAATTAGATCATTTGACATTGTGTCTGAGTTTATTGCCTTCATATGATGTGCAGCTGCTACAGAAGGATCCAAGCAAGCGGTTAGGCAGTGGGGCAAGTGGGAGTGGTGACATCAAAAGACACAAGTGGTTCAAGAAGAAACTGGAAGCCAACATTTAAACTTGATGTTAAGGGGAATTGTTGCACCACTAATTTTGATGGCTGTTGGACCAACATGCCTCTTGATGATATTGAACTACCTTCAACTCCAAAATATGACAATGATCAACACCATTTAACAAACTACTCATATATCCAACTCAATGACATGATGCATTAGCCTTGATTCTTTTCCATACAAGGAATCCACATCCAACATTAAAGAAACTAAAATTGCTGGAGAATAATTTATATTTTTGCCATTGTAACTATTTTTGGAAACTTCTCTATTATGTTGTAGAAATGGGATAAAGTTTAAACTTACCAACCATCCATTCATTCATTATTTATTGGTTCAAGCTTCCTTTCATTCATTCTTGTTGAGGGGAATGTTTACATTCTTCAACAAAAGTAATATGGAGAATTTTTGAAGTGTGTGTTGGGTGTGTGAATGAGAAGCAATATACTAATGCTAATAAAAAATTAAAAACTATATATATTAAAAATTAACATATACAGAGCCAATTGCATTAGATAGGAATACGATCTATTGCATTGATCTTCAAACCACCTCTAAACTTCCTTTGCAGCATTATTTCATACTTCATAAAGGCCATTCTATTCTCAGAGTGGACATTGATGGCCAGTGCAGGGGGTTTGAACTTTGGCCTTCTCCTCAGTCTTGAGATCTCAAGCAATGAAATCATTAGGTAAATTGCATTAAAGGAAAACTAAAAATCATCTTGTGTGGTTGGGGCTTCTGTTCAATGTGGAGCATTGACACCTTATGTGTCTCATCAACCACGTCACTTAGCATGCCATGCTCTAGGTTACATGACTCCATCTCTGGATTTTTCATTAAAAAAAGAGTTTAATTACATTTTAGATTTCCAAAAATGATCTTCAAATGTTTGGATTTGGTTAACATACCAACCTAGATCCATCTGAACTCTGGATCTATCAAGCTCCGAGAGAGATCAGATCTCTAGAGGTGAAAACCTTAACCTTATGTGTCTCATCAACTACATCATTTAGCATGCCGTACTCTAGGTTACATGGCTCCATTTTTCTGCCCTATTAACATTTGGATCTAGATTTTTCATAAAAACAGAGCTTAATTACATTTTAGATTTCCAAACATGGTCTTCAAATGTTTGGATTTTGTTAACAGACCAGCCTAGATCCATCTTAACTCCAGATCATCAAATCTCTCAAAGTGAAAACCTTTTATTTTATTCATTTGATTTTATACTGGGTAATATTTATGTTTTGTTTTATTATAAGTTTATTTAGCATTTTAATAATGGATTGTAGTGATTTTGTTTTTACATCGATAAATGAAAAGTAATTTTTATAATGGCTGTGCTAGAATGCTCCATTAAGAATATATTTAAATTTTACATAACAGCCATAATGACTTATTTTGAACCTTCATTGCAGGGTAGATAAATAATAATCACAAATGTTCACAAATGTTCACTGTGGTAGGTTGGAAAAGGTCACAAATAAATTATGAAAATATTATTTGCAGCAGCTGGTTCTTGACCTCTAGCTTCAAATGAATTTTATTTTAGTACTTTTGTCAATTTTCATTTTTGGATGGATATCATAAATTTGATCAGTGGTAAAATTCGTGAGTTCACTTCACTTGGCTATTTGAAATTTAATTTTATGTTGATTGAAATTCTTATACTACAAAAGTAGAACTCTGATATTATCAACCATGAATGGTAGTGAACATAGTTAGAGATGAGACAATGAGAGCACAAGTAATGGGACGAATGTAGCACGACCCAAGATAGGGCTTTGCTAAATAAATTCCATTTTTACTGCACTTTCATATTATCTACTGAGATGTATAGTGATTATAAATTCCATTTTTACTGCACTTTTATATTATCTACTAGATGTACAGTGATTAGCCAGCTACCACAGTTCGAAGTACAAGCAAAATAACCAATTCGAAGAACCAAGTCTCTGAAACATATGGCTTTACAACTTCAGCTGTTCATGGAAGCGGAGCGCCATGCCATACGGAATGACCTGGAAGGCCATTATTGAGTACTTTCAACTTTATGGTTCTCAACCTCCATAGGAATTTCTGGGCCTTATTATAAATACATTCTTACTTTCAAATTTATGGTTCTCGGCTTCCATATAAATTTCTAGCCTTACTATAAATACATTATTACTAAAAAAAATATTAAATCGGTATTGGATATAATTTTAATTTCGTATAATTATATTTTCAGCAATCTAAAACTAAATATTTTCACCTTTTCCAGTCTATCTAGATGGTTGAGATGGAAAATTATAATTTCAAAAGTTATTAATCTACGATTTGATTACCGTATAAGTTGCCAATTATCTCATACTATTACCATTACAAAAACTTAAGTAACAAGTAGTAACATCATTTTTCTCTTTCAATTTACTATGAAAACAAGTGATCCACCCACTAGCAGGCCAAAGGCCCTGTTAAAGGCGTCTTCTTTCAAAAGTAGGAAATATGCACACATTGGTTTCACGTAATATGCTCAAGTAGTAAAGGAGTGTTCAGTTGGTGGATGAACCTTAGCCCACACAACACTAAAATATTTAAGTAGAAGAAAAATAAATAATAACAATTTGAATAATTTTTAGTAAATCTGATTAAATTTACATTAAATAATAAAATAAAGAAACCCCTAAAATGCACTAAAGTAAATTAGGAAAATTGTTATGACATTTCGTAAATCTTTTATAAAAATTGTAATTTTTAGACATTTATTAAAAATTGATTATTTAAGTGTAAATGTAAATATAAATATTAGAAATAAAAAGTAATTTTTTTTTAAATATAATATTAGAAATGATTTTTTTTTTAAAGTATGTTTGTTTTTTTTATATTTGTCTTTCAGTTTCCTAAATCTAAGTTTAAATTACATAAATTTAAAAATTAAATCATTTAACTGTAAATATAAATATAAATATTATTTTTTTATGAATTTTGAAAACAATTAGAAATTCAAAAACCATTTTAACAAGATTGAAGACCTAGAAACATTTTGTTTTAGGCAACTTTATTATTTATGGTTCTGCTCATTTAACTACATATATTACTCTTTTGTTAATTATGAAGCCCATATCTATAGAAAAAAATGAAACAATAATTTAAATGTAAATGTAAATATAAATACTACAAATAAAAATTAATGTTTTTTTAAAATATAATATTACAAAAAATTGAAATGATTATTTAATTGTAATTTTGTCTTTGCTTCAACTCGTGATATTCTAGTCTTTGTATGTTATTATTCATCTTGATGGTATAGTAATAGAGTTTTTTTACCCCTCGAGTGGGAATGATGATGAACGTTTCAATTAATTCTTCATTCGTCACTTGTATTTGTGTCTTAGAAACGACTGTTTCTCATACATTATATATTTCGTAAATTATTGGTCTAGTGGAAGAAAAGCTAGATAGGAACTCCAACGTAAAGAGTTCCCATTCTCTTATCATCTTGGTGGCGACATCCCACATTCTTCTTGCCAATTCAATGACCCCAATCACCATTTCTTTCCTTTCTTCATCTTATGATTTCCAAACATTAATCATAAACTAGTCCTTCCTTTTCTACTCCTCACTTAACCTTCGAAATGAATATACCCTTTTTTCCATTTAAGAATTTGATTGAGCACTATGTCAGCTCTATCATAGGCCTATGATTCAACATTGATATTGTGTGTTACATTTTCCATCTATATGAAACAATCCTAATATCTACTATTGAATGACGACTCTATGAGTGATATGTTTTTTTCACTTTAGGAAACTTGTTTCAATACATTTATGGATTTTAGTGCATTTTTATTTAGCAGTCTTGCATTCTTTGTTATGATTTCCAAACATTAATCATAAACTAGTCTCTCCTTTTCTACTCCTTCCTTAACCTTGGAAATGAATATACCCCTTTTTCCATTTAAGAATTTGATCGAACACTATGCTAGCTTTATCATAGGCCTATGATTCAACATTGATATTGTGTGTTACATTTTCCATCTATATGAGGCAATCCTAATATTTTCTATTGAATGAAAATTCTATGAGTGATATGTTTTTTGCGCTTTAGGAAACTTGTTTTAAGATATTTATGGATTTTAGTGTGTTTTTATTTAGCAATCTTGCATTCTTTTCTTTTTGTGGTATTGTTTGGCTTTGTGTTTACTGCTTTTGTATTTACAAGAATCTGCATTCAATACATGCTTCTTCACCTCTGCTCATTCACATTTCCACATTATAGTGGATTCCTTTGGAAGTTGTTTTATGTTAAGAAAATCATGATATTGAAAAGTGACACTCACTTGATGCCTCTTTCTGTAGGTTTTCCTAAAATTCTTAATGGTCATGCTCATATAACTACATATATTACTCTTTTGTTAATTATGAAGCCCATATCTATAAAAAATTTGACATATTGATTGTCCATACTGTGTAACACCCCCAAGTTCTATGCTTTTCAAATGAGACATGTGAACATAAATCCAAAGGGGAGTGGACCCCAGTGGATGATTATTGTGTGGATGTGGTTAATTTTGTAATTATGAAAAAAAAAAAAAAAAAAATATTATGTATGCACTATGACCAAAAAGAGAATTGAGATCACTTGCCAAAATCCATGAGGATGGATAAGACAACAAATCCCCAAAAAGCTTTCAAAAATCCTTGAAAGAAATTTATTTAGATTTAAGGAGAAATCTAAATTTCCCCAATGAAGAGGAGTAGTTGGGAAGAGGTGAGAAAAGCTGGAAAAGCTGAGGAAAAGCTTAAAGCAGCTTTAAGGAACCCAAAGAGGGGAAGCCTAGGCTAAACAAGAAAGAAAGCATCCTGCTATTCTGGACGCAGAATTAGAAACATGCTTTGGGGTATGAGCTTAAATAAGCTGATCCTAGACAGATTAGTGGTTGATCTGGGCTGGGAGGTGATCTCTGCTCGGGGGTGAATCCTAGGAGATAAAGAGGATTCTAAGGTTGGGAGGACTGGTCATGGTAAAGGGTGCATGCGTACATTTGGAGATATTTGTAAGTCTGTGTTAAATGTATCCCTGTTTTATGAAATTGTGCTATCATATTCCTTTATGTAAATTGTAAAATTTTGATGTTATATTCCTTTATGCAAATTATGAAATTGCAAAGTTATAGTGCATTATGGAATGTATGAATTGCATGTTAAGTTGCAGTATGCCCTGTTAGATGGATTAATGGTTCAGTAAATTATGTAATTGAAAATATAGCTATTGACAGTAGAGAGAAGTGGTTGGTTGTAGAGATGAGTACATGGTAATAATGAGGGTTGAGATGATAGATCAATTGAGTAGCCAATATTAGAACTATGTAAAGATATAGATGGCTATCTTTTAAAGGAGTATTTAATTTCTGTGTGTATAAACAGAAGATGTCAATTTAGGAGGAGTAATCATGAGGTATAATGGATATTATTAATCCCTTTTAAAAAAAAAAAAGTTAAAAAGGGGGTTTGGGAGACGTGACAAATGGTATCGGAGCAAAGTTAAAAAATTGGGCAAGATATGTGCTCACGAAGAAATGGGTAACTGTTATAAATTTTATGAATATTGAGAATATCTCTTTAAGTATACAAATATCTTGAAAACAGATATCTCTCAGAAAAATAGTAATTCTATGTAAAATAATAGAGTATGGAAAAAGTTTACAATGACATACTTAGCCATTGTTCTACTATCATCATTATGTAAAAGAAATTTCAGCGTTCAGAAAGTTAAGATACTGAAACTACCTAAATACAGTAGAAAGGAAATATGCTAACCAATATTGTAGCAGAACTGAATTTGTATGGTCCACATACAAATAGAAGAAAGAAAAACATTATAACATGAAATTCGAAATCAGGTCTATAGCAAGAAAAATTCTAGTTATAGGATTTTCATGCCAATTATATTCCTAACTCTACTTTCATTCTTGCACTAAGTATCATAGTGTAAGAAGACTAAGATCCTATATGCAAACACTAGCTAACACATATAGGTATATTTAAACAAATGGTATGTGAAAACTTCTAAACCTATTAGTATGCCTCAAAAGAAAAGTAGAATTTGATCATGTATTGAAAATTTTATTACACCCCAAAGTGAATCTCCACTCATACATATATAGGTGTATTAAGGATATTCGTTCCATATATATATGGACACATCTATATATGTGTATAGTAATCTAGGGAGAGTTATTGAAAGCGTGCACATTGAATAACGTGCATGATCATGATATAGGTCTTGTTAAGTGATCGAATTAAGGTTAAGGGAATCTTTTAGTTAGCAACGACTCGGTATATTCTATTCCCAACAGCTTGAATAAATGAGGGTAGGGAACCTGGCTCTGTGGCTTTATTCTCCTTATAGTCTGGGAGAGATGGGCATGAAGCGTAACAGTTCGCAACTGTAGCATGGGCATAAACGAAGTACTTTGTCTCAGATCCAACACTTATCTCAGATCTGGCTCCCATTTATTTGTGCTCAGAAGCTCGTTTCTCACACAAATCTGGATCTGAAGGTGCCTTTCTAAATTTCCGTAAAACCCCAAATGGGAAATCGCTTCTTCCAGAGGTATGGGCCTAAAATCTAGTAAGAAATCTGAAAAAAAATAAAATCCAAAATAACATGGGTATACCGGAATATCTGCAGAGATTGATTTATGAAGGAAAATCGGTACAAGATGTCATCCGGTTGAAATACTACGACATTAAATGTAATTCCATTATCATCTTTGGAATATTGATCTTAAATTATATCACTTTAATGGATAACTACGAAAACTTCCCTAGTAAATTGCAAACTTTTAAGCAAGAAAACCATTATTAAGGAGGTTGAAGCATTTAAAGAGGAAAGTATCAAGGGACCAAGTCGACTCAGATATACAACCCAAGATTCGAATTTAAGAATACATAAATGAAACTTCGTATTTTCCAACCATACGAAACACAAAGGTGGTATTTATATAAAAAGAATAAAGTGTAAATTCCCATATCGAATGAATGCGTATACCCCCAAATGGGTAGGGTAAATAGGTGGCATAAAACTCTGTTAATCCTTTTTAATAAAAAGAATACGTAGCTATACTAAGCAACGATATGTTAGCCTGCAAAAATAAACTCTATATGCCACAGATTTCGAATATGTGAAATTAAAAGGTCGGTGTAAAAATCTGAAAGGAAAAAAAAACAAAACGCCACCACAACTGGAAAAAAAAAAGAAAAAAAAAAAGGACGACGACTTTTACGTTTATATTCGTTGATCTGAATAATTATTCCCGGTTTACTGTTACGACTTTCGTTACGACTTATTCGTTAATTATTCGTTGATCTGAATAATTAATTAATTTCGAAAGGTATGGAATTCACTTCCCTATCGATCCTTTAAAGAAAACATAATAGGCAAAGCAAGTTTCCTTTATAGTCAAGAAAACTTGGTTAAGCGCTGTTGATAAATTAGTTATAAGCAGAAAAACAGGGTACGCTACAAAGGAAATTGGGTACCCGAATATCCTGAACGCACTTAGAAAAATCCTTCGGGTATTATACCTAATCAGAAATTAAAACAGAACACTTAGCAATATGACTCAATAAGAGTTGCTGAGAAAACGTGTAGTGCAGGATAGGAAGTCGGACGGCCTATAGAAGAAGGCGTCGAACCCTATACCATAACCAGCTCATCTAGATGTAAAACGCGGAAGCTACAGCATAGAGTAAGAACTAAATAAATGTTAAGTGCGTGATACATGTATATTCAGGCAAATCCACAATAGAAAGAAATACATATTCGTCGAAAAAAAAAAAAAAAAAAAATTTAAACGTAGAGACGTTGACCTAGTCAATTAGGGTTATATGAGAAAGCTGTATTAAAAGCTTACGATCAGTGGAAACAACTCACGATCATACGAATAAAAACCTACGATGAGGTAGTCATACATTTACAGCGAAAAATGATGCCGCTATTTAACATCAACCTAATGAAATCCGGCGTTGCTATACATAGTCACACATACGTAACAAAACAAAAATTTTAAACCCAGAGCAATATGAAAACCCTGTGAATTTGATAAAAATAATAAACAAAGATACTAGAAGCCGTGAGAGACCCAACCATCAACCCTTCATCAAAATAACACAGGTTCACATCGAGCTCATAAAGAAGGAAATCGATGAGTAGTCTGGCACTAGAAGTGTAGGATAACATACAACTGAAATCCGATTCCTCGGTCCTATAACCCCAGAAAATCTCGATGGGGATTGAGAGTAGTACTAATTGGTATTACTTAGCGCCGGCAAGTGCTGAAGCCATAGGCATGGTGGGGGAAGTAACCCTAAAAGCTTCGACGGCCAGTACGAGAGCTGGCGTTCTCAGGACCCTCCTCTGTCATACAGGACAAATTCAAATGCTGCATGCCGTGATTGCAGTGACTTGGGTACAAGTCTACGCCGCCGAGTGCTATTCTCTGCTCCGGGGCGAATTATTACACAGGTTGTGGCGTGTGGTGTTGGTGCAGGTCGCGCCGAAGGTGGTCCTTGGAGTACAAAATTTCGTTTCAGCCAAATACTGTAAGATTGGTATAGATTACCAATAAAATTAAATTTTTTTTTTTTTCTACAGATTAGTACCGAAGTCGATTGCCGCGTGCCTACCCAATCGAAAGTGGGAGGTGTTGCATACTCGCTCGACCAATAGGCATAATTATAAGTGAGGTGTTGCTATCTCACTGGAATAGGCATAATTATAAGTGAACACATGTAGCTCGGTGTGTCAGTCAAAACCATAGGTCTGTGCATTTACGCACAAACACGATGCGCTGTCGAGAACTTCATACAATGTGTGACGGATGCATACGATTGTTATATGCGAATAAGGGTTTTAGGGTATGAGTACGGGCTATGAACTTTACCATTACGTTTAAAATAAATATATATATGCCGGAAGTATGATGCAAAGGTGTTTATATATGCCTGAATTATGATGCAAAGGTTTTTTTTTTCGGAACCCATGTATTTTATATATATATGCCTATAACCACTATACGCATATGGCTAAAAAAAAAAAAAATAAAAAAAATAAAAAAAAATCGTGCAACAGAAAGAAATTATATAACTCTATACCCATAGTACATATAATGGTTATCTTGGTATAGGAGTTGACTCCACTATTATTGATGTAGGTATAGTTAGGACATTCGATTTTATAGGTAGGAGGGTCTACGTGTATATGGGTTTTGCATAGGCAATTCCAAACTATATGAATTAAAATTTCAATAATACACGCTGCGGTAATTTTTGAGCAGTATGATAATTATACTATGTGCGTGGTAAGGTATAAAAAAAAAGAGAATACTTAAATTTGTTTTATAAAAACTAAGCCTCGTCCCTACACGTGAACGCTTTCACGTTAGTAAATGATTGCCTAGGGGGTATAGTGCATATCATTGTGTTACATAACTATATGGTATAGCAATGTTTATGAATGTCGCGTATGGCAATTTCTATGAATGCCGCTTAGATAAGGACACTTACTTTAACCAACGTATTTCACCAATGATAAAACTACATGGTATATAACTATACATGAGTAAAGAAGTAAGTTATCCAAGTGTATGTATATAAGTGACATCAAACCATGCGTTCAGAATAGGTGTTCATTCCTAGCGTTCGGAATATCTGTTCATTCCTATATTGATGTGCACGTAACACTTAGAGTTATGCTCATTTAATTACTTTTGGTAAGTGATACTATACGTAGGATGCACCTTTATATATATATACATGTAAGTTTTATATTTGTATATAGATATTGTATATGGACAGGTAGAGGGTATGGATATGTGAGTGATTGAAAATGGTTATACATAGGGGCCCCAAGGAAAACATGTTATCTTATGTATATAAGGGAACTATATACGTGGAAAAATATTAAATTTTATAAAAAGGATTATTTTAAATATATATATGATAGCATTTCAAAAAGCCTTTGAACTTATATAAGAATATATATAATATAGGGATACATAGATATATTCATATGTTCATCAAATTAATATTGCTAAGGCTATATATATATATATAGATATCATGGTTACTTACACAATAAGGTTTGGAAATATATAGGATATATACAAACCTAGTGGATATATAGACATGCTCATGAGATGTATATTGCCCAAGGCTTGAGATGTAAGTAGTATATGAGTAAGTGGGAGAGGTATCCTATAAATAAGGTATGTATGCTGCTATAAAAGAAAAAAAAAGATTTAAGTACAAGTTTTAATTACAAACAAATGATTTATTTAGTAACTGTGGAACCATTACCTAGAGTTAGGCAGGAATGTATGAAGGGATAAATTACAATTTTCCTGATGAATTATTTAAGGAAGAATATTCTTGTGACAGTGGAGGAATGATTCTTAATTAATTGTTTATATTCTTTCAGTTGGTATATTTTATAAGTATAGAGATAATGAGTAAAAGAATTGGGAAAATTTCTAGAGAAGTGATATTTCCCTCATAAAAAAAAATAAAAATAAAAATACAGATTAAGGATAAAAGCATGAGAGATTTATTGGTTGCTTTTATTAGAAAAAAATAATAATAATAGAATGCTTTTATGCATTAGGAAAGAAGAAATCCTTTTATAATTCAGGAAAAAGTTGGAATACTTTTAGGATTTATTTCCATTTTATATAAACCTATGAGAAAAATAGAAGAGGAGAACTAGCAAAGCATGAACATACAAATAAAAAGTGAATGAATAAATTCCGGTAAGTCTTTGGAAAAAGAGGAAAACTGTGTCAATTTCACATATTAATAATTGTGAATGTGATGAATTATAGCAATTTCAATTAGCACCTGAAAAGGAAACATGTATTCACACTATAAAATTTTGTGGGATAAATTTTATTAAAGTAATTTTCTTGGGTCTTAAATTCAAAGACAGAGAAATGATGTATAATCATCCAGCTACAAACCTAGAGAAAAGAGGATGAGTTATATTTTGGACTTGGGTGTGGGGAAAACCCATCAGCTCCAAAATTGTTTCACTTAAGTTTTGAACTAGTGGATACAACTCATAAAAGAAAATTTTGGCCTGTGCATTATATATATATGAAAATTAGAAATATAGTGTGTATGGGGTACTTATATGAATAAAGGTTATGCATAGAGTTATGCAAATTTTATTTATTCCCTAATAGAAAATCCTGTAATTTGGGTATTCGCTTACTTGGCTAGAAATAATAGAGATGAATTCTATTATAAATTATTGACTTAACAATAGCTGAAACCCTCTCAATTGTCCTTGTATTGATTCAAATTAAAACTTTATAAGTCCATCACAAAGGAAAAATGTAAGTTGGTACGAAGGTATAGTACATTAAATTAAGGATTATTAAGTAAACTCTTTGGATTATATATAGTATATATATGTCGGGTGGATATATATATATATATATACGGTGGATTTTATATATATATGATGGAGTTTATATTATATATATATATTGTGGACTATATGTATATAGAGTGGTTCTATATATATATGAAAAAGAGTGGAGGATTTAAGGATATGAAATATAATGGTTTATATAACAAAGAGCTTTATAAAGAAAACTTTATATGTTTCACTTTTATTGGAATATATATATATATTGTGGGGGAATTGAGGATAAATTAAAATGAAACAAATTGCACGTGGGATATAAGTTAAAATCTACAAGTAACATTATAAATATAGGCGATCTGGTTATATGTTATAATGTTAACCTTGTTGAGTTGTATGAATATAATATCCTCATACATGTTAAGTTATTTCTCCAACTTTATACTCACGGAGTTAAAGGAGAAGGTACTGGAAGTACAACGATGAACTAAAAAAGGGTAAGCATAATCATGCATATAGTACAGTTGTTTTCATTCAATTATGAGTACTAATGAAAAATTGTCAAATTGTCTAGCCAAGTGTGTAACAGGAAATGGTACACTCTGGAACAAGAAGGAAAAGGGTGAAGATAAATCACCTAGAAACACCAGAAAAGCGGAATTGGACCAGTTGAGGGAGGGAAAAAAAAAAAAAAAAAACCCTCACTAAATAAACAAGAAAGGATAAGTAGTGTACTCAAAGTGCACTAAACTATTATGAACATGAACGGTTTGATTTATAACTGAATTTCTTAAGTTATTGAATGCAGAATGCTGTTGTGAATTAACAATTATATGTACCTGATCTTACTTACCTTGGTATGAATTGTGGACAGAGAAATCAGGATAAAAGATCTTCCATACAGACTTCTTGCAAAGAAGTAGGAAGAAAACCAACGGCACAAGGCATCAGTAATTAGCGTGGAGGCAGGAGAATACTCTGCTGGAAACTAATGGCTTATACATTAGTCCTGCCCTTGCTTATTAAATTTCCTGATATATTTCATGTCTCCTTGTTGGAAAGGAAACGTTATAATTTTTGTACATGATGCTTCTCACATGATTGATTTGAATTGTGGTCCAGGTGGAACCAGAAGAGGAATTTTCCTTCCAGAGTCGCTTCAAGGATGAAAGCGAGAAGAAATGGAATGGCGGAAGTGGACAGTAGCTCGGGTAAAGGTGCAGTGGAGCACTTTACTGCTAAAAACGCTACATGGCACAGAGAAGCTCAAATGATGGAAAAACATTCATAATTATGTTCAAAATCAACTAGTAGATAGTTGTCAACACCGAGGACGGTGTTTATTTTCAGAGGGGGAATATGTAACACCCCAAGTTCTATGCTTTTCAAATGAGACATTTGAACATAAATCCAAAGGGGAGTGGACCCCAGTGGATGATTATTGTGTGGATGTGGTTAATTAATTAATTATGAAAAATAAAATAAATATGATGTATGCACTATGACCAGATGAGAAAGTGAGATCACATTCCTAATCCATGAGGTGATGGAAAAGGCAATGAATCCCCAAAAAGAGCTTTCAAAATCTCTGAAAGAAATTTATTTAGGATTTAAGGAGAAATCTAAATTCTCCCAATGAAGAGGAGTAGTTGGGAAGAGGTGAGGGTGCAAGCCTATGTTTCGAGGAAAAGCTTAAAATAACTTTGGTTAGGAACCCCAAGAGGGTTTGAATAAACAGAAAGAACCATCCCGCTAACCGAACACTTAACTAGGAAACATGCTTTGGGGTATGAGCTTAAATAAGCTGATCCTAGACAGATTAGTGGTTGATCTGTGCTCGGAGGTGATCTCTGCTCGGGGGTGAATCCTGGGAGATAAAGAGGATTCTAAGGTTGGGAGGACTTGTCATGGTAAAGGGTGCATGCATACATTTGAAGATATCTGTAAGTCTGTGTTAAATGTATCCCTGTTTTATGAAATTGGGCTGTTATATTCCTTTATGCAAATTGTAAAATTTTGATGTTATATTCCTTGATGCAATTTATGAAATTGCAAGGTTATAGTGCATTATGGAATGTATGAGTTGTATGTTAAGTTGCAGTATGCCCTGTTAGATGGATAAATGGTTCAGTAAATTATGTAATTGCAAATACAGCTATTGACAGTAGAGAGAAATGGTTGGGTGTAGAGATGAGTACATGGTAATAATGAGGGTTGAGATGATAGATCAATTGAGTAGCCAATATACTAACTATGTAAAGATATAGATGGCTATCTTTTAAAGGAGTATTTAATTTCTGAGTGTAAGGAGTATTCTGTAGAAAATTAGGAGAAGAAATCATGAGGTATAATGGATATTATTAATCCCATTTAAAAAGTTAAAAAGGGGGTTTGGGAGACGTGACATACTGGCACTCACTTGATGCCTCTTTCTACAGGTTTTCCTAAAATTCTTTATGGTCATGCTCATTTAACTACATATATTACTCTTTGTTTAATTATTAAGCCCATATCTATAAAAAAATTGACATTGTAGCTTGCTTAATAATGATTTCTTGGATATTTCAACTGTTGTATGTCCTTCCATTGAGTTATTGGTTTGTGACTACCTCTTATTTTATTTGGTATTTTCCATTTAAGAATTTGATCGAGCACTATGCTAGCTCTATCATAGGCCTATCATTCAACATTGATATTGTGTGTTACATTTTCCATCTATATGAAGCACTCCTCATATCTGCTATTCAATGACGATTCTATGAGTGATATGATTTTTGCACTTTAGGAAACTTGTTTTAATACATTTATGGATTTTAGTACGTTTTTATTTGGCATTCTTGCATTATTTTATTTTTTTGGTATTGTTTGGCTTTGTGTTTAATACTTTTGTATTTGCTATAATATGCACTCAATAGATGCTTCTTCTCCTCTGCTCATTCACATTTCCACATTATAATGGATTCCCTTGGAAGTTGTTTTGAAGAAGATATTGATTTTCCATAGTGGCACTCACTTGATGCCTCTTTTTGTAGGTTTTCTTAAAAAAATTTATGGTCATGCTCATTTAACTACATATATTAATCTTTTGCTAATTATGAAGCCCATATATATTAAAAAATATTGACATCATAGCTTGCTTAATAATGATTTCTTGGATATTGCAACAGTTTCATGTCCTTGAATTGATTTATTGGTTTGTGACTGCCTCTTATTTTATTTGGTATGCTAAAGACTAGAGTATTATCATTGAAGGTTGGGATTTTCTCACTTAATCTAGGAATGTGTTCCCATTTTTTTGAACTTGAGATTATAGCACCTCAAATGACATCATTGAAGCTGAAACGATGTGGTGTTTTTTAACAAATATACATTGTCGACAATTGCACTTGCTCGATGCCTCTTTCTACAAGTTTTCTTAAAAATTATTTATGGTCATGCTACATTAGCTATATATATATTAGTCTTACATATATTATGAAAATCATACTTACAAAGTTTGTTGACATTGTATCTTTCTTAATGATGATTTATTGATTGTTGCAGTTGATGCATGTCCTTATATTGACTTGTTGGTTTTCTTGTCATGCACCTCAAGTGGCCCAAAGGGGTTGTTGGCTCTCCAAAGACTCCAATTTGGAACTTATAGATTTTTCTTACACATTCTTGACAAAATTACTGTCCACCATTATTTCTTTTCCCCAATTATTTATTACTTTAGAGACTTAAAATTATTAGTACCTTTTTTGTCAAAAAAAATTTAAAATCCTTTTTCTCCCTTGCATATTCATAAGGTTTTGAATTTCAGGCTTACAAATATCTTGAGAATTCAACATTGATTCCACTCCATATGATAAGGTCAATTTCGAAGCTCTACGAGTTGGATTTATCCAATGCAATTATTAATCGAAAAGGAAAGCTCAAAGAGAAAAGAAAAAGTGTCTTTCTTTCTATTAATCCAAATCTTGGAGCTAACTCTGAGCTCGGTGGAATAGAAATTAACATACCACTTTTGGCCGAGAAATGGGCTATCATAATTGAAGTGATCAACACAGACTGAAAGAAAGAAGAGTGTCAAATATCGAAATTAGTCAAATTGCTTCCTTTCCTGCCCTTTTTGAAGACCTATAATTCATCTCGAGGGAAGGAAATGAAGTCAAAGATAAGCTTCGTTCTCATTGTCTTGCCTTTGGCTAGGAGAATATTTTTTTTTCATATATACATGTTTAAAAAATTGTTAATTTCATATCATCATGTCATGATCATTGTTTCATATCTTGAACACATTAAGAAATATGGAGTTGTATGAAACAAATTTCTTTTTTTAATAGTCCAATCAAGATATATATGTTTTTTAAAATAAAAACCATACGCATTTGAATCCCAAAAAGTAAACAAAGAGTAAATGGATCTCTACTTGAATGGTTCATGAGGCACAATACTAGCTAAGGTTTTGCAAATGGGGTAGCAAGCTAAGTGGGATTGATTGTGGGGAAAACTCCAGAGTTAAGCATGCTTGAGCCAGAGGCATTTTGGGATGGGTGATCTCTTCGGAAGTCTTGGTTACTGGGTGCAAACCCTGGAAGTGATGATTGACGCTATGTGATTCATTTCACTAGTTTCAATCCCACTTCTTCACCCCTGTGAGCATAACCCGATGCAATGAGTGCTAAGTGGACTATTCAAAAATCATGAGAAATTAGTTAGTTACAACTACCTCATGGAAATGGTCATAGATGAATGAATTCCTTAACGTAGTTGAATCCCAAAAAAAACAAAGAGTAAAGGGATATCTACTTGAATGGTTCATGAGGCACAATACTTGCTAAGGTTTTTCAAATGGGGTAGCAAGCTAAGTGGGCTTGATTGTGGGGAAACCTCCACAGTTAAGCATGCTTGAGCCAGAGGAGTTTTGGGATGGGTGACCTCCGAAGAAGTCCTGGTTATCGGGTGCAAGCCCCAGAAGTGATGATTGACACTATGTGATTGATTTCACTAGTTTCAATCCCACTTCTTCACCCCTTTGAGCATCACCCGATGCAATGAGGTTTAAGTGGACTATTAAAAAATCATGAGAAATTAGTCAGTTATGACTACCTCGTGGAAATGGTCATGGATGAATGACTTACTTAATGCAGTTCAATCCCAAAAATTATATATAAAACCATACACTTTGTGAAAAAATAAGCACCCCAAACACAAGATATAATCTGATAGAAAATTCTTAATCTTAAGCCAAGGGTAGCCTCTAATAATTGAAAAAACCAGTGTGTTCCAATGCACAAGAAATACAAGTGAATACTACATATTTGTTAGGTAGAATTTCAAACCTTAAAAACAGGGACAAAAATCTAGGAAAACTAATACATATCAGATTAATCCATATGGGACTTACAAAATTGTATATTTTTTTTACTTATTTCTTATAAGATATTCTTTCCTATGCTATTTCCTTATGGCATCTCCTTTGCAACATGTCGTGAAATTTCTAGTTTAAATTAGCACAATCACATTTACCAATGTGGTTGATATACGCCCATAGGCCTATATGAAATAGATTTATAGCCACATTCACCAATGTGGTATATGAAATAGATTTACAACCAGATTCACCAATGTGGTTGATATACACCGTATAGGCCTATATCCATCACCCACCACATGTATTTTAACTATATGCATATTATATATTAACCTAATATAATTATTAAAATACATAATATTATATTATTTAATAATGAAATGTATAATAATAATATATTATTTATTTTTTAGTTTTAAATCAAACTATATTATAATTCAAAAATAACAAAATAATAGTATTTTATTTTTATTTATAACAAGTATATATCTCTTACCAATATCTCAAGGGATTATTAATATTACAAATAAAAATAACTAATAAACCCAAGGATAAATTAATATTATAAACCCAAGGAATTGGTAAAGCAAAGGAAAAATATCAATATTATAAACGAAGAAATTAAAAAACCTCAGAGTCAATATTTTAAACTCAAGAGATTAAAAAACCCTAAGAATTAATATTTTAAATTTAAGAGATTAATAAACCATAAGAATTAATATTTAAAACCCAAAAACTTAGGAAACTAATAAACCCTAATAATTAATATTTTAAACTCAAGAGATTAATAAACCCAAGAGATTATTAATAATACAATGCAAAAGAACTAATAAACCCAAGGCTTAAATATTATAACCCATGGAATTGGTGAACCCAATGGATAAATATTAAAAACCTAAGGGATCAATAAGGCCAAGAGATCAATATTAAAAACACATGAGATTAATAAACAGTAATAATTGATATTTTAAACTCAAAAACCTAATAAATTAATAATTATATGAATCAATATTTTAAACTCAAGGTATTAATAAACCCAAGGGATTATTAACATTATAAACCAAAAAGACTAATAAACCCAAGGGTTTAATATTAGAAACGAAAGGAATTGGTGAAACCAAGGGATAAAATTAAAAACCTAAGGGATCAATAAGGCCAAGGGCTCAATATTAAAAACAATAGAGATTAATAAACCCTAAGAATTAATATTTTAAACTCAAAAACCTAAGAAATTAATAAAGCCTAATAATTAATAATTTAAACTCAAGACATTAATAAATACAAGGGTTTATTAATATTATAAACCAAAATAACTAGTAAACCCAAGGGTTTAATATTATAAAACAAAGGAATTGGTGAACCCAAGAATAAATATTAAAAACCTAAGGGATCAATAAGGCCAACAGATCAATATTAAAAACACAAGAGATTAATAAACCCTAAGAATTAATATTTTAAACTCAAGAGATTAATAAACGCAAGGGATTATAAATTTTGTAAACCAAAATAAGTAATAAGCCCAAGTGCTTAATATTGTAAACCAAAGGAATTATTAAAGTTATAAAGTTAAGGAACAAATAAACAGAAGCATTTAATATTATAAACCCAAGAAATTAGTAAACCCAAAGGAAACATTTTATAAACCTAAGGGATAAATATTAGTATTATAAACCAAGAAATTAATAAACCCTATGAATTAATATTTTAAACTCAAGACATTAATAAACCCATAGGGTTATTAATAGGGTTTATTAATATTATAAACCAAAATAACTAGTAAACCCAAGGGTTTAATATTATAAATGAAAGGAATTGGTGAACCCAAGAATAAATATTACAAACCTAAGGGATCAATAAGGCCAACGGATCAATATTAAATACACGAGAGATTAATAAACCCTAATAATTAATACTTTAAACTCAAGAGATTAATAAAAAAAAGGGATTATTAATGTTGTAAACCAAAATATGTAATAAGCCCAAGTGCTTATTATTGTAAACCAAATGAATTATTAAAGTTCTAAAGTTAAGAGAAAATAAACAGAAGAATTTAATATTATAAACTCAGGGAATTAGTAAACCCAACGGAAACATTTTATAAACCTAAGGAATAAATATTAGTATTATAAACCAAGAAATTAATATACCCTAAGAATTAGTAGTTTAAACTGAAAAACCTAGGAATTTAATAAAATATAGGATTTAATATTTTAAACTGAAGAGATTAATAAACCCAAGGGATTATTAAATATATAAACCAAAAGAACTAATAAACCCAAGTGTTCAAAACTATAAACCAAAGGAATTGGTGAACCCAAGGGGAAAATATTAAAAATCTAAGGGATCAATAGGGCCAAGCAATCATGTTTAAAAATTTAAGAGATTAAAAAAAGCCGAGGAATAAATATTTTAAACTCAAAAACCTAAGAAATTAATAAACCATAAGAATAAATATTTTAAAATCAACAAAATAATAAACCCAAGGGATTATTAATATTATAAACAAAAATAACTAATAAACCCAAGGGCGTAATATTATAAATCAAAGGAATTGGTGAACCTAAGGGAAAAATATTAAAAACATACGAGATCAACAAGGCCAAGGGATCCATATTAAAAACACAAGAGATTAGTGAAGTTTAGGAATACATATTTTAAATACAAATGAATGAGAAACTCAAATGAATAACAAAGAGATTAATAAATCTTCGGAAATTTTTTTTAAATAAAAAGGATTGATAAAGTCACATGATTATTAATATTATAAACTAAGAGGAATAATATTAAACCAAGGAGATTAGTATTATAAACCCAAAGTATGACATTAAGACAATTGCTTCTCCTCTTTTTGTCTTGATTTAAACATTAAGGAATTGGTTGTCACAATCCACGTTGGACCAAGTATGACCATGATGGGCCATGGTTGATTTTCATATTGAGATAATATTTGTCACAATGTCACATTCGACCATGGAAGACAATCATCGACTATGGCTAAAGCTGATTAACAAGGGTTTCCCATGGTTTATTTTCATATTGCAACAATGTTTTTCATAATGTGACATTGGACCATGCATTAATATTAAAGCGTAGGAATAATATTTAAACCATAACATTTGGATTTAGTAAACTTAAGGGAATAATATTACGAACCGAAATAATTAAAAAACTTAATGGATCAATGTTATAAACCCAATGGATCATCAAATACAGGGAAATATTAATATTATAAACATAAAACATCAATAAACCAAAGGGATTATTAATATTATAAACAAAAAAAATCAATAAACAGAAGGGATTATTAATATTATAGAACCAATAAATTAATATTCTATATAAAAATTATTAATAAATTGAAGTGATTAATAAAGTCGAAGGATCAATAAAATTAATAAAAAATATAAAAAACCAAAGAAATTAATAAACACAAAGCATTAATATTTTAAACTCAAGAGATTAATAAACCGAAGGGATTATTCATATTATAAACCAAAAGAATTGATAAACCCAAGGGTTTAATATTATAAACCAAAGGAATTGGTGAACCCACGGGATAAATATTAATAACCTAAGAGATCAATAAGGCCAGGGGATCAATATTGAAAACACAAGAGATTAATAAAACATACGACTTAATATTATAAATACAAAGGATTGATAAAGTCACATGATTATTAATATTATAAACCGAATGAGATAATAAACTAAAGTGATATTCAATTCCACCATCAGTGCAACGAAAGAAATCACATTGAAATTAACATATATTTCTTGTTATCTTTACATCAAAAATTCCCACTATAGAAATGGACTTGAAACTCTCCATCAAAATTCAGTTATCAAATAGCCTCTTCCATAACACAACCGGACTGACGACAAAAGGAACACCAATTCAAATCAACAGGATAATGATAATGGTACTTAACGCTTTTCAACCAATCCCTTCTTGTTTTTCTCTTGGCCTCCCTCATGTGAACACGCAACAAGTATTTTACCTTCATTTTCATTTCATCTAGCACGTGAAGATGCTCATCTATAAGATCAGGTTGGAAGCCATGTTTTCTCTCGAAATTTTTCTGAAGATACGAAATAAAATTGATCACTCTAGAAATATTTTCCATCGCTTGATTATAATATATGTCATCATTATTGTCCATATCTACATTTGAAAGGAAAAATGGAAAAATCAAAATTAATACACACAGACACAGAATCATCTAAGCATACACACACACAAATATATATATATATATATCTATATATATATAACACCCCATTTTTATTATTGTTAAAAACTTAATCTTAAAAATGTCATGGTATAAAATAACCTAACGCTACATGAACCAAATTATAGAAAATTTCTACAAATAGAAACCTAATTAGAAATACATATTGTGTACATGAAATGGGTGATAAAATTAAATGAGTGATATGAACATTATTACAATAATCAACAAGAAATAATTTTTTTTTAAACTTAATGTTTAAAATCAAATATTAATATTAATGGTTGTATATTTCTAAATGGTTCATTGTAAACAAAAGAATGATAGTGAATTCAAAAAGGAGGTAAACTGAACAACATGAAAAACAATGTAAAAAATTTCTCACATATGATGAATGTATTGATTTCATTAATACATGAAATTCATTATTATAGTTAATGTAAATAAAGAGGAAAATAAAAGAAATTAAAAAACATTCTATAAATATGTCACAATATTATTAGTTGCATGTGTTATTGATATGGAATTCAATATTTATTTTTAATGATTGGCTTATATAACTCATTTTTTATCTATGAATGGTTCATTGTAAACAAAATAACAAAAACCACTCAAAAGAAATAAGTAAATTAAACAACATGAAAAATGATGTAAACAACTTTCCAAAATATTACTATGAATATGATGAATGTATTCATCTCATTAATATATCAAAATCTATTAAAATTAAATAAAGGGGACAATCAAAGAAATTCAAAAAAAAATCTATAAAGAGTTAAAAGTATTAATAGTTGCATGTCATAGAGATATGGACTTCAATCGCTCCTCTTATTTCTTGGTGATTGTAACATATGCACTATCTTTCATTTGGTATAACCTGGAAAAAAGAAAGGTGGTGCATTGCGTAAACCATATATTGATGTCACCCTTGATATGGCTGTGAAGGTCAGGCCTTCCTACTCTTTATTCCTGATACCAATTGATGCTCATTCTAAAGTTAAGCTCTGTGACTTGTGGATTGTAAGATCCCATGCCATATTTAAAGGATTTTTTTTTTTTTTTCCTCTTATCACCATTGTGATAGGTCCAATGGTTGGATTGCTTGCATCAAATGGAACACCAACATACTTATAAAAAACAACAGTTGTGAACATTGGACGTTGAGGTGGCTTAGAGGTAGGCATATAAAATATTTCCTTCACATAACCAATTGCACCATTCACCAAACCAACTTCAACCCACAAATTACATGTCAACATAACACGTTGGCCACAACACAACAAAACTTCATGGTCCAATTGATCATCATTAGCACAACCGATTTTTGAATGCCTTGAATTCTCATCAGTACATCATGGAACTGGAGAATTTAATGATTTCAAAATATTCTTGTTATGGAAGGAAACCAAATTATTTGTTGGAAACATGTGAACTACTACATTAAATAAATCCCTTTCTCTAGGATGCAACCTCATATCAGCCCGCAACATAAGAAACTCCCTATCATCAAGAACAGGTTCTACATTTCTTATGTTATTGAGGACTCTACGAAAACAAGATTGTTTCTCATTATTCCCTTGTTGGCATATTGTGTCAAGAGTGAGAACAATGTTGAATTTTTTCTCACAAGAGGTATCTGGCCAAGGTCACCCACAAGGATGATGGATCTGCCACCAAAAGGAAAATTTTTTTTCTTAGGAAATGCTTCTCGTAATCGAGCATCTATTTGAATAAATAACCTCGATCTTAAAAATCTCATTTCATCAATCAATATATATCAAATATGCCTCATTTCTTCTTGGAATACTGCTAGTGATTGACCATGTAGTGGTTTCATTTCTTTAATGGGAAATTTTAGAGTAGAGTGTATTGTTTTTGCGTGTATATTAAAACCAACTAATCCTAGTGGGGCAAGAATAAGGAAAGGAATTTTCCGATTAGTTGAAAAATTAGAAAGAGATTCAAATACATAATGGACAAGGAAAGACTTTTCAGTTCCTATAGTTCCCTAAAAAATCATAAGCACAGCTTCAGGAATCTCATATTCAACAAAATCCCTTAAAAAAATTTCAAAAGCAAGTCATTTTTCTGCCAATGAATCTAGAGATGCAAATGTTTTATTTGAAAGGTCAACAATATCACCCCTTGATTTTCCAGTCGAAGGACATATCAAATTCCCTTCAACGAAGGGTGTGAAGGTAAAAAAAATTCACATTATTTAGTGGAACCAAGCAAGTGAAAAGTTTCCATTCTTGAAAATCGTCTTCAAGATTCTTTTTGTGGTTAGAAAAATCACCATATTCTCCATCTTCAATATTTTCGACAATTAATGGATTTCAATCAACATTCCATGCTCGATATTGGAAATTCCTCCAATTTTCAACAATAATTTCAGTTCAAATCTCAATCTTCATACAAATGTCATGAAATGGCTGGTACAAGACAAATTATGTCCAGAAAAAGGTTTCAAATTCTTCTAAACCCTCACTAGGAATAGAATAAAACTGTGGCCAAACTCGAACAATAGCATGAACATCTCTAGGCTTCCACGAATCTTTTTTATGCTTGCTATCAAATGTTCAAGATATTTTTGTTTCTATAAAAGATAAATGTTCAAGGAAAAAATGCCTCTTCTAATAATGTTGAACAAAAGTATTCTCAGATGAACATTGCATGCCATCCCTTGATATTTTCCTAAAAACCTTTCTTCCAACATTTAATGAAACAAATTTTTGGTTACAAACAACAAGAGGTAGCTTAAGAAACATATGGCATGTTTCTTTTTCTCCAATGTCACGCTCAACAATCGTTTCTGCAAGAAACCTTCTATAAGCACATAAATCATGATCCTTAAAGGAAATCGAATTTGAAATTCTAGTTAACATATCATGATAACTTTCAGACCTTTTCTTTGCTTTTGATGCATAGTTAGCAATATATTTCAGGACAGCATACTGAGAAAGCACTGGTTGGCAATCAACATTTGCACACCACATTGTTAGAAGGTCAATGGTACATTGAGCCTATCATAATTTCTTGTCGGGTTATATTTTTTTCTCCCTTTATCATCTATGAAAAATCTTGATTCCTCATAAATATCCCATGGAGCATTATATCCACATGTGAGAATAGTGCCCTTTTTGTGTAAAGAAGAATATAAATTACACTTTGTGTGCCCTTGAACACAGTTCAACAATTCTTCAGAATCATTATGAGGATTGCAAGAGAAAATATGATCAATATTAAATAGGCAAGGGTCATCATTGAGACTTCTTAGAGCCATTATGTTGCAACAATGTATTTCATGTTGTAATGTCTCCACTTCCCAACACAAATTGTTTTCTTTCTTAACAACTTCATAAGTATACCCGGATTTTATTTTTATTTAATAAACCTCTATTAAATATAGCTCAAGTCATTGCTAGTTCATCTATTGTTATATTTAGATAACAATATACTTTCTCAAACTTTGATTTGTTATCTTTGTATCTTACCCTTGAATAGATATTGCTTTCTCCTTATTATACTTTGAGTGTAGTTATACATATGTCTCCTTTGCTCGACTTAATATATTCCATATCTATATATATATGAATTTCAATAATACATACCTCTATATATACTCGGATCACCATATATATTTTGTTTTGTACACACATCTTTGTCATTAGAATCATCGACCCTGGTAACTTCGTATGGTCTTAGCATGGAGTTAGAATGTAACTAGACGGATGGGGTTGTAGCTCTGCATCTCATGCTTTTCACGTCTTGCACAGAGGGGGATTTAAGATAATTACGTACCACATGGTTGGATCGTGTGATATCGTTTTGTACTTGTCTCCAGTTGTAAACCTCACATCGTCTCTGCGAATTGATGGTTTTATAAATGTCATTTATGGTTCTGACTCCTTATTCATCTCGTGTCTGGTTTCGAGGATTTTATAGCCAACTTACTATACGTTGGGGTTGATTTGGAGTCCTATTCATAAATTTTTTTGTTCTTTTAACCATTCGAAACGGTTTACCGGGTACAATCGCATTTATGTCAGAGATTTCCTTCCTGAATATAGATTTGATCGACCTATTTTATTTTTACTGTGTTTATGAGTTCAATAATTCCCGGTACACATTTACGATGCGGGATCTATAGCTCTACACGTGTGTGGTCGATCTGTGTAGGAGTTTAGGGTTTCTTTAGGTATATAGGGTTCGATTTCTTCTAGGAGCGAGTTCATTTCGACTTCAACCTTCGGGAGCTCTGGATCTTTCTCCTAAGGCATGTTCGCGTTATCTGTGGAGCGAGTGTGTTTTCTTTTCATGGCGCAAAGTTCACCACAGAGTGGTTAAAGATCTAGGTATTTAGATTTTCTCCCATGCTCTCTATTTAGTTCGAACCTTTGTTGTGTAGATTATTAACCTTGGTTCGAATGGGATTTTCCCCGCAAGTCCTTATGACTTTATGCGTGTATGTTTTGCATGAACATGGTTCTCTTGCTTGTTAAGGTTTCCAATCGATTTGTCCTTTCGGTAGGATTTACTACTAACCCTGGGAATTGAAAAAATTATTTTCTGATTAAAATCTGAGAGGTTTACAGTGTTTTTTTCTTACATAGAGCATAGTTCAATCTTTTTGACTTTCTCCATCTCCTCTAATACTATTTTCTTGTGCCTTCTGTAAGGATGTTTCGAAACACTCCTTTGTCATCGTGCTAAGAGCTCGATGATTTTGGTGAGGACTCCAGTTCGTAGCCGGAATTTCCCAAACCCTTTCGGTGGTGAGACTGTAACATGTATTGAATTCGTTGTGTCAATTCTTAATGTTTTATGAGATTGTTGATGCCTCTTGGCATTCACCTGTTGGAAATGATATATAAAATCTTCACTTCTGTTTCTTTCCTTTCATTGTATAAGTTTAAAGCGGGGTCTCCAACTACTATAGGTATGATATTTCCTATCTTCATCACTCCGATCGTTTTATTTTGGTTTACTATGGATATACGCGAGTCTTGTCTCTTCAGTAAATTGACTTGAATCTTCTATCTTGTTAGAGGTACAAACGTCCTGTTTGGTTTATATGGTTCATCCCATTACACGATTATGAAATCGATTCAATTCGTGAGAGCTTAGAACTATAATAACTCGTTCTCATTTTAATCTGTTTCAGGTTGATATATCAATGTTTGGCAACTCCTAGAGCCGTTTCCCTCCTCTTCATTTAGTTTTTTCCATAGGATTTTATTATCTTAACGTAATGTGAAATACAATTTGGTTTGTTTTCTTTCAAAGAGCAGTGTATATTTATGTCAGTACGACCCTTGGTCTATGTATGTGCGGCCTTGTAATATTGGTGAACTCTGGACACTCGTCTACCAAATTTTTTTCCAGGCCTCGGTTACTCTATGGATAATTAATTGTGTCCTGTATGTAAAACGGAGTGTAAGTCTGTGCATTTTAATTTTTCTCACTAGGATTTAAGCATATAACTATATCTATAGTTCATGATACACAATGTTTTTCTTGTGAATTAAATATTCACATATCTGTCTTTGTTTATTAATATTAATTTTCTGTTATATAATATCTTGTGGGTTTTTACAGTTCAGATAAACCCAACTCTTTTATTTGTTAGCAGTAAGTCCTTCTTCTCCTTCAAATTTAATTTGATTTTCACTACTCGTTCGAGTTCTGTGACAGATAACGCCTAATAAAATTTATGTCAGTTTCTACCGTTTGGATTTCCTATAATGAACAATAATATCTCTTCCACATTGGATATTATCCCGAGTCATCTACTATAACTAGACTCTTTATGTTCCATTGTTTAGATCTGTACTCATCCTACATGTATTTTCCTTGCAGTGTCATAGTTCAATCAGATTTCTGTTATATTACCACAGTAAATCACAAGAGCAGATCACTATAAAATTTCTTTGGGAAATTAATATAGACATAGACTAATTTAGTATAAGATATCAATGACATCTATCTTCCAGTCATACAATTTTTAATCTTTCCATAAGGTATAGAATCTGATGCTGGTTATAATTACTTTACAAATTTTAATACAATGATGTTTAACAGACTGCTTTCATTGTTGTACAGTAGAAATTATTTTCCTTTTTCAAGTATAATGATCTCACAGTACTCTAAAATATGATTTCTGAGTTACCACTTCGTACTCCTTCCTTGTTATTGGAAAATAATGTTTTCATTGGGTGTTTATATGAAGCTAGCCACCTAGATCCATTACTTCCAATTAATAACTATAGATTTAAAGATGGATGCATATATGCTTGTTCATGTAACTCTTCCTACTAGCAGTAGATTTAAATTACCCTAGATAATTTGGTTATGGAAATAGTAAATGTATCTCCAGATTTAAACCATATTCTAGTTTAGAGATTTTGGTTGGTAATTTCCCATAATTACTGTTCCTACAACTATACATATTTAAGAGGATGTACTTCTTCTAACAATTCTGTAAATGTATGGAACACTAGAAATAAAACATTGTAAGTAATTTATTCATTCATACACACTATTAAGCATACCACTTCTGCAGTTGACCAGTCCTCCCAACCTTAGAGTTCCTCTATCTCCGGAACTCACCCCCGAGCTGAGATCACCTCCACCATAGACCAACCTCTAATCTGCGTAGGAGTAGTTTATTTAAGTTGTTGCTCCCCAAAGCCTGTTTCCAATTCTGTGTCCAGAATTTCAGGATGATTTTCTTCCTTCTTGCCTAGGCTTCCCTTATTTAGGGATTTTTAAAGCTACTTTATGCTTTCTCAGCCTTTTACCTCTTCCCAACTACTCTCCACCTCATTGGGGAATAAACTAGATTTTTCCTCAAAAATCTAATTTGGAAATAAATTCTTTCAAGGATTTTTGAAAGATTTTTGGGGAAATATTTACCTCTATCCATCCTCATGGATTTAGCAAGTGATCTCATAATTCTCATTTGGTCAATCTGCACAGCATTATTTAATTTAATTTCCATAATGAAATATTTAATTACATCCAAAAAATACTTATCCATTGGGGTCCACTCCCCTTTGGATTAAAGTTCAAATGTCTTTCTTTAAAAAAAACATAAACTAGGGGTGTTACATATTCCCCCTCTAAAAGCAAGCACCGTCCTCGGTGTTGATATCTAACTACTAGAGTTAATTTTTTTTTAAACAAAAATGGAAATTTTTCCATCATTTCAGCTTCTCTTTCCCAGTTAGCTTCTTCAGCAGTAAAGTGCTTCCACTACACCTTTACTCTTGCTACCGTTCAATTCCTCAATTTAATTTTTTCCCGCTCCAATATTTGAAGCGGCTCTAGAAGGAACTCCCCTTCTGGTTCCACTTGTATCACATTCCAATCAACAATGTGAGAAGCATCATGTACAAATATTTTTAATAATGAAACATGAAACACATCATGAACTTTAACTTGGGGCAGTAAGGCCAGCTTATAAGCCACTGTTCCCACCCTTTCAAACATTTCAAAAGGCCCACAATATCTAGGAGCCAATTTTGCACAACTTCCAGCATAAAGTGTGCTCTTTTTGGGTTTAATATGCAAATACACATGCTCCCCCACTTTAAATTCTCTATGTACCCTTCTTTCAGCATAGTTTTTTGGCGATCTTGTGTTGTCTCGTTGGGAAAAATACTGAGAGGGGGGGGTGAATCAGTATTTACTGCATAATCACATATTTTTACTTTTTCATTCCTTAAAACCCATACGCTACTTTCCTTCGGTAAACTAGCGTATATACGCGGATCCCCTTTATGAAACTCGCGTATACACAGAGATCTAGATATGTCATTAAACTTCACTTAAACCATTCCATCATTTTATTCATCAGATATTCAATAAGCAGTAAACATGTGCAGTAAGAACAGAATAAACCATCACGCAAAGCATCACACATGAACACCAGGATTTTTAGGTGGAAACCCAAATCGGGAGAAAACCACCACTGCAGTTGCTCAGCCTTCAATATTTTATTATAAATGTAGAAAACATCTTATAACATATGTGTCAAGCGCAGATTGACGTAAAGACGCAGCAATCTACACCGCTTTTGTTTGCCAAATTCTCTCTCAGCGCGGGAGCTCCAACCCCCTGACTCGTTTACCAGCCTCTCCTGGAAGGGAGCTACGCCCCCCCGATCTCGTTTACCAGCCTCACCTGGAAGGGAGCTACAACCCCCTGACTGAAGGCTACAACCCTCAGCACCACCTTGGACCACGTTTCATCAATTTTCACACTAGATCCAACAACTTCAATAGAACACCACTTGCAGGCCACATTTCATCATATTTCCAGACTGGACCCTTTCCAAACTTTTAAGCACAAACATTCATCACCAACAGATACTTAACAACACAGATCAGATAGCAGAAACATAGTAGAACAGATCAGATATTTCATACCCTTTGCTTCAGAAAACCCTAGTTTGCATACGCGCTTTCACTTCACTGATGTCGCGTATATACGCGCTTCCGTCCACACAAACCAGCGTATACCTCAGTGTATATTTTATTGCGCATACGCACTTTCTCTTCGCTGAAGCCGCGTATATACGCGCTTCCTCCGCGGCGAAGTAGCGTATAGATCTTCAATCATTACAGAGCAGCATACTTCATCAGATCAGATATTCAGTTCAGATCTATCCTTTTGCTTCAGACAGATGTTCGCCTAGATGCTCGCCTCATCACAGATCTAAGCCTTCCATAATCAGATCTAGCAAATATAAGAGCAATTCAGATCTAGATCCCCTTCTTCATCATTGGTGCTTCATACATTCAGATTTATCATTCAAGTGTAACCCTTTCCATTCAGATATACTTCAGAGAGAAGTATTCATTCAAGCTCAGACATCTTGCACCCACACTCATGATTTGCACAATGAATTTCTTCTCCTTATATAGGTTTATCTTTTTCAATACCACGGGCCAGAACAATACCATGAGCCTTCAATACCACGAGCCAAACCAATACCATGAGCCTTCAATACCATGAGTCAAACCAATACCATGAGCCTTCAATACCATGAGTCTTCAATACCATGAGTCATCAATACCATGAGCCTTCAATACCACGAGTCTTCAATACCATGAGTCTTCAATACCACGAGTCATCAATACCATGAGCCTTCAATACCACGAGTCATCAATACCATGAGCCTTCAATACCACGGGCCCCTGGATTTGCACTTTTTGAGCGCTTTTTCCCATACGCGACTTATCACGTTCTTTTTAGACATATCCGCGTATTCATAGAGACATAATTTTTCCATCATACTTTGAGCACATTCTGAATTCCTTTCTTCATTGCACACTGTAGATACATCATATTTTCTTCATCAAGAACATATTCTAGCAAGCACAACTCAATCAAGTAAGTTGCCATCATCTTTATCAAGTGGGTTGCCTTTCAAGGACAACACTTAGCATCATATTGTCAACAAACATCATATCACATCAGATTTACATCATTTACCAAGTCCATCAAGTCAAGAATAACTTCATCAGGTGGATTGCCATCAAGGACAACACATGCCAATTATCTCATGTCTTCATCTTCATTCGGTGGGTTGCCATCAAGGACAACACTCTGCATCATATTTCAAACATTGTCTTGATGTTTCTCTGTATTTTTTTAACAATTCTTTCCATCTCTTGTAAAGCATCTGGTCCAAACATTAGCTTATCCTCAGGTTGGCTCCAGCTCAAAGACGTACGACATTTCCTTCCATAGAGTACTTTAAACAGACTCATTTTGATGGAGGATTGATAGCTGTTATTATAGGCAAATTCAGCTAAATGGAAGTAGTCTTCCCATTTTGATGGTCTATCCATCACATACATTCTCAACATATCCTCCAAAATCTGATTTGTTCTCTCTGTTTGACTGTCAGTTTGAGGGTGATAGGCAGTGATAAAATTCAGCTTGGTGCCCATGCCCCCAAATAAACTTTTCCAAAAATTTGTTGTGAACTTAGCAACTCTGTCTGAAAAAATCATTTTTGGGACCCCATGGAGCCTCACTACTTCTTTCAGGAACACATCCACTACTTGGGCTGTCCCAAAAGTAGATTTCACAAATATGAAGGGTGCAGCTTTTGTTAAAGTGTCTACTAATACCTTCACTGAATCGTGTTGGTATTCGGTTTTGGTTAGCCCTGTTATAAAATCTATAGAAACTGTGTCCCATTTCCATTCTGCAATCAGAAAAGGGTTTAGAAGACCAGTAGGATGTTGATGTTCAACTTTAACTAGTTGACACTCCATGCACCTAGCTAAATATTCTGCTACATCTCTTTTCATTCCTGGCCAAAACAAATTCTTTTTCAAAGCTGTTAGCATCTTCTGATATCCCGGATCCCCTGCATATGGTTGTTTGTGCTATTCATCTAGGATTTATTTTTTCAAATTTTCCACATTGGGGATATACAATCTATTTTTGTAGCATATCAGCCATTTTTTGTTTTGAGTGTATTCATCCATCTCCTTCTTTAGTATTTTCACCTGTAGATTCTCATAATTTGGATCCTGGTCTGCTACCTTTTTAACTAGATCTTCTAAATCAAAATTAGCACTACTTCCAATGTTGTTTATATTTTGACAAGCATTTCTTCTCAGTGAGTCAGCAATTTTATTTTCTTTTCCCCTGATATGTTTTATGTCCATATAAATTCACTCTGAAAAGACAACCATCTGGCTTGTCGAGCATTCAAATCAGTTTGGGAAAAGAAATATTTAAGACTAATATGATCAATCATCAATGTAAATTTCTTTCCAAGAAGATAGTGTCGCCACATCTTCAAGGCATGAATTACAATAGCCAACTCTAAATCATATGCACTATAGTTCTGTTCATGTGTCTTAAGTTTCCTAGAATCATAGGCAATAACCGAATTTTCTTGGAACAGGACTCCTCCCAACCCCTCTCTACAGGCATCCGTACACACCACAAATTCCTTATCAGGATCTGCAATCCTCAGTATAGGGGTTGTAGTAAGTTTTAATTTTAATTGTTCAAAACTGTTTTGGCATTTTTCAGTCCACTCAAATTTGACAGCCTTTCTTTGTAGTGATGTTATGGGATATGCTATGGCAGAAAATCTTTCTACAAATCTGCGATAATAACCTGCAATCCCCATGAATGATCTTACTGCTGAAACATCGGTTGGTACCGGCCATTCTCTAATAGCCTTTATCTTTTCAGGGTCGATAGCCAACCCTTGTTCAGAAATAGTATGACCCAAGTATTGTATCTTGTTCTTATAGAATTCACATTTTCTAAACTTGGCATATAACTAGTTTTCTTTCAATGTTTGCAACACTATCCTCAAGTGTTCTTTGTGCTCCTCCTCACTTTTTGAATAAACTAAAATATCGTCTATGAACACTAGTACAAATTTATCCAAGTACTTGTTTAAAATGATGTTCATTAGGCACATAAAGGTGGTAGGGGCATTTGTCAAACCGAAAGGTAGGACTACAAATTCGTAGTGACCATACCTGGTTCGAATATTTGTTTTGATAATGTCTTCCTCCTTAATTCTGAGCTGGTGATAACCAGTCCTTAAGTCAATCTTCGAAAACACTGAAGCCCCTCTTACTTCATCAAAAATATCATCAATTCTGGGCAAAGGGTATCTGTTTTTAATTGTCAACTTATTCAGCTGACGATAATCAATGCACATGCTAAAGGTTCCATCCTTCTTTTTCACAAATAGCACCGGTGCTCCCCAAGGAGACACACTCGGTCAGATATAACCCTTATCCAGCAATTCTTGCAATTGCATTTTCAGTTCCATGAGTTCAGGGGGAATCATTCGATAAGAGGCTTGGGAAACAAGTGTTTCTCCCAGCACCAAATCGAGTGAAGAGTCAATCTCTCTTTTGGGGAGGAAGATGGGGAATCTCATATGGAAAAACTTCCTTAAACTCTCTCACTACTGGAAAAGTATCCATCAGATTTTCTTCAGGTTGCTATTCTAATTGTTCAACATGTACTGCATATACTTGGTATCCTTTCCTAGCTGTTTATTTTAGTTGTAGTGCTGATATTTGTCTTACAGAGATGGGTTTTTGTTTTCCCTGGAGAACAAAAGTTTTCCCTTCTTCATCTATGCAATGCAGGGTCTTATCCCAACAGTTCGTCATGGCCTTTCTCTTTTCCAGCTAGTCTATTCCTATCAGTAAGTCATATGAACCTAATGGAAGAATGTTTAAATTCACTTTTGTCTAAAAATCATTTAATTTGATTGCTGTTTGAGGTAACTTATGAGTTACTTTTCTCTTGGTGCCAGTGGCTAACTGGACCAACCAACACTGCTGAAATTTTTCAGTTTTGAGATTGCATTTTTCTACCACTTGTGGACTAATGTAACTCAAAGAAGCACCTAGATCAATTAAAATAGTAACAAATTGATTAGCAATCTTACCTTCCATTTCAACCATGGTATCTTGGTGTTCTACTTGTCGGTTCTCCAAGGCTGCACTAATGGTGGGTATGTTTCTTGCTATATCATTTATTGTGGTAGCTTCTCTATCCCTCATAATCATCTGAATACTTCGGTGGGGAAAATCTCTCAAAAGATGGGGTTTTCTGTAGCCCCAACATTTCAGAGGCTCCCTCATTTTAACTATTCCTTCCTTCTTATTTTCTCCATCTAGTTGTTTGGAACCAACTTGAGACTGAGTAGTTTGGCTTTATTTTGGTTTATTAAACTTTTTCTGTTGATGATCCCTACCAAAATTCTTTAAGTAAGCTGGTTTCTGTTTCTTTCCTTTAATTTCACCCTTGTTTATCCAGCCTTTTCAATGCTCACTGTTTCACTTAAACTGCTGGTAGCATACCCTAGCTTTCCTCACTGCCTCGTCCATAGTTTTTGGGTTATCGAACTCAATTTTCTCTTTGCACACAACAGGCAAACAATTCAAAAACCTTTGCACCTTTGCCTTCTCTTCTCGAATGTAAGGGACATATCTCAACAGAATTTTAAACTTGGTGACAAACTCATCAATAGTGATTTTTCCCAGTCTAAGTTCAAGGAATTCCTTTTCTTTATCATCACAATAACGTTTGTTCAAATAGCGGTTTTTAAACTTGACTTGGAAATCTTCCCAAGTCACTGTTTTTTCATCAATGGCATGGATCATTTTCATCTCCTCCCACCACAAGGTAGCCTTACCTTGTAGCTGGTAGACAGCTAATCTGGCCTTCAAATTGCTTTCATATTCATAGACCTGAAAATACTTAATCATGTTCAGCAACCAGGCTTCAGCATCTTCCTCCTTCTCCCCATCGTAAGAGGGAGGTTTGATCTTTCGGAATTCCCCCTGTAATTCCTTTTGTTGCTTATACTGATGCCTAACAACATCATCTTCCTCAGAATCATCAGAGAACTTGTTCTTCTTCCTCTTTCTGGAACCTTCACCTTCTTGGCTATTCCGCGAAGTTAATTCTCTAATAAGCTTTTCCTGCTCCTCACTAGCTAATGACAATCTGTCATTCTCGCTTTTTAGCTCAACCATGTATCGTTCCAAACTGTGCAACATAGCCATCACCGGCGCATTGGGATCTAGTGTATTATCGTCATCACGCAGATCAACATAAATTTCCTCACCTTCAGCCATTTAACATTTTTGTTTCAGCACCACTGTACACTAAACAACACAAATCAGGAATTTTTTTTTATTTTTTTTCCAACAATAGATAATTTATACAGTGAGCACACACAACAACAACCCAGTTTTATGTAACATGAGCTCTAATACCATTTGTAACGTCTCCACTTCCAACCACAATTTTTTTTTTCTTAACAACTTCATAAGTATACCCGGATTTTATTTTTATTTAATACACCTCTATTAAATATAGATCAAGTCATTGCTGGTTCGTCTATTGTTATATTTAAATAATAATATACTTTGTCAAACTTTGATTTGTTATCTTTGTATCTTACCCTTGAATACATATTCCTTTCTCCTTATTATACTTTGAGTATAGTTATACGTATGTCTCCTTTGCTCGACTTAATATATTCCATATCTATATATACATGAATTTCAATAATACATACTTCTATATATACTTGGATCACCATATATATTTTTGTCTTGTACACACATCTTTGTCATTAGAATCATCAACCCTGGTAACTTCGTATGGTCATACCAAATCATCATTCGAAGTAAATTTGTTTCTTAGCATGGAGTTAGAATGTAACTACACGTATGGGGTTGTAGCTCCGCGTCTCATTCTTTTCACATATTGCACAGAGGGGGATTTAAAGATAATTACGTACCACATGGTTGGATCGTGTGAGATCGCTTTGTACTCATCTCCAGTTGTAAACCTCACATCGTCTCTGCGAATTGATGGTTTTATAAATGTCATTTATCATTCTGACTCCTTATTCATCTCATGTCTGGTTTCAAGGATTTTATAGCCAACTTTCTATACGTTGGGATTGATTTGGAGTCCTATTCATAAATTTTTTTGTTCTTTTAACCATTCGAAATGGTTTACCGGGTACAATTGCATTTATGTCAGAGATTTCCTCCCTGAGTATAGATTTGATCAACCTATTTTATTTTTACTGTGTTTATGCGTTCAAGAATTCTCAGTACACATTTACGTTGTAGGCTCTATATCTCTACACGTGTATGGTCGATCTGTGTAGGAGTTTAGGGTTTCCTGAGGTATATAGGGTTCGATTTCTTCTACGAGCGAGTTCATTTCTACTTCAACCTTCGGGAGCTCTGGATCTTTCTCTTGAGGCATGTTCGCTTTATTTGTGGAGACAGTGTGTTTTCCTTTCATGGCGCAAAGTTCACCACAGAGTGGTTAAAGATCTAGGTATTTATATTTTCTCCCATGCTCTCGGTTATACTGGCTATTTAGTTCGAACCTTTGTTGTGTATATTATTAACCTTGGTTCGAATGGGATTCGACTTGCAAGTCCTTATGACTTTCTGCGTGTATGTTTCACATGAACGTGGTTCTCTTGCTTGTTAAGGTTTCCAATCGATTTGTCCTTTCGGTAGGATTTACTACTAACCCTGAGAATTGAAAAGTTTATTTTCAGATTAAAATCTCAGAGGTTTACAGTGTCTTTTTCTTACATAGAGCATAGTTCAATCGTTTTGACTTTCTGCATCTCCTCTGATACGATTTTCGTGTTGTTTCTGTAAGGATGTTTTGAAACACTCCTCCGTCATCATGCTAAGAGCTCGATGATTTCGGTGAAGACTCCAGTCCGTAGACGGAATTTCCCAAACCCTTTCGATGGTGAGATTGTAACTTTTATTGAATTCGTTGTGTCAATTCTTAATGTTTTATGATATTATTGATGCCTCTCGGCATTCACTTGTTGGAAATGATATATAAATCTTCACTTCCGTTTGTTTCCTTTCAGGGTATAAGTTTAAAGCGGGGTCTCCAACTACTATAGGTATGATAGTTCCTATCTTCATCACTCGGTTTGTTTTATTTTAGTTTACTATGGATATACGCTAGTCTTGTCTCTTCAGTAAATTCACTTGACTCTTCTATCTTGTTACAGGTACAAACGTCCTGTTTGGTTTATATGGTTCATCCCATCACACGATTATGAAATCGATTAAATTCATGAGAGCTCAGAACAATAATAACTCGTTCTCATTTTAATTTGTTTCAGGTTGATATATCAATGTCTGGAAACTCCCAGAGTCGTCGCCCTCCTCTTCATTTAGCTTTTTCCATTGGATTTTATTATCTTAACGTGCTGTGAAATACAATTTGGTTTGTTTTCTTTCGAAGAGCAGTGTATATTTCTCTCAGTACGACCCTTGGTCTATGTATGTGCGGCCTTGTAATATTGGTGAACTCTGGACACTCATCTACCAATTTTTTTTCCAAGCCTCAGTTACTCTATGGATAATTAATTGTGTCCTGTATGTAAGACAGAGTGTAAGTCTGTGCATTTTAATTTTTCTCACTGGGATTTAAGCATCTATATATATCTATAGTTCACGATACACAATGTTTTTCTTGTGAATTAAATATTCACATATCTGTCTTTGTTTATTAATATTAATTTTCTGTTATATAATATCTTGTGGGTTTTTACAGTTTAGATAAACCCAACTCTTTTATTTGTTAGTAGTAAGTCCTTCTTCTCCTTCGAATTTAATTTGATTTTCACTATTCGTTCAAGTTCTGTGACAGGTAAGGCCTAATAAAATTTATGTCAGTTTCTACTGTTTGGATTTCCTATAATGAGCAATAATATCTCTTCCACATTGGATATTATCCCAAGTCATCTACTATAACTAGACTCTTTTTGTTCCTTTGTTTAGATCTGTAATCATCCTACATGTACTTTCCTTGCAGTGTAATAGTTCAATCAGATTTCTGTTATATTACTACATTAAATCACAAGAGCAGATCACTATAAAATTTCCTTGGGAAATTAATATAGACATAGACTAATTTACTATAAGATATCAATGACATCTATCTTTCAGTCATACAACTTTTAATCATTCCATAAGGTATAGAATCTGATGCTAGTTATAATTACTTTGTAAATTTTAATACAATGATGTTTAACACACTGCTTCCATTGCTGTACAGTAGAACTTATTTTCCTTTTTCGAGTATAATGATCTCACAGTACTCTAAAATATGATTTCTGAGTTACCACTTCTTACTTCTTCCTTGTTATTGGAAAATAATGTTTTCGTTGGGTGTTTATATTAAGCTAGCCACCCGGATCCATTACTTCCAATTAATAACTATAGATTTAAAGATGGATGCATATATGTCTATTCATGTAACTCTTCCTACTAGTAGTAGATTTAAATTACCCTAGATAATTTGGTTATGGGAATAGTAAATGTATCTCCAGATTTAAACCATATTCTAGTTTAGATATTCTGGTTGGTAATTTCCCATAATTACTGTTTCTACAACTATACAGATTTAAGAGGATGTACTTCTTATAAAAATTATGTAAATGTATGGAACACCAGAAATAAAACATTATAAGTAATTTATTCATTCATACACACTATTAAGCATACCACTTCTGCAGTTGACCAGTCCTCCCAACCTTAGAGTTCCTCTATCTCCAGGACTCACCCCCGAGCTGAGATCACCTCCACCACAAACCAACCTCTAATCTATTTAGGAGTAGTTTATTTAAGTTGTTGCTCCCCAAAGTCTCTTTCCAATTCTGCGTCCAGAGTTTCAGGATGTTTTTCTTCCTGCTTGCCTAGGCTTCCCTTATTTAGGGACTTTTAAAGTTGCTTTATGCTTTATCATCTTTTTACCTCTTCCCAACTACTCTCCACTTCATTGGGGAATAAACTAGATTTTTCCTCAAAAATCTAATTGGGAAATAAATTCTTTCAAGGATTTTTGAAATATTTTTGGGGAAATATTTGCCTCTATCGATCCTCATGGATTTAGCAAGTGATCTCATAATTCTCATTTGGTCAATCTGGACAGCATTATTTTATTTAATTTCCATAATGAAATATTTAATTACATCCACAAAATACTTATCCATTGGGGTCCACTCCCCTTTGGATTAAAGTTCAAATGTCTAGCTTTAAGAAAAACATAAACTAGGGGTGTTACACACGTGGATTCCATGTAGTTACATAATTTTCGAAGAATTTCTTTGGAAGTTGTAAATCATAAGAATTTGACCAATAAGGTCTTTCCATGTCAGAAGTTCTTTGCAACCATAGGAAACCATGGATATGTGTTGAAAATCTATGTTGCCACTCATATATGAATAAAATGAATATAGAGTTACTACAATAAATATAAATAGAACCATAATAAGAAATTGACAATGAATATAAAATAAATTAAACAACACAGACCTATACGAGAAGTCTTTCACTTTAAGAAATTTTTGGATAAGTTACTCTCGGAATATATTCAATCTATGGTGTATAAATGTGGCAAAAATGCGAGGGTACTGGATAACATTCTCAATTTTCATACGATTTTCATATAAGGAACAAGAATGTGTGGGTACATGCATGAGGTTATGCAACTATGGCCACTTTGTGTCAGCTGCACTCAAAGTAAAAAAAAAACATGGACATCCCAACTGAGTAATCATGTTAGTCAATTCAACCCAACATTTATTCGAGTATGCCCTTGTACCTGTCAAAGAAGAACCAAACCGCATAATATGCTCAGCCAACTTATTATCTGGTAAATCAAAGAGTTGGTGACACAAGATTTCAATTGTTGTCGTTGAGTTATCATGTATATGTTTCTTCAAAAAAACTACAACAGTTGCTTGGCTCTGATGCCGCATTATCATATTCAATAGGTAATATCAGAAGTGAGGATGGCTTCAAAACCTTTAATCATAGTATCTAAGAAGATGAAATGAATACTCATGAAGTTTAACACTACAGATACATGGATGCCACCAATTAGCATCACTAGTGGGAAATAATGTGGGGAATTCCATATCTAATAACCCCTCCATATTATATTCATTCACCAGAGAGGTTCCAATACAGGGCCAATCAATTTCTTGAACATGCGAAGAATCAACATTATCAAGAAATGCTCTAATTTCTTCCACTTCTCTCCATTCATTGGGTAGGCAAGCAACAGAAGAGTAAGGATGAGAGGGAAAATGCTCAACATGCAAACCTTCATTATTAGATGCATTGATCTCAGATTATTCAATATCACAATCAACAAATTTAAGCCTGCACGAGGCATCTGTTAATCTTTCGGCAGCGCATTCACTGAATCATGGTCAATTACAAAATCTCGATAATATTGATCATGTTCAATTTTGAAAAGAAATGCAGCCATAACTTGAGATCTTTTGACATAACATTCATAATATTTAGACTGAGTGGCATGTCTCCTCACAATTAGAAAGTCAAGATCTTCAACATTTCGGGGAAGACTTTGTGCGATTGTAGAAATATCTTGGGGAAAGCTAGTTGTGTGGCCATTATAATTATATTTCCCACATCGAGCATGTGTCACTTGCAAAATAGGATTTACACATGCTATTAACATTTCTTCAACTTCAGTAAGAACTCTTAAAATATGATTTTGATGACCAGTATCATGTTATTATATCTAGAAAAACGATGGGAACCTCTTTCATTCTTACATCGTCAGCAAACAGGTCATTTAGAATCTCTCATAACCTAGATTACAGGATATGATTCTTGGGAGATGTGGCACATTTAGACAACTGACTATATATCTATCTTTTCTCGAAAAATTTTATACACCGCAAGCATGTTTTCATCAAAACTAATATGATGTGTATCGATTGGACCATGTAGAGAATGATGTGGAAGAGTATAATTTCTTTTAAAATGTACTTGATTTTTAGCACCATGAGATTCACTTCCCAAATTTGAAACATGTGGAACAGATTTATGACATGGCCTTTCCAAATTTATGGTCTGCATTTCTTGAACCTGAGAGGATGATAAGGTGTCTTTAGCATAATTTTTTTTTAAATTTAATGTCCAACTAATTAGAAATGAAAAAATGAAAAAAAAATCAAATTCATTCAATATTTACATTTGTTGGGTGATGTGGACGAATGCTATGAGATGGTTGATCTTCACTTCTAACATTAGTGGATATAACACTTGGGGAGTTAGTCTCTATGCCTCTATTCAAATGAGTTTTCCCCTATTTCAAAAAAATAAAATTCGTTATAAAACTAAATTTCCAACCAATAAAGATTAAAAATTGTAAAACAAATCAAATACACTTAAAATTACATTAATTTGACAATTTGATATTTTGGATTCCATTTCTCCAACCTCATTAGATGAAATCATGTTTTTTCCATAAAATCTTATAAAATGCAATGTACAACTAACAATAAATGAAAAAATGGGGAAAATATCAAATTCATTAAGCATTTACATTTGGTTGGAAATCTAGATGAATGCTATGAAATGGTTCCTCTTCACTTATAACATTAGTAGATGGAACATCTACGAAGTTAATTTGTATGCCTTTATTGAAATTAATTGTGTCCTATTTGAATATGAAATAAAATTTATGTCCAACCTACTAAAAATTCCAAAAACAAAAAATCAAATCAAATACATTGAACATTTACATTAGTTTGTTGATTTGATTGTTGAGGAGAATGCAGTGGAAGGCTACGACATGCTTCATCTTTAATTCTTAGATTAGTAGATAAAAGATTTGGGGAGTTAATTTTTATACCTCTATTAAAATGAGTTGTATCTTATATCAAGAGAAGAAAATACCTTACAAGTTTAGTAAAAAAAAATGTAAATAGAGGAATGTAATAAAAGAATCACTATTGCAACAACCGTAAAAATATCACTTTGTTACCTCCATTGTTCCATGTGAAATCATATCAGGGATGATTGATTCTCTTCATGGGACAACATTATTTTCATAAGGGGGATTGGAAGATCTTATGTTTCTACCAACTAGCTCCAAATAATCAAACAAATGGCCAATAAAACTATCATCCAAGTCATCACATACAATGTCATCATTGCCTCCACCATGGATATTTTGCAACCTTTGGCCTTGTTCAAAAAATGCAATTTCAGAGACAAAAGGGTTAGGGTGAACATTTTCATCCACATTATAAATATGATTTTCTTCCCTATTGCGAAATGTTTCCCCAATATTATGAACATTACAAGGAGAGCATCGAACAAAAAAATTATGTTGATGAGGAGTAGATTCTCGTAATGAACTATCTAGGGGAAATGTTCTTTCCATGATATCATCCATGGTAGGATACTTACGAAGAATCAAAAAACCATTTTGAAGAGTGGTTTCACTCATTTTTATATGATATGTAGATATCCTATGCTCATTTATTGTGAGGTTATTTTGTTGATATTGTAAATGATGACTTTCATTAGACCTGTCACACGATACCGGTGAGAAATTATCTTTCTTGTATGCTTGCTCGTGCCTTTATATGACTTATCTACAATGAATAATAAAATATTTATTATGGAACCAAAAAAATGTAACATATAATATATCCAATATAAATAAACACAGAAGAATGCAAAACGAACACAATTTTTTTTCCAACCATATAAAAACATTAAAAGCATATATGGTCTTTTTCCAACCATATAAAGTTATGAAAACATAAAAGGATTTTCCCAAATGGCTAAAAATAAAAATTGATTTTTCCAAATGGCTAAAACAAAAAAGGCTAAAATTTCATGTCTCATATTAGAACTATAATGGGAAAACCATATAACTAGAACAAAATACTATAAAAATTATATGAATTGGAAATAGATATAAATATTTGGAACTATATACCATCAAAATATAAATGTAAATACTAAAATGTACCTAAATATATAACATTTTTTAGAACCAATGAGAAAAAACTAACCCAAACACCATGTATAAAATACGTCACAATAATTATAATTATAAAAACAGAGAAAAATGGATAGCATCCAAACACATTCAAATGCAATTAACATAACTAAAGGGGACAGAAAAATAAATATTTGAGAAAATTGCAATGGGATTCAATATCAAACATCCGATAAATACACATATAGAATAAATCCCAACAAGAGCCATACAAATATCCATAGAATTGTAATTTTAATGTCCTAGCATACATACCCAAAAGTATGTAAAGTAAAAAAAATAGAAATATTTTCCACAACCACAAGGAGAATATAAAATGACTAATAGCCTAAAACTCCATGATGATATGTAATGGTGGAATCTCATCAATAATATCCATACGGGGAGCAATTGCAAGAACATTTCCAGAACCAATCAAATCATTGCACTCCTGTAATGTTGGAGACCAAAATCCATGCATTTGTTGATTAGTTCAGTTATCAATATTTGTTGGGAAGAAGAGGGCAGTCATCATGTCATATAAGAGGAAAGGAAATTCACTGCATTTTCACATAAGAACCACACCTTGAACTATTTGAAATCGAAGATAACCATGACATTTGATGTTTATATATGTAGACATTTCTTCTAACAACTTCCTTCTGAAGCCTCAATCATCCTCAAAGTATTCAATTCTTCGTTCAACACAAGGGTGACCAAATTGGAAATTATCTATTTCTTCAATTGACCATACACAAGTGGAGCAATCATTGATAAGACATATCAACTGATTCTTACATATTTCTAATGACATTAACTGTATGTCAGTGATTGGAACAAATGAAACACCCCATTCATTTTTTATTACATCAAACGAGTAGATTGTATACCCATATCGAGGATAATCTTCATACTCTCTGTCGAGATAGAGCCAAAACAATTTACTTTTATAAAACACTCCATTCTAAGTAGGTGAAGTGCCACCAAATGGAAGATCAACCCATAACCAAATGCTATTAAGACTACTCTAAACATAAAAATTAGACTGCATTCTATCATAGATATGTTTTAGAACAACCCAGTCATATTTGTTGCTGCTTACATTTTCCAATAATGAAAATAATTCCCAGTCTCCAATTCGTATTCGCCCAATGTTTTTTAAGGCCTTTGTAAATGGATTCATTACAAAATAGTTTCGTGAATGGGGGAATTATGTTGGTAAGGATAAAAATACCATTGCTCCAACAATAGACTCTAATTCGTATCTTGAATCTATGAATCACAAATGAAAATGAGATATGTGCCCATTTTGATTAAGGTATTTAGCAGCAAAATAATTGTCTTCATTATAGAGGAAAGGAACCATAAATCCAAATTCATTTGTACAGATATGCTTGCAACGCAATAAGAAAGAAGGGTTTTACAAACAGTGCTAAACTTTATCACAACTGATAAAGGGAGCCAGAGGAAGAAAATTTCAAGAAATTCAAATGGAATATGACTCCAAATAGTTGGATCAATGATAAAACAAGGAAATCACCTAACATAAAAGAAAACACACGTGATATCAACAAAACAATTTTTAATTCATGGTGAATAGTTAAAAATAACTCACAATTTTATTATTATCCTTAATAAATCTTTTTTTATGTCTCTATTAATGTCTATGTTTAATATTGATGTAAATGTTTGATGTTCGATATAAATATTAACTTAAAACAATTTTTTTTTAATATTAAAAAGCTTTATCTTATAAACCTTGGGTTATAAAATAGCATAATGTTACATGGACCAAATGATATGAAAATACCAATTTTTTTAACTCTAATGTCATTGAACCTAAAAAAATCATTAAATTAAATTATGATGTCATAGAACGTATGTAAACCTAAAATTATCAATATTATTTTTTAATGAAATATTTATATTGATATTTAACCTCAATGTTTACATTAAAGAATAAATGCTAAATTTATTTCTATATAAATTAATCTGTTTAACATTAACATGCATATTTATTATTAATATTAATATTAATTAACTTTAAAAGAGATAATGATATTTAATTTAAATATTAATAATTTCTTATTTAACTTGAAATATTTATATTTATTATTAATGATAATATCAATCAATATTAATTTTAATGATACTAATGTTAATTTTAAATAATTAATATAATTAATAATAGTAATAATAGTAACTAAAATAATAATATTAATATCAATCATGAAAATATTTATAATAATAATAATAATAATAATATTAATATGTTAATTTTAAACATTTATGTTTATCAATGTTGTTTAATATTAATAAAAAGCATAAATATTTAATTTAATAACAAATATGAATACTCAAAAGTTAAAGTTGATAATAAGAAAACATAGCAATATCTAGTGATATCCATTATGTGTATTACATGAATAGTCCTTTTTGTATATGGATGAATCTATTCATACATCAATATTAATTTTATAAAATTTTATATCATGTATTATTTAATATTGAAATCATAATTTCATAACTATAATTAATATTTATTAATTTGATCTATATTTTAATTAAATTGTAAAAAAGAATATAATTGTGAAAATAATAAATAATAAATATTTAAAATTTTATTAATATAAATTGCAATAATAATATAAATTATATTAATTGTATTATATTAAAACCTTAGATATTAACAATATTAATAAATAAGAAATGTTTCGAAATAAATAATCAAAACTTTTCTTTAGTGAAGGCTAATGAAAAGAAAAATTATTTAATATCCAATAATATCTATTATTTGTATTGCATGAATAAATGGCTTTATATATAAATGAATCTCACTCATACATAAATATTAATTCTATAATTTTTATATCATTTATTATTTAATAATTGAAATGATAATTTCATAATTATATTAAATACATATTTACTAATATAATATAATACTTGGGTCTGCGGTGAATTTTGTGGTGAAAATTATGCGATGAATTTTGTGGTTAAAATTCTACGGTGAATTCTGCGGTGAAAACATTAATACTTGGGTCTACAATGAATTCTGTGGTGAATTCTATGGTGAAAATTATGCGGTGAAAATTTTCTCCATTAATACTTGGGTTTACAGTCAAATTTTTCCATTAATACTTGGGTCTAAGGTGAATTTTCTCGATTAATACTTGGGTCTGCGGTGAAATTCTGCCGTGAAAATTTTGTGGAATTTTCTTGATTAAAGTCTATCCAGATTTTTGATATTCAGGTGCACACATTCCTTATCTTTTTCTAATACATATTTTCTCATATATTCTCAAGTATTAATAATTCACCACAACTACCAAAGATTACCAAAGGTAGACCTAGCACAGTTACTCTATAGAGCCTTTATGAGTATATAGAGTCTTTAGAGAAACGTAGAGAAGAAATAGAAGTCAATCTACAAATAGAAGTAAATCTACAAACCAAGCCATGCTGGAAAAAAAATTCACATCTCTTGAAGACAAGATCAAAATTTACAAATAGAAAATAAAATAGAACTATTTGAGAATAAAATGGAGGAAATCGAGACTAGGTTGCAGCTCATAGAAAAACAAAACCAAGATGCAAACCAAACATCCCAGCAATGAGATACTGATAATATAGAGAGTCTTAAAATGAAGGACATGATTAAAGAACTAGAAGAAAAAGTTAAAAACAGTCTCACCCTAAATAGTGGGGCATGTAAATTAGATATCCAACCAATTAAAGATGAAATGAAAAAATTGGAGGTAGACAAGGATACTTTAGCCATAGCCCAGACAGAATTACATAATAGATTACAAATTGAAACCAGAAGCAAAAAGGTTAGGGAAATTAATTGAGAATAAAGGAAGGTTGATCCTAATAAAGGTGAGCTCTACTGACCATAAATATGACATACTTAGTAAAACGTCAAGTCTAAAAGGAACAAGGATACTTATAAACGAAGATCTCATTCCAGAAGATCAAGAAAAATTAAGAAAGGAAGTTCAAAAGGTAAAAGAAGCTAGAAAGGAAGGAAAATGGGCAATAAGCATAAATAGAAAAGCTGTTATTCGAGATAGAAACCAAAAATATAGTAATAAATAGCAATTCAACATGCTCTGAATTCTTTCTTGGAGCTGTCAGGGCTTTACATGGAACAAACGCCCCTAGCTAAGTTGGATTTCAATTGATGTTGATATTATTTTGCTTGTTGAAACTTCGGAGCATGAAGAATCTAAGGTCCCTAACATAGATGGCTTTGCACTATGGTCTACCTGGAAAAAGCAATCCTCCTGTAGAGGCATTGGGGGCATACCTTGCTACATTGAGAAGAACATCTCCCCCCATGCTAGGATTTATAAAAACAACCCTTACAACCATTATAGTTGGATTGAGATTACTGATATTAAAGATAAAAATACCTACATAGCAATCTGTTATTTTTCCCCCATTAATTATAACTTCTATAAGAAAAATAATATAGATAAAAATAATCCTTACAATGGTTTAGAGAATGATATTTCTAGCCTAAGGAATGAAGGTAATATCCTTTTAGTGGGTGACTTTAATGCTCAAACTTCAAGAAACCAACTTATTCTTCTATGCAATCATTCCAACCCCAATCCTCTTTGGTTAGAGAAAGACCTTACTCTGGCTTGCTGGTACAAAAGGAGCTCTGAAGACCTCAGGGATAATTTTTTTGGGTCAAAGCTGGTCAAGCTCTGTAGTGCTCAGGATCTTATAATTTGCAACGGCCCAATTCTAGCCAGATGACTTGCATCCATGGGCCTGGTAGCAGCGTGGTAGACTATGTTATTTCCGATCTCCCTTTATACAACGAAATAATAAATTTTAACATCTTAGATGACCACGATCCTGACTCTGATCATAGGCCTTTACTCATAACTCTCAATTTTTTCATGCATAGAGATCCCATAGAAGATAATCCTTATAGTCAAAATAACTTAATCTTTGATAGAAATAAAAATGATGTCTTTCTAAATGAATTAAAAACTAATTTGCTTCCTTTATCTAGTATAGACAACATAGATGACCTCTATCATAATTTTAATACAACCCTCTCATATTCTATTAACAAGTTCTCAATTAAAGTCTCAAACTGTAATAAAAGAAATAGCAAAACCAACGCATGATATGACAAAGATTGTAAAAGTGCGAGGAGAGAAATTAAGGAAGTTGTTGATGAATCTCTCAAATTTGACAAGATAAAAATCTACAAAGTCCTAACTAAAAGGAAAAAAGGCAATATATTCGTAAAAGACAAGAGAATCTCTTACACCTCTCTAAGGTGGCTCCTAAGAAATTCTGGAGGCAGATTCTAACTAGGAAAAATGAAGATAATAACAAAATTTCTTTACATGACTGGAATTCCTATCTTAAAAAGCTTTATGACTCTCCAAATGACAGGGATTTTGAAACCCTGCTCACAACAAAAGAATTTTTCTCATTAGAAGACATTGATTTTGGGGTTAAACACCTGGAAAATGGGAAAGCTAAAGAGATTGAAGGTTACCAGGTGGAAATCTTAAAAATTGGAGGTCCTGTCCTCATACCGTATATCCACAAGTTTTTCAACCAAGCAGTCAAGCAAGGGTTCCCTAAACCTTAGACTCAGAGCCTCATTATCCCTATTTTTAAAATTGGGGATACAAATAACCCCTCTAACTATCAGAAAATTATGATCAGCCCTCTCTTAGCCAAGTTATATGGTATTGTTTTGGAAAATAAGTTGAGCATTGGCTTGAAAGTGACGGTAAGTAGGCTAAAATCCAAGCGGGTTTTAGAAGGCAACACTCAACAACGGACCACCTCGTTACGCTTAGGATCATTGTGGAGGAATGCTGCAATGATAAATCCAATCTCTTCTATTGCTTTGTGGACTATAGAAAGGCTTTCGATACGGTTCCTAGAAACAACCTATGGAATAGATTAGAAGAGCTAAATGTTCCTTTGAGCTAAGAGTGGTCGCTATAAGGTTATACGAGAATGTAATTGCCAAGTTAAAGAGAAATGAGGGGTGGTCGAAAGATATTACGTGTAATATCAGAGTTAAACAAGGTTTCCCCCTCTCCCTTACCCTATTTGGCATTTACATCGACAAGCTAGAAGGTTGTTTAGAGGAAGTAGGATGTGCTGGCATGATCTTAGCTGGGATAGTCATCATCCTTCTTCTCTATGCTGACAGTATTTTTCTTCTCGCAAGGTGCCCATATGATCTTGATAAGCAACTTAGACTTCTTAAGGATTTCTGCTCTACCATGGGTATGTCTGTTAACACTGACAAAAAAAAGTTATGATTATCAAATCCAAGAAGGACACTTACGCTAATTTTATGTATGACAATAATAACTTGGAGGAAGTGTCCTCTTACAAGTACTTATGAATTGATATTCTTCACAAGCTCAACTATAACTATAGCATTCAGAAAAGGATGAATGGGGGGTGGAAAGCTTATTTTGGTCTTGAAAATAATTATAAAATGGCAAACCTCATAATGTGGGATAGAAAGAAGTTCCTCTTTGAAACTTTAGTCACTCCTATTATCTTATATGGATGTGAGGCTTGGGGTTGCAGCATCTCTAGAGAATCCTTTAGAAACATTAAGGAAATCCAGAAGTGTTTTATAACTTATAACCTTAAACTTGAAAGAAATACACCCTATGCTATTATCCTTATAGAAGTGGGTCTTTCCCCTATCGAGAGCCTAGCTATGATTAGGCTTCTATTGTACAAGCACAAGCTCAATAGCATAGGAGACCATAGACTTCCTAAGATAGCTTTAAATTCCAGCCAAAACCACCTAAGGATTAAACGAGGTTGGTATAAAGACACCAGGGCCTGGTTAAACCATTGGGAGATCGATGAGAATGTTGCATTGCAAAACATTAATAACATTAAAAAAATTGTTACTTCTAAGTTCGATGAAAAAATGTGGTGTGAGAAAGATCTAGCAGCTAAAATAAAATCAAGATATTATAAGGAGGTCATAAACCCCACCCTAGAAGATCAAAAGTATATCTCTATCTTAACTAGCTCAAAGAAGAAAATTAATATAGCCAAGATTAGAACGAACTCTCATGAGCTCCATAGTGAAACAGGTCGTTGGACAATTACTAAAACACTATGGATGGAAAGTATCTTCCATATCTATGAGAATATGAACATCGAGGATGAAAATCACTTCCTCTTAGAGTGCCCTGAGTACAACCACATTAGAGCTCAATTTCATAATCTTTGTTACAATACTGACCTTCCTAGCCTTTTAAGATGTCAAAATTATAGTGAGCTTGGGAGGCTTCTCTCCAACCTTTTTGAGCATAGGAATAAAATCTTAAATCAAAATAAATAACTCTTTTCTTTAGGTCCGATAGACCTAAGATTGGTCTGAGTGGATGTTAGCCATCATCATCATCATCATCATAAACTATGTTAATTGTATTATATTAAAGTATCAATATATTTACATTATTAGTATTTTATATTAATAATAATTATATTAATTGTATTAATTATGTTATATTAACACTAAAAATATTAATAAATACAAAATATAAATAAATAAATGATCAATATTAAAGAAAACTTTTGATATGTGTCTCAACTAATTTTATTTATTATTAAAATTATTAATTTAATTATATGATATGCACAAATCTACAACTCAACAAATAAATAGTTTTATGATAAATTATTATAAATTTGGCATGTATAAAGTCAATGGTGAAAGTAAAATGAATATTTTTTCAGTTCCAACATGTCATTTGGCATTGTGATATGCTTGGGTATGTCAATAAAGTCACCATGTTTTAAATTTGAAATTTAACAAATGACATATTAGCACGATCTATATTTGTTTGGATAAATTAATGAAATTAGCAATGTAACAACCTAAATATTCATTTTTTAATATTTTTATGTAAAAACAAGTTATTTTAATAATATTTATTACTTAATTATTTTTTTTAGATTTTAAAAATATTTCTCAAAAAAATTCATTAATGTGGTAGATTTTAGAAATATTTCTCAATATCATTGATGTTTTAATATTTAATTTTTTTTATATTTTAAAAATTATTTATTATGAAAAATTTATAATATTCATATATTTTTTATTATGAATAAAAAAAAGAAAACTTTCTCTTTTTCTTCATCCTCCTTACTCCATATTTGAAATATAATTGTCTCACGCTTTATGGAACTGGTTTTCTCTAACTAACTAATGTAACTTTAACATTTTCCTACATCATTTGAAGAAGTAAACATATTTTGCATATATTTTAATAATCAATTTATAGATTAATAAAAAACATTAAAACACAGTAAAACAAATAAATATTTTTTTTCAAATGAACATTACACCAAAATTTTTAATATGTTAAATATTAAAAAATATATTTTTATATTCATTTTTAACATAATATATAATTATATTAAATATATATTATTTTGAAATAATGTATCTACTATATATATCATAATTTCAATAGCCTAGTCTAACTAGATTGCTTTTTCGTCCTGAAAATCATGGAAATTCTCATAAGATTTTAAGAAAATCTGGCAGGGTTTTTTGTAAATCCACATTATAACTGTGAAACTCTAATATTTTGGGTGCCCTAGAGGTTTTTGATGGTGTTGAATCAATTTTCACCATAAAAATCATGATTCAAACACTGTTACTGTAAGATTTTTAAAATTTTTTTGGCTGCCAATTTTCGTCGTCCCGTCAATTCCTCTGTCTCGTTAGAAAACTCTGTTTCAATATATGTACATATGTATTAAACCTTATTTAAAACGTTTCTTACACACATTTCATAATTTTGTGGATGCCATGTGAGAAAGAAAGAAAGAAAAGGAATATAAGTGTGAGGATGAAGGCGTGAGTAGTTGAGAGAACCTATGTCCTCGAGTGTAAAAGGGTTTGGGGTCAAAAATTTTGTTTAACCCGATGGTACTTAATAAACACAGAGATTTTACATTTTCTTTTTCATTTTTTTAATCCATACGAAATGAAACATCTTGTGGGTATCTATGGAATTTATTTTCACTATTTATGGAATTCATTTCCACCCTTTAATTTTGAGTTTAATTATATGAGCATTGTATTAATAATTCTCTAAAAAAATAAATTATCACGGTAAGAGACCTCTCACGTGAATTCAAATGGTAAATATATTTTTTTTCTTAATTATTCAAAATCAAGAAAACAAAGAATTGCTTCAAGTGAAATGGATTCTTGAAACCGTTAGAAGTAAAACGAATTCTGGATAAGTAATGCATACTATTGTTTTGGTGAGATGTTGTTGGATTGAAAAGGCGTTTTGGAGGGCATTTAGCACGAGGCTTCCAATTTCTGCGGCTGATCTCTGAGCAGTTAATTCGTTTTTTCTGCATATTTGAAGGATTGCCTGTTGGACCACCTCTCATCATTGGTGTTATGCGTTCCATCAAACAGGAACATATGATTAATGCTTACGCAACTTACTGCTTTAGCGCGCACCCTCTACCTGCTTCTGGAGAGGAGGATTGGTACTTCAGATCTGCGTGGCTTTCAAATGCCCAGAAATGTGCATGTCAATTATTATAAGTCTCCAAGCAGATCTGTAAGAAGCTGACGACGACCATGGTGGGAGAGCAAGTGAAAATAATGATGTTTGATTGCTAAGCATAAGCAGCGTAGAGTTATAAGGAGCATAACTTGGATGACTGAGGCATCACCGGAGTTCTTGGACAACTTATGGGTGCTGAGCAGCACAGAAGGTTAAACATCTTGGATAAAGATAAGTATTCCTCAAAATAATAGTTTTATTTTGAATTATTTTACTTATTTTCTGAAAAGAAAATGAAATATATCATATGAATAGTATTTTTCTTTTGAATCTTTTACTCATTTTCTGGAAAGAAAATGAAATATGAAATATTTCATATGAATTGTTACAATAAAAAATAGTTACATTTAACATAGGTTATAGAATTTACTTTGGAAATAATATCTTATCTTGTGAAGTGAAAGATATGTCCATTGTGTTAAAAGAATATCTTTATATTTATCTGGTGGGTAAAACAGTAAGTTATTACTATTGTGTTGCACATTGGGCATTTTGGTTTAATTGCATGGGTTAATGTATAAAAGGTTAACTTTGTTATTATTTTAAAAAGGTATTCTTATTTCTTATGCACAATATAAGGATTAATTATGGTACCTTCTTGAAAAGATTGCATCTTAGGTGTGTAAGAGATCAAGTTAACTTTGTTATGGTTCCCTAAGTTTTGTGCATGAGGAACTACATAAACTAACTAAGTTATACTAACCCCTTTTTGAGAAATAATTATGTATATTTTTACAAGAAAATAATAGTTAAGAGTGGTAGTATTCTAAGAAGATTTTTGTAAAAAGAATCCATGTTGTTTTAAAGATTGCTATTATGTTAATCATTTTACATGAAAATAATATTTAATGATGATAGAATTCTAAGAAGAGAATATGTGTTTCCTACAGTAAAGGAAGAGCTATCTCTCTTCCATGCACAAAGAGGGAGAGTTGTCTCTCTTGCATGTACAAGGAATAGCCATTATGTTATAGAGGCATGTTCTTTGCAGGTATAAAGAAATATTGAGCTATCTTAATATTTAGGAAAATATGTAAGTACCTTTATGATATCATAATTATTATGCTAGTTTTCACTTGGAATAAGATCATGCATAGGCATGCAATGTTTGTATTAACTTTCGTTGGAAAGAATATACATATTTGTATGTGGTAAAAGATAGCATGTTGTGTAGACTACATTGGAAAAGATGTTAGTATAATATTTGAAACGAAGATATGTAAAAATGTTTTTGCGTGCTCTATTGTGTTAAGTATGCATTTGGGAAATTATTTTAGAAATTTTATGCATTGTATGCATAGGAACAACATTCATCATGTTGGCTTTAGTACCAAAAGCAATAGCTGAAGGGCTAGTTCTTTTGTTATTATTTAAGTAAAGCGAAAGCACATTGTGTCATTTTCCATTAAAGGAATTCCTGAATAGTTATAGTGTGCGTGTGTGAAAAGTGTCATAATAATGTGGAGATTATTTGACATGAATTGATAATTACTTACTCACACTAATGTAGAGATGTTAGAAGAAAGTATGTTGTGACATTGTCTTCAGATTCTCATATATGCACATGAATAGGTGTTAAAGGATCACTCAAAGATTGATTATTTATTGATTAAGGCTTTATCTAATCATGCTATAAAATCTTGTAGATGAAATGACAGGTAATGATGGTGACATGTACAAAGGAAATATTATGCTTAACCTGGTGGCAGGTAAATGATTATGGTTCATGTAGCTAAGCACGAGCTGCAGGATGTTCCAATGTATGATGGTCCATTGTAGGGCATCCATGCCACCAAGATATGAAGACCAGAGGGTAAATGGTATCATATTTATTGTAATGGCTTTAAGCTAGATATTTTTGTATATTTCCTTGTAAGATTTATAAACGATGGTTAAGGGATGGTCTCCCTTATAAGCCATTGAGTGACGGCTCATCACCTTCACGAGCGTTTAATAATAAAATTAAACGTTGCTGGTTTTACGGGGTTTCCAGGGTATATTAGTGTTCAAATGATGTGATTGATTATTGTGTCAAGATGATGATGTTGATTCCTTTCCTGTTATGATGTTCATAATGCCAAGTAGGTGATGACTACATGAATAATGAAATGAGTGGAAGGTTACATCATACAGTATTATGTTACTGTATTGTAATGGAGGTTGTTAATGGTTAAGGAGCTTATTATTCTTATTCTAAAATTACACTATGAACTAGTAAACATTCTTTGTAATGAAACTTGTAAGGTGGGTATTGAGTTTTGTTAATAGATAATCCAATGATTAAAGAGATGGTTCAATGATGAGATGTGAAAAGGGTGAGGTAATTATAAGTAAGAAATAAAAACGTATTTTATTTCTTCTCTATTTCCTTTTGTCCCTATTTGAAATATAATTGTCTTACTTTTTATGGAATTGGTTTTCTCTAACTAACTAATGTGAGTACTTTCTGAAGTAATTAATAATCATTATATATTATTGATAATGTATAGTTTATGGATTAATAAAAAAACATTAAAACAAAGTAAAAAAAAAGTGTTTGAATGTTTGTTTATTAATAGATAAAGCATACATTATAAATAATATATAGTGATTATTAAAATATATGCACAAAATATGTTTACTTCAAATGTTGCAAGAAAATTCTCAACTTAGAGTAGTCAGATTAGTTAGTTAGAGAAAACTAATTCCATAAAAAGTGAGACAATTATATTCCAAATATGAAGGGACAAAAGGAGACAAAGAAGAAATAGAATAAGTTTTTATTTTTTATTTATAATTACCTCACTCCTTTCACTTCTCATCATTGCATCATCTCTTAACTCATTGTATTATATATTAACAAAACTCAATACCCACTAATTAGCATGCCCGCCTGTTATCTAAAAAGGAATTTAATAATTTATTTTGGTAGAGAATTATTAATACAATACCCATATAATTAAACTGAAAACTAAGACAAAACTAAATGTTGCAAATGAATCCCTAAATGATAGAAATAAATTCCCTTTTTATGGACGAAAATACAATTGTGTCACTTTTTATGGAATTAGTTTTCTCTAACTAACTAATGTGACCACTCTAAGTTAAGTATTTTATTGGAACATTTGAAATAAACATATTGTCACCATATATTTTAATGATCATTATATATTATTTATAATTTATGGTTTATCTATTAATAAATAAGCATTCAAATACAATAAAAATAATAATTACTTGTTCACAAGAATCACCAATTTTTTTTATATTTAAATTACCTAAAGATATAAGGTGTGTTTTAACTATGAATCAACATAAATCAAACTTGCAATAACTTAACACTATTTTTTTATTCTAAATTTATCTTTAAAATAATTTATTAATTTTAACAAAATAGAAATACAAAATCATAAATAAATAAAATTGTAAACAATGCCATAAAGTATTTTAATTTTCTTTTTACACTTAATCATTTTAGTCATATAGATTTTCATAAAATAAATTTCTAATTAGTGATACATAAATTTATTAAGATAAAGATTAAATAAAATATTGATATGTTAAGGGCTAATATTGATTACTAATAAAAAATTACCTAAACTATTATACAAAACATTTATGAAAAAGGCAAATAAAAAATTATTTAATTTCATTCCTTTTAAAGTTGAATATTGTGAAAAGCAAATTATGATTAAAATATATACACAATTAATTATAATTAAAAAATATATAGTCTACATTTTGTAGTTAATGGAAACTTTTTAACATGAAGCTTATTTTTTAAATAAGTGTTTTTCAACATAATTAATGTAGCTATTCACCAAATCATCCTCTACGAGCGATATTTTTAAGAGAGAGTTGCCTTTACTAGCTCGGTCGAAACCATTTCTAACGTTTCCTTAATCTTCATCTTGGGATACTTTATTCGAAGAAGGTAGTCGCCTAATAGTGGTATCTTAAATTCAAGATGTGAATTTGTTGGGAGAGCGACAAATTAAGTTCAAATTGCAGCATGAATAATGATGGGAAATGGGAATAACTCTTGAACTTTAGCAATGAATTTTCACGAGTTGGAATATGTCAGCATCCAACTTATGCTCGTGGATGAAGTTTTTTTTGTGGCTTACATGTTAAATTAAATTTAAAAAACAAATAAATACCCAATTCATAAAGCTATGCAACAGAGGTTACTTACATTATTTTTTTTATGTAGAGATAAATAAAATTAATTTTTAAATTTAATTATTGGTTTTAGAGTAACTATGTCTATATTTTAACTTAAAATGTAGTAATATTTAACTTAATATGTAGTAATATTCTTTATATTATCAATTAATTGTTGTTTACACTTTTAAAAATTGTGATTTTCACTATATACTGAAATCCCTTCACTATATATTGAAATCCCTCAATCCATTAGGTAACAGATCACATTTTTAACCCACTAAAATTTCAGGATGCTAAGGTGCTAAGGTGCTAAGGCTTAGACATACATCATAATAAAATTTGTTTTGTAACCAATATGAATGTAATCCTAATCCAAAATTTTCACTATAATTTACATTTGCAATTAAAATTTGCATCCTTCTATTCTCTAGTTGCATGTGTCATTAAGCATCAGTATAAAAACATAGAGGGCCAAGTTTTACATACCTCCCAATTTCTATTGAGACTGGAACAATTTCGTTGAGTCTTTAAGGCCAAATATACGACATTGAACCTAGGATCAAATAGAAGCTCCACCTACCTGCTTAACACAGTCAATCTATTAGATACCATTCAATGTATAAAATTTAGGAAATTTCCTTAGAATATTGAAATAAACCAATTAACAACAAAATTGGACTAACCTTGATATCAAATTGAAACTTGTGAAGACACATTACACCTACAAAATATGTTTATCAAATGAAACTTGCAAAATCTCATCCATTTTTTTAAAATAAGCTTCACTTCTTTTTGTATTGAATTTGTTTTGTGGAATTTGAAAGAGATCCATTTCAATTAAACAAAAGTGTATTAAATAAAGAATATCGAAATGAGGCACACACACCTCCAATGGTAGTGCTCCATGGCACTCCATTGCATGCCATCATTTTACTTGTAATTTGCATAATTAAATTGTAAGTTACAATATGTAGTGTACAATTATTAAAAAATCAAAAACATTATTAAAATAATAAATAATGATTAAAATATTTAAAAAGTTACTGTTACATAGAATTTAAACATAGTAAATTCATATAATACCAAGAAAAAATAACACATTGGAGTGTTATTCTATTCTTAAATAACAATAAAATACAATAAATTCTATATCATTAATTGTTAATGAGCCATTTTTCGTTTCAAAATGTCGTTTCAGGTTTTGAACGGTTATGAATGAAAATGAACATGTGGCTATATAAGATGTTTCATAGTTTTATTATCTTGACACATTTCATAGTTTTATGGTGGTTCAAACAGTGGCGGCCTTTTTTGGACATTTCATGAAGTCACGACTTCAATGATGTGAATTCAATTAGCATTAATCTTTCATACATGGTCAAAAGTTAATGGCACACTAAAATTTTAATTATAATTTGGTAAAAAAATTATTTAAGAATCATTTAATCACTTGATTTAGATATGCAAGGGAGTTATGTTCATCAACCTTATCCATTGATGTAGTGGCAACGACGAAAATATTCCTGCATTTTCTATTTTCAGTCATCAGATTGAAATTTGTGATTAACAAAATGATTAAAGTTGGAATTTTCAACTAGGGACGCCTATCCACATAATTACATAACTGTTTTAATTGATAATTGGTATAATATATCATTTATTTATCTATATCGAAAATTTCTGGGAGTGCCTTTCATAAATGGTGCACCTTCAATATTTTGACCATTCTTGTAATTTCATAATCAGAGCTAACTATTCATTGCATCAGATTTTTTTTTTGCAGGTCTAGTGAGGAACCATTGAGGTATTTGATCTCTTAGTTTTTTCACAAATTTCATTTAATATTTTATCACAACTAAGTTAACAAACTTGAAGTAAAATTTTATCAAAATTGAGTACTCTACTCCCTATAATATTTAGGCTGATGTATTTGTTTATGTTATGAGGGTATTAATCCATTGATGTTCATGTTTGCACCAATCAATAATGTAGCATATGTGGGGAGGTAATTCCATTCTGTTGCTCATGACCTTCAGAATATTTCATTGCTGAAGTATTTAATCTAATCTAGGAGAGAAGTAACTATTTTATCAGTAAAATCTAGTCGTTGATGTATGCAGCATTCTGGTAGAGACATTGGAATGGAAAGAATTAAAGCCAAATATGCCATGGCTTCTCGATGTTCTAGTATGTGTGCTTTTAGATAGCATCGTATCCTCACCCAATAAAACATTATAGAGTTATTTGAAATCTAATAAGTTTGCATCTGCGAGTATCGAATGTTAAAATTGATTGTTGCATTTTCCCATAAATTATTTTATTAATATTCTTGAACATCGGATTGACCAATCCTTGACAAATATCTTTACAGATTCTTGGCCAGTTTCTCTACTATTATAAGATAGGAAATCCTGATGAGCATGAGCATAAGATTGAAGAGTAAGTTGAAATCAAACCTTAGAAAGCATACAGTACCTAGAACATGACAAATAAGTCTTCGTTGCATAGTTTCTCTACTATAGTGGCTTAAAATGGACTGAGGTTTACATCTTTCATCCTAACTATTGTCTCTCTAGAGACAACAAAAAATTATTTTTAAAGACAATGCAATATCACTTTTGTTATAGATGATATAAAATAAGGAACGTAGAAAAATATCTCACCATTTAAATAAATAAACATAAAAATATTTAATTAAAATAAACTACAATATAATTAATTAATTCATGTCAAGGAACAATGGAATCGAACCACCAACCTCCTACTTATAAGACAGGTGCTCTTCCAATGTGCTAGCACCCTTGAGGAATTATGTGAAGGGTTATGGTAGTCCTTGAAATTTGATATAAAATTATTGACTTTAAAAAAAATGCTCCACACATAATGGCATAGCACATGCTAAACAATGCATTACGTTTATTGTTTATTGAGAGTGATACAAATAGTGAGAGTACACACTAGTGCATTACATGTACTGTTTATTGAGATCGCTACAAATAATGATAGTAAAAGAGGTCAATTTAAAAATTGATATAACATCAAGAGTCATCCCAACAAATTATGAAAGCAATCTCAAAACAAAAACATTTTATGGAAGTCATGAAGATCTACAATGAGAAAATTTATGTTTCCACCTTTATCCAAGCCTTAAAATTGACTCACAAATATTATTATATATAAATTGCTACACTTGAAGCCATACTTCTTGGTACAAAAGGAAATCTCTATAGGAAAGTAAGGAGGGGCATCTAGTCCTGAAAAATTAGGAAGCATCTATTATCAGTTATTATCCGCAAAATGAACCCAAAAATAATATGATTTGTATATCTTATATAAAGTGACTCGAGAGTGCATCAAAACAAAATTTACCAACATTTGTGGGATTGTATTTCTGCACTCGGTAGAAACAAAATCCTTGATGAAAGGAAAAGACAAAAGAAATGCATAGTGTAATCATATACAAAGTAATTAGAAAACACATCAAAACAAATTGTACTATCATTTTGCAGAATTAACATCTGTTATTCATCAACAGACTTCCAGGTAAGAAATAAAACTAACCAAACTCCTATCAATGGAAACATAATGAAATTCCCATAGATGAAAATTATAAACACATCTTGAACTTCTCTAAAACATTAGCCTTACTGTATACCTCAATAGATCTCGAGCACATGTCTTCCAAACAATCTACTAGGCATTAAGGATCATCTCGGCCTGCCAATATAAGCTCTCACAACTTGAGTAGTTATTCAAAAGGTAAAAATTTGACATTCTCTATACCCTCTTACATCACATATTCAGAAGGCATGCAAATAATAACCTTGCATCAACAAAAGGTATCCAATGAACATATCGTTCAATATTAGGAGGCGCAATGGATGCAACTGAAAAATTAGCATCAAAATTATCTCCACTATTCTGTCCCAAACCCGATTCATAGATGTTTTAAGTGGCATTAGCATTTGGAAAAATTCAGAATGGTTTCATAAAAAACTAGACCAAGAACACCAAGAAATCATCCTTGGATTACTTTCCTAGAATGGATAGAAGACAACTTAAGTCTTAGACATACAACTTGCACCACTTTAGCTTTAATGGAAAACTTGAATAATTTTCTTCTCACCTCTGCAACCAGAGTAAAAAAATAGAAAAATAATTGAGCACAATAGTAAATAAAATACAAAATAAATGAACCCAAGCTCACCTTTAAATACATCCTTTATACTTGTGACTTGGCATTCCATTTATTGTTGTATATGACCCATCTAAAACCTTGCATATATTTTCATGACAATTCTTAAACAGATCTATATGCCTGAAAGAAACATTGAGAAATAAAAAATGAACTTTTAACTGGGCCTTTATTCAAGAAAAAATAAAAAATTCACCTCTTCAAACTCTATGTAAAGCATGCCCAACCAATACATGAACCCCGATAATTGGAGCTACTACAACATATAATTCATTAGAAGTAGCAACAAACCATGCATGCATTCCTTCAAATCATGCCAAATTAAAAAATGAGAATAACTAAATACGGAAAATCAATTTTTTATATGCAAGAAAATGGCAATAATTTTACATTCATCGTATGTCAAACCTCAAAGAATTTCAAATAAATTTTTAATATAAATCATTAAAAATATGTAAAACATAGTGATCTTATGTATTTTCTATTACTAATAGACAAAACTCCAACCAAGAGCTTAGGCATTGTTATCATCGTAAAAACATCCAACATATGGAAACCAAAAAGAATACATTTCATGAAGAGGAAATTCTCACCTCTTAGTTATTCACAAGTGATCCCTAAGCTAGAATGGGTTAATGTCCTACCTTGCATAAACGTAGTCCATCAAATTTATCAAGTCCTACACCTACACATCATATACTACAAATGGTGAAAAATCTGAACATGAAAGACAATGCATACAAATATTTGAAACTCAAATAACTTGTATTACATAGGTATCATTAAGGATATCACTAAAACAATACAAATATCTCCTCCAGATACCACAGAAAAATGAAATTGAACTGACACCGAAATGGAAAAAAAGAAAAGATGTGCTACTGAACAATAGAAAACAAAAGACTGGAAAAGTGACATAGTCCACGGATTAAAATTGCCTAAAATGGATATTGGAAAAGAATAATAAGAGAAAAAATCAAAACCTTGATACAAGAGAAAGATGCATGCATCAAAGCATTGAAGAGGATGTAATACTTTATTTAATAGGATCTACCTTAGGGTAGAAATATAGACAATTTATCACATATGAGTGGTGATGTATATGTGAGAATGAGGCAAGGATGCAATCATCACAAGGCAAGGAATAAGGATAAAATTAACTTTGAGTGTTTGAGATAATCTAATTCTAGGAGATTTCATGTGAGAATATGCCATCAAGACAACCAGCAAGAGATAAAGGAGAAGCAAGAGAAGTAATAAATCATCTCCCTTGATTCTTGAATAACTAAGAAAGCAAGTTTTCATAAGAGTTTCAAGTGGAATCAGTTTTCAAACTTCAAGATGAGTTTTTCTATAGATGCACGTGAGGAGGAAACATAGGTAATCTACTTGAAAGGAGATTTGGAAGTTCAAGACCCCATGGAATATCAATCTCTTTAGAAAATTTTCATTTTTTCATTTCACATGAAGAAAAAGGTTCACAAATTTATTGTAGGTAGGGGTGTCTTCCTCGAAGATCAAGGAAAGTATAAAGAAAAAAAATTAGGAGGAGTTTGCAGGAAAAAGGGCTAAAGGATCCTGAGCTGGCAGTGATTATTTTTCTAAGAGGAGCATTCCAAAAATTAGGACTTCATCAAGGAGGTCATTAACATAATGGAAGGTAGGTTGGGAACATGTTTGAAATAGAGCATGAAAATCCTATTTGCATTGAGGAAAATGGAATTAATGACTCTAAAAATAGTGCTTGTGCTTGACTTTGGTCTTTGCGACTCTGAGTTTCTGGTTTAGAATGTCTACTTTGAAGGTATTTTTTTGGTCTTTCCTTGTCTATCATGAAAAATCAAGTAGCCAAATTTTTTGGCCATTTGTTTTGTCATAAATACATAGTAGATAGAGCAGGAAATGAATAAATACTTTGTTTTTCATCATGTTCATAAATGATGGGACTAATATGCTAAGAATTGTATTCTATGTTGGGAAAAATATCATATCAAGTTCTTATCTTAGAGTTCCTGACTACTTTTGTAATTATGTACTTCACTCAATTTGGGCCCGAATAACATAGGAACTTATAAACATACCCACATTTTACTCTACATAAATGAAAATATTTGAATGATTCTACAATAGAAACTACCACTCCACAAGAAATAAAATTCAAATTAGATGGTTAAATTATTACAACCTTTATACAAAGTCCATAGTTTGCAAGACCAACTACTGAACCAAATTAATTGTCAGAAGCTTGAAAATATTTGGAATTGTAACTACAAGGAAAACTTATTACATAATTCTAAGTAGTTCAATTTAATGAAACAAAAAAAAATTATAATATTGCAGCCATTTATGACGCTATCGCAGGAAGAAGTAGCATCCCATCGGCCATCGCATACTAAAGCACTCACCATTCCACTGACAGTGAGTAGAGAAGGATAACGTTCATTCAGAATGATTGTTGCTTCAGAGGAAATACTATCCCAATTCTAAAGAGGTAAATCTCTTGGTCTACATATACATTTCCAACACAAGAGGTTAAAGAAGAGTCCCTTTGTAATGTGCATTGACTAAAGTAAAGATGCAATGTGATCGTTATATTGATTCTGATTTTCCCTATTGGGTTTCCATGATAAATTTTTGTTCTCATGTATGTTAACTGTGTTTTTCAACTTATTAATACACAATACTGCTAAGAGGTAAACAAACAACCATAGCTAATTTTCATAGAAGCACCATAATGCAAAAAGAAGGAACAATATAAAATAAATTAGTCTACGTGTTAACGAATCATATAGGCAATAGACTGAGAAATTATGGATCACTAGACCAACATAATAACAAAATAAAAATAGTATCCCTCTTGAACACACAAATCAAATATTAGATCCTTCAGTGAAAAGCAAGATGCATATTGCAACATGACAGGAGAGAGAAATATTCCCCACAAAAGCAGATAGATGCACACCCCAATAAGTTCATGTACAACTCTAAGAAAGTGTAACATGTATAGTTCACATGTATCACCCTAGAAAATATTTGACATTACAAGGTAAATAAACACTAATAGATCATTGCAAACTTGCCTATAAACATTGGCTAGGAAAGTTGTCAGCAAGATCACTTAGGAAGTTTTCAGGAACAATAACTCTATGTGACTTAGGGGAACTTGCACACCAAGGGTTGTAATTGCACCTTAAAATACTGAAAGATGGATAAATGCATTTGTATGAAAATAATAATCAAATCAGTCATGTGTTTGTGTTGATAATAGATAAGATGAGTTAAGATAATTTTATCAAGGTTAAGGAAATGACCACAAATAACTCAATGTGACTAGTAAGTACAATAGTATCAGCACAGTTTGGGAGTGTAAAAGACTAATCCTATATAAAAGAACATTGAGAATATATATCGTAATATATTAAAAAATAAAACAATGATTTTAAAAATGAAGTGATGCATGAATCATTGTGGGTGACAATTTACACTCCTTGGAGTGATATCTTGGAGGAGGATACAAAAGGAAGGAAATGTAGCTTGATGTCCATTGGATGTGCCTCTTAAAAATAAGCAAGGAATACTAAATTCCTGTGAGCCATCTATCTCCTAATGTATGTGTCTCTTTCCATATGAGGTGGAAAGGAAACCTTTTCATATAGGATTGTCACAAAGTACTTGAAGAAGATCTCATATGTGGTGTAAATTGTTGTCTCAGAGGAATGCATTGTTCTTGGAATGGTGTGTTTTTTCTTTGGATTTGAGTTGGTGAATATGCAAGGGTTTCATAGATTTTCACTTTCTTGGTTTAATTAAAAAAATGATGTGATCATTCAATTAGTGTCTTGAACCAAGAAGGATGGAGATCCAGTGCCTCTCTCATAAAAAAATATAAATATCTCTTGTCCAGGTATCAAAAAAATAAGTTTTAAGACACCTCAAAGAGGCAATAGATTTTATTTCGCGTCTCATGTAGATAGTGTTGGGTGTGGAGCCTGATTATCTTGTTTACTTTGTATCATAGCATTGGACCCCTGTACCTTAAAAGCGGCGGCAACGCCGCCCGAAATTTAATCGCTGCCGTGGGTGGTCCAGCGGGGGGCGGCAGCGCTTTTCGGAGCCCCCCCCTAGCGGGGGTTCGGGGGCAGCGCCCCCGAAGCTAAAAACAGATGTAAAATTGCCTTGTAAAAGTATAGTAATTTCTAGTCAATCTAGGCCGTTCATTAGGCAAATGATCTGACGGTAGAAGTTATGTTTAGATTAGGGTTTTTTTCCCTAGAAGGCAACCCCCTTGTATATATGAGGGTATTGTATTGCGGCTGTGTATTATGTGTGTATTCTCGGAGTGAGAAACAGAGAGGGAGACTGTGAGAGAGAACAGAGGATATTACAGCGGATCTGCTGTAGTTTTTGTCTCTTCATTTTTGCTGGATAATAGAAAGGAAGGACTGGCTGTTCGGGGTGGACGTAGCCCAAACTGGGTGAACCACGTATATCTGTGTCTCTCTGGTTTTATGTGTTTTGTGTGCTTGTATTTTCCGCATATTTTATGTGTTTCATTGCTCTGTAATATTTAATTTTCTAACAGATAGGCCAATGAAAATTAAGATGATTCCCCAAGTTGGTGTTCTGCAAATGACAAATCTAAAAGATCATATATTATATTGGAATTTAATCCTTGGTATCAATTTGAAGCCTAAGGCCACTGAAAATTAGCCTATGGGGATATGAAGCATGCGCTTCCAATTCCATAGTGTGTGTGGGGATTGGAAAATAAATTTATCTCGGAACACCAAGATTTGAGTAGAATTCTAACTTATGCCTCAACCCTTCACGTGGGTCAAACTAAGTGCCTTAAACATATGGCTTGTAAATTTCATATTTGTTGATCCTCTTCATCTAGTGATTGTTTGGTAGGATATTTTTGGAGTGAATCAAAGAATATCTAAAAGGAGGGAGGTGGTACACTAAAATGGCAACTTATGGGAGAAGACACAATAACTTTGAATGCTAGTAACCCAAAGCATGCCCTTTAGGTCTTTTTGAGCTCTGTGACTCTGTCCTCATTGTACAAGTGACTCTCTGTTGAAATTTTATGGCCCAGAAACCTGCCATTGGATAAAATATGGAGACACTTTCCTGAGTTTGAATGGAAACAAAGAATACACACAATGTGGATAGTAAGGTATTTTCACACCAGAGCATGCCAATCCTTATCAATTGGAAGATCTCCCATAGTTAGACATAATGGAAATAATGCCTCTATGGGCTCACTAACATAGGATTTGATACACTGAAAGGACAGAAAAACCATATTTTTTGCTTTGGTTTCAGTCTCTATCACTTATTCAGTGGACCTTCAATAAATTACTTTTGACATTTTTAGTAGGTATACCTCATAGTAAGCTTGTAACTTGAGAAAATTTTGGCATTTTTCCATTTCTAGTCATCCCATCATGCAACAGAAAAAATATGTAACTTCTATATTTGAGATGAGAGATACTTTCCTGAGTTGGAAAGGAAAGAGAGCATACACACAATGTGGAAAGTAAGGGCTTTTCACACCTGAGAATGCCAATTTATTATCAATTGGGATATCTCCCATAGTTAGATGCAGGGGAAATAATGCCTTTACAGGCTCTAACATAGGCTTTGATACACTAAAAGGACTGAATAACCATATTTTCTTCTTTCATTTCAGTCTCTAGCACTTAATTACTCAACCTTTAAGGAATTATTTGGGACATTGCCACGTATACCCTGTAGTAAGCTTGTAACTGGAGAAAGTTGTGGGTTTTTTTCCATTTCTACTCATGCCTTCATGCAACATAAAAAAATTGTAACTTATATATTTTGAGATGACAGATACATTCCTGAGTTGGAAAGGAGACAGAGCATACAAAAAATGTGGGCAGTAAGTTCTTTTTACAACTAGGCATGACAATTTCTTATCAATTGGGACACCTTCCATAGTTAGATGAAAAGGAAATAATGCCTTTAAGTCTCTATCATAGGATTTGATAAACTGAAAGAAATGAACAACCATATTTTTTTCTTTGGTTTCAATCTCTAGCACTTATTCAGTGGACCTTCAAGGAATGACTTGGGACATTTCCACATATACCATGTAGTAATCTTGTAACTGGAGAAAATTATGGCCTTTTCCCATTTCTAGTCATGCTATCATGCAACAAAAAGAAATTGTAACTTCTATATTTTGAGATGAGAGTTACTTGCCTGAGTTTTAAAGGAGACAAAGCATGCATAGAATGTGGAAAATAATGGCTTTTCACATCCTAGCATGCCAATTTCTTATCAATTGGGAGATCTCCCATAGTTAGATGCAAGGGAATTAATGCCTTTATGGGCTCTAACATAGTTTTTGAAACACCAAAAGGACTGAACAACCATACTTTTTTCTTTGGTTTCAGTCTCTAGCACTTATTCAGTAGACCTTCAAGGAATGACTTGGTACATTGTCACATATACGCCATAGTAAGCTTGTAATTGGAGAAATTTGTGGCATTTTTCCATTTCTAGTCATGCCATCATGCAACAGAAAAGAAAAAAAAAAATGTAACTTCCATATTTTGATATGAGAGATACTTTCTTGAGTTGGAAAGGAGACAGAGCATACACACAATGTGGATGGTAGTGGCTTCTCACACCCAAGGATGGAAATTTATTATCAGTTGGGAGATCTCCCATAGTTAGATGCAAGGGAAATAATGCCTTTATGGGCTCTAACATAAGCTTTCATCCACTGAAGGGACTAACTAATTATATTTTATGCTTTGGTTTTAGTCTCCAGCACTTATTCTGTGGACCCTCAAGGAATGAATTGGGACATTGCCATGTATACCTTATAGTAATCTTGTAACTAGATAGAGTAGTGTCATTTGGTTTTTTCTAGTCATGCCATCATGCAAGAGAAAAGAATTGTTACTTCTATATTTTGAGATGAGATATACTTTCCTAAATTATAAAGGAGACAAAGCATATTCCCAATGTGTACAGTAAGGGATTTTCACACATGAAAATGGAGAATTCTTATAAATTAGGATATCTCCCATAGTTAGATGCAATAGAAATAATAACTTTTGGGCTCTAACATAAGCTTTGATAAACTGAAAGGACTGAACAACCTTGTTTTTTTATTCGATTTCAGCCTCTAGTTCTTATTCAGTGGACCTTCAAGGAATGACTTGGGACATTTCCATGTAAACTACGTAGTAAGCTTGCAACTGGGGAAATTCGTGGCCTTTTGCCATTTCAATTCATGCCATTTTGCAATAGAAAAAATTGTAACTTCTATATTTTGAGATGAGAGATACTTGGTTGAGTTGGAAAGGAGACAAAGGATACACACAATGTGGACACTAAAGGCTTTTCACACCCCAAAATTCCCATTTCTTATCAATTGGGAGATCTCCCATAGTTAGATGTAAGGGAAATAATGCCTTTATGGGATCTAACATAGGATTTGATACATTGAAAGGACTGAAAAACCATATTTTTTTCTTTGGTTCCAGTATGTAGAACTTATTCAATGGACCTTCAAGGAATGACTTAGGACATTGCAACTTATACCATCTATTAAGCTTGTAACTGGAGAACGTTGTGGCCTTTTTCCATTTCTAGTCATGCCATCGTGCAACAGAAAAATATTGTAATTTCTATATTTTGACATGAAAGATACTTTCCTAAGTTGGATAGGAGACAAGGCATACACACAATGTGGAAATTAAGGTATTCTCACACCCAAGCATGCCAATATATTATCAATTGAGAGATCTCCCATAGTTAGACACAAGGGAAGTAATGCCTTTATGGGCTCTAACATAGGATTTGATACAACGAAAGGACTGAACAACCATATTTTTTTCTTTATTCAGTCTCTAGCACTTATTCAAAGGACCTTCAAGGAATGACTTGGGACATTGCAACGTATACGCCATAGTAAGCTTGTTACTAGATAAAGTTTTAGTCTTTTTCCATTTCTACTCATGTATTCATGCAACATAAAAATTTGTAAATTTTATATTTTGAGATGAGAGATACTTTCCTGAGTTGGAAAGGAGACAAAGCATACAAAAAATCTGGTCAGTAAGGAATTTTGACACCCGAGAATGCCAATTTCTTATCAATTGGGAGATCTCCCATAGTTAGACGTAAGGGAAATAATGAAGTTATGGAATCCAATATAGGATTTGATACACTGAAAGGATTGAACAACCATATTTTTTTCTTTGGTTTCATTCTCTAGCACTTTTTTAGTGGACCTTCAAGGAATTACCTGGGATATTTGCACGTATATCTCGTATTAAACTTGTAATTGGAGAAATATATGGCCTTTTTCAATTTCTTGTGAGGCCATAATGCAACAGAAAAATTTTGTAACTTCTATATTTTGAGATGAGAGATACTTGCCTGAGTTGGAAAGGAGACAGAGCATACACATAATTTTGATAGAAAGGGCTTTTCACCCCCAATCATGACAATTTATTATCAATTGGGAGATATTCCATTGTTAGACACAAGGGAAATAATGCCTTTATGGGCTCTAACATAGGCTTTGATACACTTAAAGGACTAGACAACCATATCTTTTGCTTTGGTTTCAATCTCTTGCACTTATTCAGTGGACCTTCAAAGAATGACTTGGGACATTGACACATATACCCTGTAGTAGTCTTGTAACTGGAGAAAGTTGTGGCCTTTTTCCATTTCTAGTCATGGCATCATGCAACAAGAAAAAATTGTAACTTCTATATTTTGAGATGAGAAAATAAGTTACATTTCCAATGTGATATAAGAATTGAACCCAAAAATATTATTTGAACAAGAAAAGTGAAGTCCATGACTTTGGAATTACACTATCATAAAAAAGAATAATAATTTGGCATAACCAGCCTCTTATGTTAGTTGTTAACATATACGCCTTAGTCAAGTTCAGTAGGAAAAATTTTCTGTAAAAGTGATATTTCATGATGTATTTTATTTTGTGCATTAATCAAGTAGAAGATACATTTTCTCAAAAAAAATCTTAATGAGTGTTGGACTGTCATACATTTTATCTTATCAAATAGTTTTATTATACTTAATTTTCCTACTTTCTACTTTGTTTTCCCTTGTTTCAACTTTCAAGATGAGAATCATGCTTTTATTTTTTTAATATATGAATAAGAAATGTTTTTTTTAGAAAGCAAGATAAAGGATTTTTTTAAATGTTTCAATGAAGATCCCAAATGATAATAATTTAGTCAGATCTAGCACATTCTAGTGTTCTCAATAAGAATTCATTTAGTAAAAACCATGAACATACACGTGATCTGGAAATGCAGCCTTTTATTTATATTATTAAGTGAAAAAAAAAGATACATGCGCACACGAAAAATATCTTAGCCTTTGCTGTGGCATGATCGGCTGGTCATTAAAACAGAAAACCAATACTGAAGCACAATTATGGACCCTAGATGGATACACAAAATAAATTCACCACGAGGTTTTCGTCCCGGGATCAATGTTAGAACTGTCCAGGCCAAGTTCTCAACCCAAACACAATAAGATAGATAATACTAGAATTAATCTAAATGCCTAGTTTCTCTCCCCTTTTATAGGCTTCATGGACTTTCTAGAGACCTTATTTTATTATTTTTCTTGAAAACTGACAACAAATACAATGGGCCAATACCATAGGAAATACCACGGTAAGTACCATAGACTGATTCTGTCCATGTTGAATGGATCAAGAAAGGGAATATTACAAATCCTCCAGCCCAAATATTTTTTGTCCTCAAGCGATCCACTTCTATCCACAATAGAAGCTTTTGTACATTGATACCGAGATCCAAGTTAAAAGAGAAACTTGATTTTTACATCTTCCTTCCATATATCTTTTGACTGCTGAACTATAACATCGACCTTTCGAGAGAAAAGTCTGTTGTTCTGCTCTTGCTTCTGATTTCCATGTTGTTGCGATCTATGATCCCCAAAAGTATTGTAACCTAGAGAATCGACTGATGTATCATTATGTTGATTCCTGTGGTGTTTCCAAAAGTAAAATGATGACATAGAAATATGGTAGATAATTTCTCCCTTACCTTCGGATTACAATGCAATTTGAGAGAAAAACTTGGAGCTTACTTCAACTAGATAGAATAACTAAAATTGTGGATCCTCTCGTGTTAAGATTCCTAGAAATTATACTTCATGCAATTTGAAAGAATTTCCTTCTTCTTCTTCTTCTTTTTTTTTTTACTCAACCAATGACCATGCACAAATGTTCTCAGTTAAACCCAACAAAATTATACAACCGTGAGCATGAATATTGTCCCCACTCACAATATAAACCCAACAATCCAAACGGTTGGAAGAATAATACCTTTCTACCTTTAAACATAAATTATTTTGGCACCAATAGAAAAATTATCTCAGAAATAACTTGAGATTCTTACCATCATGATAATAGAGAATAATATTATCTCATTCTCTCACACATGGCTAGAGTTGATAACTTGGTGTTGCCACTTATGACAGTAGAGAAAACTATAAATTCTAAAATGGGTTCAAGCAGCGAGCTACTGCGTTAGGGGCAATAGCTACATTATCTCCGTTGAGGAGTGTCTTGATCCAAATGCCTTACACTGTGCCCTTTACCTATACATAAAAATTGTGACATGCATTTTGATACCTTCTTGATAGTTTCAACTACCCGATTCCTTTCTCGGTGTCGGTCAACTAGTGTGGCACCTAACCCCTCCACCACTCAGGTTCCTTACGAGCTTGGCCTTCAATCACCACACCCTCTCCCGGTGGCCGCACTCCCTGTGGTCCCAATTTGGCAGATCACGACCCCTCCTTGGTGGTCACTCATTATAATGTAGACCCTTGCTCGTCTTTGGCTAATCACACTTCTGTCCAGCTCCTTCCTGTATGTATGATAAATTCGGACTCCTTTGATGAATAATGTGTCGTCAATGCTTCTGTTGGGTCGACTGATGCACCTACGGTTCGAAATCTTTGATTTATGATCTGTCTTGCTTGGTGCCACACCTCGCAATGGGGCTACCTATCTAGGCATACCCCTCAGTACCCTGAGATGAGTCTCTTGCTTCCTCCTTCGATCTGCATGTAGATGAAAGATTAAATTAAGGCACCTTCATTGCGATTTGGCCCAAATTATTCCATGGCAGTTTGTATATAGCCTCAATAATTTAGCGGTTGGTCGAATAAACTGATTGAACCCACACAAATTTGTGCATGGAATTTTGAATTTCGACGCATATATGATCCACGGGCCTATGTTCTTAAATTTAGCTACTCAACCAATGTACCGTGGGGAAACATCATTGCAGGCTTGGGAGAAGTCGGTGGCCTCTCGACTCAACCTGTGTAACCTTCTCAATGATATTTTCCCTCTTGCATGGCATGATAGTGTTCCCTCTTTGGCAATGTTGGAGATGGTCTCTTTGCCACTAATATAATGCCAACAAAAAGGACGCAAATCCCACAGCTCCAATAGTGCAGTGTTTCTTGGTTGGCTCAATGACTCCCTTCTTACTCAAAAATATGCAACATGTGCATGGTTCAGTGATATTTTTTTATTTTGTTGACACTAGATTTAGATCTTGGAGAGATATGATGTTCTTTCACCTTTATATCTCCAACAAGTACAAACTAAATACCATCTATCTGCAATCTGCACCTCAGGCCTAGCCTCACACACTCCTGCTAAAACAGATCTGCATTCTAAACACTGTAGTCTCCCTGTAACATTCAACCTCCACAAAACTACAAGAGAAAACCCTCATCTTTTAATCCATAATGAGTGGTCACAAATCTATACTGGGATAAGCTAATGATATATCTCAACTTCTTGGATTAAAAAAATAAGCTTGATCTCTAAAAGGGCAATAGATCTTAGTCCTTGATATATAAATATATCTACCTTGTAAGCCTGCAAAAATCTACAAAATATTCTACGTTAAGCCACAAATAACCGAATTGATGGATATGGAAATTTTTATGAAAACATCAATCAGGGTGGATGTGAATAAGCCACCGAAATTGATAGATAACTAGTTAGGGTGATTACCATGGATCACCAAAAACTAGTCTCTCTTGGAACCCTCAGGCTAGTAGGATACACAACTCTGATACCACTGTAAGATCCCAAACCATAATAATTTAGTCATATCTAGCACATTCTAGTGTTCTCAATAAAAATTCATTCAATAAAAACCATGAACATAGACATCATCTAGAAATGCAACCTTTTATTTATATTATTACCTGAAAACAAAGACACATGCCACACCAAATATATTTGAGCCTTTGCAGTGGCATGATCGCCTGCTCATTAAAACAAAAAACCAATACTGAAGCACAATTGTGGACCTTGGATGGATCCACAAAACAAATTTACCACGGGGTTTTCGTCCTAGGATCAATGCTAGAACTGGCCAGGCCAAGTTCTCAAACCAAACACAATAAGATAGATAATATCAAAATGAAACTAAACGCGTAGCTTCTCTCCCCTTTTATAGGCTTGATGGACTTTCTAGAGACCTTATTTTATTATTTTTCTCAAAAACCGACAACAAATACCATGGGAAAATACCACGGTAAGTACCATGGACTGATTCTGTCCACTTTGACTGGATCAAGAAAGGGAATATTACATTCAAGGACATATATAGATTTTTTATCATTTTGTTTTTTGTGTTCATTTAATTATGTACCTTGTTGAATTTTCATTGATGATGGAGGCTTCTATGAAATTAGGTTCGTGTAGGGTAGATATTTCTTGATAGATATTTCATGTGTTCAATCCTTTTTTACTTGAAGACATCTACAGGCACAAATGTGATTCTTGTCAGGATGTGTGGAAAGAAGACAACAACTGTTAACTTTGAATCCCAGTCACCATATGAACTCGATTGGATTCCCTGTTGCAAATCACTTGAACTCGAAGTATGTGTCCCTATTTATTCCTAATTTATAATAGCTTTAAATAAGGCCGACGAGGCATAAAACTTGAGCAATTTATTGCATTGTGTATATATAAGGTGACAGTCCTGAAAAGTGTGTGATGTGAAATCTTCCAGCTATTTGTTTTAAAGTGGTTCTGAGGTGCTTAAGAATTAGCCATACACCGTGACATTAATATGATTCCATGCAGTATTTACCATGTTTATTTATATCTCTTTTTCAGATACATGTTATTGAGCAAAAGGTTTACCAAAAACCAAAGGTTGATAGCTTTTAATATCACACTAGTTATTATGAAAAAATTCTGAGCAGATCCAATTTCTCAATAGGAAGATTCTCACGAGTAATACATCTATATGTAATAGTCATAGAATTAGAAGAATATAATTTAAGTGTATTAAAATGAATATAGTTTTATAAGGATATAAGGAGGAAATTTAACATTTTTTTTAACAATAAAATGTAGCATCACGGCCCCAAGAAGGGATTTCCAATCAGAATATACATCATGGCGCAAAATTTATTTCAACGGAGAAGGATTAAAAACCACATCGATATCCTACATGATTATATAAATATTTTTTTGTACAAAGAGGGTATTATTAGCATCACAATTGTCTGCGTGCTCCATGAGGTTAGCCACAACAATGCGTTGTAGCAGGTGTTCAACAAATCAAACTCCGTGCTTTGAAAGGTTATGATGATAATTTGTGTAAGAGATCTATACAATCTATGCTGAGAGAGAACAAAAAAAATACAGGAAGAGAACATATTATTGATCCCCTTAATATTGTATTTATATTTTACTCATAGAGAAGCATTATGATTTCACAGATGATTAATAATTCAGTTAAGGAAGGGAAGGTAATATTTACCCACCATCTATACCTTGACATACTTTCACAACCTCTTTGGGAAATAAAGGTTGTAATATTCCATCTGAACAAAGACATAGGAAGAATCCCATATTAACAAAGGCCTTGCCAAATTCTACATTCTAGATAGCAATTACTAGGAAAATGTGCATGTTAGTATTTTAGAATAAAAAATATACAATATCTGAGGAAAACATCTGTGGCATGGCTTCAAAATTTAGCCTTTCAGAAGGATTTAAGGCTCAACAACCACCACAAAATAATAATGAGGTAGTTAGAATATAGATTCATCCCTACAATAGCTCTTTTACAAAAAGTAATATAATAGCTTAGAAATAAAACCCTCATCGATCTCATACTAGAAGAGAAAATTCATGTCTTAGTGGAGATGATAACTTACCTCTTTATCATATTATTATGTCCACTTTGTCACAACACAACCAAATTCTATCAGCACATATTTTGATCATATCTAAATTATATGCACAACTAATCCCTATACTGTCTCTTGGAAATCACTACAAACCGTTACCTGGGTAGATGAAGAACTAAAGGTGTTATTTGTCATTATTATTTCACGCCACTTATTTCTTACAACTTTCCCAAAACACTTCTTTGAGTGCGAGCCTCAACCATAACAATATAGTGCATGAACTTCATATAATTGTTAAACATTCTTGAACAACTCAATATGTTCCAAAAATCCCTCATAGAAGCAAGGTTATATTAATGCTCATGTTAAACGTATTATTTGACTTTTGAGTAATATATAAGAATCTCTCCAAATGGTCTTCCAAGGTCTCAACATCACCCTATGCAGTGGTAAACATCTCATCCTCTATTTATCATGTTTTGAAATATTTCTGATATTTATTCAAGAACACTCTCTTTGTTTCCTCCCAAGATGTTATAGCATTCCCCCCAACCCCATGAACCATCGTAAAGTTGAGTCCTCGAGAGTTTCAGGGAAAATATTTTTCTTTTGGTAATCCATAGAATAATCATAAATCCTACACAGTATATCAAACTCAAAAAGAAAATAATCGAGATCTTCATGCTATTTACCATGAAAATGTGGACGAACGTAGTGTTAAATATTCTTGATTCAAACCAATGCATGTGGGTCCACAATTGAGAAACAAAAGGTTGAATTATCCTCCATTGGTTGGTTCTCACCGACCCCTTCACCATGCACATCTTCACTGTCTTCCATCTTCCCTCCTCCAAGCAGACCACTTCCTGCAAAATGTTAAGGTTGGTTTTGGTTTAGATATAAGTTTTTAGTCCAAACGGTCTCCTTCTTCCCTTCTATTGGTTGTGATATTCCTAAATTGTTATACCCAGAGTCCAGGTCAAAAGTACCACCGTGATGGGTTTCTTTCTATTTAGAATTCCTACTTGCAATAGAAGGCCCAACATGAGAAAAAAATTACGATTTATCAATATTTCCTCTACCCTTCTTGGGTTTGAGGCCCCTACCTCTACTAGTCATCAATTTTAAAATAAATCAAACAATAAATAAATAAAAAACTATAAAACGTTATAGCTGGAAAAATCAGTTTGAAATCAAATGTTGCAGCTAGTTCAAAAAATATCACTACAACAAAAAATTAATACAAAAATAAATTCTTTCAGGTAATAGAACAACAATGCACTTTAAGAATAAAAAGCTCACTTACCTCAACTGCAAAAAATAAAAATCATAACTTTACTAAAATTCCTTCAACACCTCCTTGATAACAATGCCAAAATATTGGGTGGTAGAATTGAAACTTAATACTTCGACACTTAATTATAAATCCAAGAATTCTTAAGCTTCAAGGTGTATCATAAGTAATGGAAAGGGTTTGGGTTCACTGTGCCAATCATATCTCTATCGCTGAAATAAAATCACTCAGGTTAAAAAGAACAACCTTAAATAAATCCTTTTAGTTTTATTTCTGCATTGTTTACACAATGACACCACACCACTTTCAAGACTGGACTCTCACTCAAAAAATAACAATCAGAGACTTTGAAAAATATTTCAAAAATAAACAAACTGAGAATTTATTCCAAACCAAGCAAGCTTAATCATTTCCAAACAAACTTGTTGCTGTACTGAAATTTTTTTTGAAACAAATCTATTCCTATGCCCAGTTCCTGTAGTAGGAAATACAAAACAAATTTTTTCCTGTACTAGGAAAAATAAAACAACTTTGTTACTACACTCAACAATCCTCTGTTCTTGTACTAAATAGAATATTGTGCAACAAGCCTAGACTCAACTGATGTGGAAAGAAACCTTCCTTGAATCAAGATAAAATCTCCCAACTCATCATACTCTCTTTATCTACTTAACACATAAATATCAAGATAAGATGAAGACATTATCAAATAACATAGAAAATATTAAACTCATATGCACAAATAAAGAGATCACCTCATGAATATAGTTTTGTTTATACCATTTTCTGATTTGATTAATATTGTATTCGATATAAACTTCTACGTTTATTAGAGATGCAAAAGAATTACTTCACAAGGAGGATTCAACTGATAACCTCAAATTAATTAGTGACAACAATACTTTGTTCTTGTACCCAAGATACCCAAGTAGCCATATGATAATTTGAATTCAACAGGACCAAAAATACGATGTAACTTTTGAATAAAAAATTTCTGAAGGAAATAACAAGTATACTCATATAGTGACACTATCAGATAAAAACATTCATCATAACATATTTTTTCACTTTCTTACTGCATATAAACAATATCAATAAATGAGATATCATTCACCAAGCAAGATCTATTGAATAATTTATTTTCAACCCTGCAAATCTTCACTCAAAAGAATTGTACGCACGACATAGTACATCTAAAATTTTAACTGAATTGGTGAATTTGAAAAAAAAGGAACCTTCCAAAGCCAAATCCTTTATGTGTCTTAAAATAAACGTAAAGATTTCTTCAATGTTAAAGTTTAAGAAAAAAACCCAAGTATGAATGAAAGAGTTCAGATCTGAACCTCTATTACTGTTTCCAAAAATTTGCACAAGGGTTTTTCTGGTTATAAACACATGTTACAAGTAACCTTCACATAGATAACAACCACACCATTCACTTATCACACAATACAATAGATAGAGGGAGAATGATCTGGGTTGGTTGGGCCCTTAGCCAACCAACTCATTTCCCTTTTTAAGGAAAGAGATTAATATATAAAAACATATTTATCATCACAATAATTATACAAAATGAATGCATGAATCTGGCACTATCCCTTTTTTACTAAATAACAAAAGTATCTTCTCATTACATATGATATAATGACAGATCCAACTCTAGAGAGGTTGTGGTGATACAAGCTTCTTAGGATACAGATACCAAAAATTGTCAACATTACTAGCCTGCACTCTAATATAACTTGATATATATATACATATTACCTCATCTCACGACTATATCAATATTATAACAAAATATGAAGTTGTTGGAAAATAATACCTGCCTTTAGAAACCCTCAAACTCTCCAAGCCATTTGCAGGAATACAAGAAAAAAACTTCAAGAGATAAGGTACACCTTTCTCTTTGACAACTGAGACTAACTCCTAGTCAGATTTCTCAAATAAATGACCTTCCACATTTGGTGCTGGAAATGAAGTAAGTGCAGGAATATCAAGATCTTCATGTATCACAACCACTTATATTTTGAATTAGTGAACACATATTGCAAAAGCCATAAGGTATTGTAAATGGTGAGTTACATATAAAAACATCGACATATTTCACCATTAATTAAGATAAGAATACATTATCCATTTACCCAGAGAATCATTAAAAGAAACCAAAAATACTTGCATAGAGGTATTATTTGAGTTGTGAAACACAGGCTAATGTAAGTTAATTTAGGTAAAAAATTAAGACAATTATGACAACCAACAAACACTGATCTTCTTTGTTGAACGCACACATTTCACTATGGTTATGGGGACTTTTTGGTTGATGGTGGGACAACATGATTTTCCACCACACTCTAATTCTCAACAACAATGTTGGCAGAATTCACATCACCCTTTTGTATAATCATCTGATGAACTCGATCATAACTAGCCCCCCCTCGTCACTTGCTTCCTAATGTTCCTTGTACGAGCTGCAATAGAAAATCTTGGCATGGCTACAACATACTACAGATTTAATACGAAATTATAATTAAAACAAATTTTTATTTTTCATAGTATATCACCAATCATTCATACATAGGAATTTCTCAGCGAAAATAATCCTTATTTCGTGGAATTTGATGTATATTTTCAAGGTATACAAGTATGATATGCCAAATCCAAAAACAAAATTCTTGATCTCGAAATTAACCCAACTGGAACTCCTAATGTAACCAAACAACTATATGATTTATCTACTCACTATACCATAATTTCTACTGGTAAGAATAACCAAAACCCATTAAGCCTCTAGTCAATTACATGTACACAAATCTTGCAAATAAGTATAGAATTAATAATATCCTATCAATGTAGTATTCGAAAAGAAGGTAATTTATTGGGATTTTTAATCAATAGGCAATGAAAGGAAACACTTTAGCTATGTACTATAAAATTCAATCTAAAATCTCCTTTTGCTAAATTCTAGGACTATGTGCATGGTAAGTCATGTGTCCCTAAACAATTCTGGGTTGCAAATAGTTGATTTTTTTAACTCTGTTGTTAGATGATCAAATAAAAAAAAACTATGTTTTTACCTTGATCACAGTTACTTATTTGATAGGTTAAATTATATTTTCAAATTATAAATGAGTTGTATAAACAATAACATATCTTGTACCAAATATCATACATCACTATAAAAAATAACATATTGATTTTTCATATTGTCTGCTATGGTAAATGGTGAAAAATCTAAGTGGATTTGGGAAAGTAATTACATAGTTCTTATTTTCCTCCTATGTGTTTTCTTCCTAAAACTAAGGTTTAGTCTTGATAATAATACCTCTTCTACATGTGAATAGGGAGCCCTCGATTTTAGAATAAGGATAATAAGTGTTGCAGTGTAATAAGAGTTCTTAGGTGCTCAGGTTTCTTAGGTATGTGTTTTAGCGATTTGTTTTCTGGGAACTTTTGCTAATCAAATATTGGCTCTAAGGTGTGTGAACTCTTTCTTTAAAAGAATGCATGATGTTAGAATCTATCTATCAAGTAATATATTGTGTAAACATTATGGGAATGCTTCTATTTGCATTTTCTTGTTTTTTCTTCATATAGGTGATATATTATTGTGTAATTTGTCGAGGTTAATTCATAAAATAGAACATAATAGGGGGTAATAGAAGACTAGTTATGATGCCTTATTGTTCTACCTAATCCTATAAGTGGGTTATTTGGGACTTCAACTACAACTTTTAGACCTAGAACTGCATATTGTCTGCAATGATAATTGGTGAACATTTTATATGGAATTGGGCATGTAATTACACAGTTCTTGTTTTATCTTTCTATGTTTTTGCATCCTATAGTTAGGGGTAGCCTTGATCTTAATTCCTGATTGTTCTACCTAATCCTATAAGTGGTTTATTTGGGACTTCAACTACAACTTTTGGACCTAGAACTGCATATTGCCTACAATGTTAATTGGTGAGCATTTTATATGGAATTGGGCATGTAATTACACAGTTCTTGTTATATCTTTCTATGTTTTTGCTTCCTATAGTTAGGGGGTAGCCTTGATCTTAATTCCTCTTCTAGGGAGCCCTCAGTATCACAACGAAGACAAAAAACGTGGTAGAGTAATAAGGGTTCTTCGGTTCCCTGATTTCTTTTTTATGTGTTTTAACTACTTGTTTTCTAGGTGCTTTTGTTGATCAAATATTACCTCTAAGGTGTATGAACTATGTATTTTAAATAATGCATGATGTTAGAATTTGTCTATCAAGAAATACACCGTGTAAAAATTATGGGAACACTCCTATTTCTTTTTCTTTTTTTTTCTTCGTACGAGTGATATATTATTGTGTAATTTTCTGAGGTTAATCCATAAAACATAAAAAAATATGGGATAATAGAAGATTAGATATAACACCTATTTGTGTTGGATTTCCCCATAGGTGGGTTATTTGGGACTTCAACTGCAACTTTTGGACTTAGAACTACATATTGTTTGCAATGGTAATTGTTGAAAAATCTATGTGGATCTCGTGCATCTCTAGTCTCTACTCTAATCTCTAATCTAGTCTATACTGTAGTCTTTGCTTCAATGTATGAATCATATAAACAATAAAAACAACAAAAGTAAACAAAATTAGCGGCAAAAAATCAGCATGATAACACTTTTTAACAAAATTAAACTTGATAACACTATTCACACACTTTGATTGTATGTCTCCAACAACTGACAAATAGAATAAATGTAACACTGTGCACACACTTTGACTGTATGTCTCCAACAATTGATGAGTAGAATGAATGTTTCAAATGAAAATCAGTAAGTATTGAGGTTGTTTTATATTTTTTTGAAGTATAATTTGATTGATAGGGAAGATTGGCATGGATTCCTATCTCCAAAATTCAAATGTGTATTATGGATTGATTTGAACATGATCCAATGGCCGATAAAATTTCATGGTTGATCCTTGTGCTTTCCTATGTTTAATTCCATAATTGACAGGGTTGGTGTCATTTATTGCATCATGTGAATTAATTACTAAATTTAATAGCGTTGTTTATTTCCTTCATTAGGTTGAATGGTTGAACACACATGTACATATGGCTCACACACATTTCACTTGTTCTTTTCCAGGAATTACCCAACCATCGGATGTGTTGCTCCAGTCGAAATGAGTGGGTGCTTGTTTGACGGGATATGTGTATTGTTGGATAGAATTTAATGGAATGTTTTGTATTTTATTTTGACTTAATTTGTAGTTCATATTTGAAGGTAGTCGGGACAAGATGTCTTGTCAAATTCTTATGTTAGAGGCTCAGTGTTTGACAACTATTTTTCCAGTCAATATATGGGCCCATTTTGGATATAATTTAATAACTTATATAACTTCATATTAACTATGTATGTGCAATTTTTTGATATTTTATTATTATTTTTCTATGGATGTGTTCCTGAACAACAATAGAAGTCCGTCCCCTAAGGGTTGAGGTTGTTTTATATTTATTTGATATAAAATGTGATTCGTAGGGAAGACTGGAATGAATTTCCATCCCCCTAATTCAAATGTGTGTTATGGATTGATTTGTATATGATCCAATGGCTAATAAACTTTCTTGTTTTATCCTTGTGCTTTCGTGTGTTTAATTCCTAAAATGAAAGGGTTGGTATCATTTATCGCATCCTTTGAATTAATTCATGAATTGAATGGTGTTGTTTATTGCCTTCATTAGGTTGAATGGTGGAACACAAATATAAATATGGCTGGTACACATTTCACGTGTTCTTGTGCAGGTATTACCTGGTCATGGGATGTGTTTCTACAATGGAAATCAGTGGGTGCTTGTTTGATGAGATAGGTGTATTTTTGCATAGTATTTAATGGAATGTTTTGTAGTGCATTTTGAATTGATTAATAATTCAGATATGGAGGTATTTGGGACAATATGTCTTGTCAAATTGTTATGTTAAAGGCTTAGTGTTTGACAACTATTGGTCCAATTTATATATGGGTCCATTCTGGACATAATTTAATAACTTATATAACTTAGTATTAACAATTTATGTGCAATTTTTTGATGTCTTATTATGCTTTTTTGATGGATGTGTGGGACCACTACTATAAAAACCATTCGTCCCTACACAACAATAGAAACCTCTCCCCTACCACACATATTTTGTTATATTGCAATCATATAGAAACATCTCCCCTATTGCACATAGTTTTAGGCCGACGGGCTTTTCTTTTGAATCAGTCTACCTAAAATTTTAGTCGATATTTTTTATTTAAGAGTGACATTTGGCCTATGTATATACGCTCGTCATCTGTCCACAATAATAAGTGGTGGAAACTGAACTGAGTTGTATTCAATATTCCATTCCCACATGCAAAAAATAATGGAGTGCTCCACTCCCACTGTTGATGGCTCGGATTTTGCTGGGAAAACAACTGTTTGGCAATGAAGACAATAGGGAATCCTTGAATGCTGGTAATACTGTGGATAGATGTATGGTTTTAATCAACTACCAGATTGATCATTCTGCAAAAAAATCCTATGTCGATTCCAATCCACCAACGTCCGTGCAACTGAGAAGCCATGAAAAGAAACAAAATTCAAGATCAAGAATCATTGTCTATTTCTTCCCCGGTAACCAAGATAGCAAGAAAAGGCGTTGTGCTAGTTACATAGAAGAAAGTGCCATGTTTGATGAAGGTGTAGATGGGGATACTAATGGAGGTTGCCAATTTCCTAGAGTTTGTAAAACAATTTGTATATCTGCCATGTGATCCACTCAGATTGTATCACCAAGAAAGGATCCCATTAATTTTGAGGGGCTAGAACCTCCTCCTCTACATTCAGCCAAGAGGAATGACAACATATTGTGAGAGAATCCCATTACACTAACTTCTTGATCCAGGCCATCCCTTCCACCATTGCAGCCTCTATCAATCACGAGGAGGTGCTTGGAAGAATGGACTAAAGAAGGATCTGATGACATTGGAGAATTGCCAAATCTTACAGCACTTGGGGCCAAGAGAAATGTAGGAAAAATAAATATAAAAGCCATTAAACTTGACTTAGAATGAGTTCAAAGTAATACTCTCCTAACACAGTCACAACTAAAGAGGGATAAATTTTCATTCTTCAGTAAAGAATGTTCAAGGGTTGCAGAACACATCTATCTGGGAATTGATGCTATTGCTGGAAATAGAGAGGTTCTCCATGAGAATAGTATAACGCACGTATTTAATTGTGTCATTTTTGTTTGTCTAGAATATTTTAAGTTAGATTTGGTGTATAAGACATTGTGGTTGAAAACCACAAGATAGCCCTTCTGAAGACATCACAAGCATTTAGTATGATGTGTTTGATTATTTTGAGGTAAGGGAAATAAGTTCTAGAGTTCTTGTGCATTGCTGGCAAGGAGTGTCCCATTCAAACTCCTTGTTAATTGAATATCTCATGTGGAGAAAATGACAAAGCTTTGAAAATGCATTTCAATATGTTAAAACGACCCGTGGTATCACAAATCCAAACATGGGTTTTTCTTGCCAATTATTATAGTCAAAAACGGTACATGCATCTCCAATGAGTCCTACCTCTTTACTAAGGATGTATAGAATAACCCCTCATTCTTCATATGATTATTTACATTTAGTTCCAAAAGGAGTGAGTAAAACTGGTGAAGATGCATTGGATTCTAGAGGTGCTTTTATTGTACATATGTCATCCATAATTTATGTGTGGAATGGACAAAGTTGTGACTTTGTAGTGGAAAGGATGGGAAAGGTTGCTGCTTTGCAGGTTTTAAGACGTGAAAGAGCTTAGGGTCCTATTATACTATTGAGGAAGTGCATGAAACTGATGAATTCTAGGATACTCTTTTATTTGAGGATTACGAGAAGACAGGTAATAGTGTAGGTAAGGATGCCTTAGGAAGAGTCAAATTTGGCAAGGAGGAGTTTGATGTAGCACGTAGGGTGGATGTTGTAAACAAGAGAAGAATCATATGATATAGGTTTTGAGTTGTTCAGGACAATAGTTATATGAGGGGTTCTGCCACTATTTTCAATATCTGGTTATAGAGATGAAATAGACCTTCTGATAAGAGAAATTGGAGGGGTTAAAAAACGATTCAAATTTGTGAGTGGCAAAGTCAAAGAGTTTGTTATAGCTTCTAAAAAAACCGGCAACATAGTTGTTTATGTGTTGAGTGGTCACAAGGACACACAATTTTTATATCCCGATCCTGTAATATATGTTTATCCTTATCCTTCTCCCAGCTCACTTCCTCCAGATTCAAGAATTAACTCTAATTCTTTGCCTTCACCAATGTATATTTAATTTAATTCATCACCCTGTTCCTCTTCTTAGCATGTTTTTTCATCATCTCAGTCCCCATCTAGTCTCAAATTTAGCCGCACCCTTTGTCAGATCCAACTCTCCTTCTAAATTTCTTGCAAATTTTGTTTATTCTCCATCTTTTTAGCTACCAACATTAATTGATGATCCTATATTGTCCTCAAAAGATGCACCAATATACACTTATTCTCCTTTAGGTGTCACTAAAGAGAAAATATTAGGGGAAATGGAGATTTAGAATTCCCACTTGAGGCTCGTGATGAAGTGTGTCATGGAGTAAGCCAAGAGGAGAAAAAAATAATTTCACGAGTGAAGGAAATTTCATAGGATAAAGATATTTTGCATGGAAAAATCAACTATACATTTCAATTTTAGAAGCATCATTACCTACGCAAGATATATCTGATCCTTCCTCTCTCCATAGTGACTCACTGCATGCAAGTATATTGAAGGAGAATAATGACCATGAATGAAACTGTTCAATTTTGTATGAGTGACCTAAGATAGAAAAATTTGACATGTTTGATGTAGATTATCTTGATTCTAAGGGAATTTTCATTTTATTAGAACCAATCAAAGCTTGTGGGGATGCAAAGTTTCAGTAGGTAGTCTTTCTATGGGTAGGTTGTGATTAGGTAGTTGAGAAGGAAATAGTTAAAGTGGGTGGTATAATAGGTAGAAGTCAGTTAAGAGATATTGAATAGGTACAAATTGGTCATGATTTCCCCATTAAAAAGCATGTTTCTATTCTCAACTGTGTTCTTCTTTGGTTATTTTTATCTTTTTTAGTCCTTTATTATTTCGGGGGCAGGGTGAAGCAAAGGGTTTGAAACTTTTTACTTCTTAGGCTACATTACATTTGATTTAGTTTTTTGACTTTCCAAAGCATTAAGACCAATTTTAATGGTGTTCAACTACTCTCTGGTTCTAGTTGTTGAAATTTGAAACTAATTTGTGCCATTTATATTCATTTTTGGCGCATTAATTTTCTGAAAACTATGCATATATATTGACTCTAATGTTTGGAATTTTGGAGTAGAAAGATTTTGTTTTTCAAGAATAGACCTGGAAAAACATATAAAAATATTTCATATTTTTCTATATTTATTTTGGTGATGATGATTTATAAGTGGTTAAATAAAGTGAAGAACCAAATGAGTTTTGGGATAACTTCATTAGTGGCTAAGGCAGAAAAGCTGCAGCAGGAAGAGGAAATAGGAAGCTCATTTACTGCATTTTTGTAAAGGTGGTGGGAAGAGGAAAACCTCATTCTTTTTACAAGGTATATTGTCTTCCAGTCTAGATTTTTCTATTTGTAATGTTCCTTTTCTTTTCTAAATCCTTTTTTAGCTTTCTGCATGAAAATATTCTTTTTCCTTTCGGGCTTTTATTTAGGGTACTACACTTGTTAAGAAATTTCATAGTGACTCAATTTGATGCTGCACATGTCGAATAACTCTTGTACTGCTAAACTTCTATTCTTTGTATCTTATTGATTATATTATATATCTAAATAAATGGATCTCGTCAACATAGTGGCCATAAGCTCATGCTTATTCAGGCAACTATTATACCTATTGGTCATATCGAAACAACATTTTGTACTATTGTCAAGATTTTCCAGTGTACATTACTACAAACTACCTGTAATTGATTGGCGGCTTGGAAAATTAGATGCAATTGTGCATCTATTTCCTACACCCAAATCAATACATTTTTTAGGAACTATGTATGCTTTGTTGTCTCTGTAATCTGTTTTTTGCATATAGATAACTTCAACACCAAGGTGTTGAGAGGAACATCCTGTGACCCTTCTCCATCTCTTTGATCGAGTAGCCACAATAAATCAAACCCAAAAAATGTTTCTCCAATAACAATCTAAAGAAAAATCTGAATATTGTCTAGGCAATCGGTAGAATGTCAGGGTGACACAATTAACAACAGTGATTTTGGGGTAGTTGACTGCACTAGAGATTAGTTATGCACAAGTATCTCAAAAATGTGTGGTCTTTAATTGAATTTTAGTAACTTGAAAGAAAATCTCTGAGGGAATTTCTATCCTCTTAATGACCATGTTCTTTGTGCAAATCATTTTACTTGTTAACTCTAAATCATGTTAATATGGAACTTAGTTTTGTCCTATTGTGGTGTACCTTTATTGCAATTGAGATTTAGGAGTTCATTTTATCTCACTATACTTGTCTCTTTCATTTAACGTTTGACGTCCTTGTTGTGGTTTTTCTTGAAGTTCATATGACTCTTTTTCCTAACTTCAAAATTTCTTCCACAACCTTGAAAACATATGATGCATATCATGAGATGGCTCAATAAAACGTTCCTCTGGATTTAAGATTTTATTTTCGTTACTTTTTTCTTAAGATTCTTCAAATTTCACTGCCATTAAATAAGATATGTCGGCCTTAAAATGTTTTTATATAACTATGTTTTACAACTAAGAAACAATAATGTGTTGTCATTCATTATTCAATTGAAGTTATGGTTTTTCTTGGTAAGTTGGCAACAATAACCACAACAAATATGTTGCTATTTCACTTGCAAAATTGGTTGTCAACTAAATGGTAGGTTGTCCTTTACTTGAGAATCCCTCTTAGAGGCCATTTTGGAATAGAGCTATGGATTTTACACAAACTTCATATTTACGTTTGAAAAAATTACAGTTCACAATTCAAGAGAAACAACTACTTGATTGAAGTGGAAAAATTAAGGATTTGGTTGAGATGTAGCAGATATATAAAGTCATTATCTTTTCCATTGGCTAGGCTTTTTCCTTCTAATTCCAAATGACCACCACCAATTTCTGGGCTACGGGGTCATATATTCACTGAATTTGGTCACAATTTAACTGATTTTGGTTGTATATGGGTTGAAAAAGTACATCAGTGAGAATATTCTCAGCAACTCTTAGAGAATGATGCAACATATTCGCAGGCAGTTGAAGAATTCACCTCCTGCAATTATTGTTCTTCTTTCTTTCAAGGAAACGACGAAGGTAGGAAAATGTCTGTCATGCACCATGGTAGAAAACTTCTTTGGGAAAGATAATACTTTTTAAATAAAGAATTCAAAGAATTTTATTGTCCTTTGTGCTTTTTAGGAAAGCACTAGACATGCTATCTGAAATTACAAAGAGTTTCTCTTTGTTCAATGAACTCTTCAAGTGGAGAGTGAAGACACTATAACTTTATGGGAAAACAAACATTGGGCAAAAATTTATTATATAGTTTCCCGTGTTTTTCTTCTTTGTCTACGCTTAAAATTAGATGCCAGGATTGAATATTAGTAGATGGACTTTGGTTGGGAAGGTTTGGCATGTTCATGAAATGTTATTTCCACAAAGTGTAACCCAACGACTGCATTTGTGGTGATACATCATTTTGGGGACATTTTAAAGAGGAAAATTGAATTTTATACTCCTCCAAATTTCCAAGTCGGCTCTCCATTACTAAAGTAGGCTCTGTTTCATATGGCACCCATTCACATGACTAAGAAGGCTATAAATAGCTTATATGTATCCTTCCAAACTAGCACTTCGAATATGCATATACATCTATGAAATGCAAGGTCTATCTGAGGCTTTGTAAGACAAAGTTCTGGGGCATGAGTATATGATCCTAATGTGAAGTTCTGAGGCACAAAAATCTGATTCTAATAAGAAGTTCTGAGGCACGAATATGTAAATTCAAGAAAATTTTTGAAGCATTATATTCTATGATGACATCTCCATTCCGTGGTTGAGATGTGGGTCATAATTTGGCACCCTTAGAGACCTGAGATAGAATTTATTGCAAGCCTACTTTTGAAATAGAAAACATGCATTTTTGTATGGAGAAGCAAGAATAAGTGCATACCAAGCACCAACAGGAATATACATTGAGCCATGAATAGTTTAATAGATACCCACTCAAGAAAATCGGGACTTTCTCCTCATTATCACTTATAAGTGCTCCCAAAATAGTTCCCCCAACCTATGAATCAGAGTAGTCAAAAATTACTTTGGAAAATATAGTTGTAGAAGTAGATCCGTAGCTACAGTTTCTGTAACCATCCTCTCCTTTTCAGTTTGTGAATAACTTTTTCCAGCTTAAAAACTCAAATTTTGTTCTACATTAGCAAATGTACTTAAAATCTCGGTACTTTTAGCCATGAATATGAAAGCCTCATTTCTTGCAATAATTGTTCTAACATCATTTGGAGTTAATATTGATTTATGGGTACCTCATTATCACTTACAAGTACTCCCAAACCATTTCCACCAACCTTTGAATCATAGTAGTCAAAACTTACTCTTGAAAATATAGTTGTAGAAGCAGATCCATAGCTGCAGTTCCTATAACGATCCTCTCATTTTTAGTTTGTGGATAACTTTTTCCAACTAAACAAACTCAAATTTTTTCTACACCAGCAAATGGAATCAAAATCTGGGTACTGTTAGGCACAAATATGAAAGCCTCATTGCTTGTAATAATTCTTCTAACATCATTTGAAGTTAATATTGCATTATGCATACCTGAAGTAAGTAGGACTAGAGGCAAACAAACATTTTTGGGTACTAGCATCTTCTCTATGATATTCCCTTTGGCATACTAGTAGCATATTGAGGACAGTATGTGTGCCATTGTGAGAAAGTGATTTACTGATACGATTATTCCCTTCCGGTTGATCAACTTAACGTGCCAAACTCTCGCCTTTCACATAAGTCTCTACCAAAATTTCTTGTACAAGTGGATATAAGGGCTTGGGAAAATACACATATTTCTACCTTTGGAAATTGTAAAGAACGCAACTCAACTGTGTGGCTTCTCGAGAAAGATAAACTTGAGACAACATAAAGACAACAAATTTTTGTACACTTTCATCAGGTCACAGCCATCTTAGTGTTGACAGATGACTCGAGACCTTTGCAACCGAATTTATTATCACAAAATCCCTCTGAATCACTTCACTGACTCCAGGATGGCTTACTTTCACAGCAACAGTCATACGATTCATATTCTGACTGACATAATGAAATCTCAGAGTAGATTTATGGACTTGTGCAATACTACCAGAAGCCACATGCTCCTCTTCAAAATCCTCAAATATGTCATCAATTCAATTACCAAAAGCCTTTTCAATAGTTTGTTGTGTATATGAAAATTTATGTGTCGATGTCTTCGTCTTAAATTTTGTAAGCTCATTACATAAATCTCTAAGAGAAAGATCAGGACATGTAGATGCCCATTGACCTCACTTGATAAAGCCAACCCCTGATTTCTCCAAATATCTATAAAAAAGTTGCAACCACATTTCTCCATACCTTCCTCCAAACACAAAGGCAAATGGACCCATGGAAATAACTGGTGTTAATAAAGTAATCAAATAAAGTGCCCTTAGCACCAAAATCAGTCTCTCCACTATTGACCATATTGATGAAGTGAAAGTGGAATTTCTATTGAGTTATTTACTGCTTAGATAGAAATTAGGATGTAATTCTTGTGATTCAGACCACCTATTAAGTGCCCATGAAGCCACCCCAATAATCATAGCCAAGACTCGAGGGGTAATATTTGACCTAAAACAAGCCAATCTCACATCACAAGCAATCTTAGTAACATTCAGAAATGCAAGACCACAATAGTAGCATATCAACGAGAGTTTCATGTGCACAGCTCGAGCATTGTAAGTCACACCAATAGACATCAAAAAAACACCATTGGTGTTATGTAGTATACAAAGATCATGTCTGAGTTTGAAGAATATTGAAAGTAATGGGATATAATGTGCCTTTCTTGCACTTTCTTGGGAAGAACTATAATTGTCATCTATCCTGCTCCATTGGGGCTTTTGGCACTATAAATACTAAAATCTAAAATGGTTTGAGAGTATTCTAGGTAACCTGGGAGAAGATGGGTTTTCGTGTGTGCTAACCTCTATATCTTGGAAATTTCGGATTGAGAAACCACGTCCTACTTTCTTAGCACGTCCATATACTAAAAAATTGCATTATATTATTGGGTCGGCATCAGCAATGATGATCAGTTTTAAAGCTTGTAGTGCCCTTAAGAAAATACTAAACCTTGAAGCTAAAATGAAGTATGAGGTTAATTTCCCTGTCAATTGAGAATAAAGCTATTTGACTGACAAGATTATAAATTCACCTTTCAACATTGGAGTCTCCTGGAAGACATTTTCAATTTAGCATTTCAGTGAGGAATTTAAAAAAAATCTGCAATGTGGCTCCTTCATGTTTAGAGTGACTTCTTTCGCTCTCTTTTCAATAAGCAGTTTCACTGATGAAATGGATTTTAAGGTAGTTTTAAGGTGGAGTCTGGGTTGGACAACAATAGTAGCTCTCTTTTCAATAAGAAGTTTCATTGATGAAATGGATTTTAAGTTGGATTTTGGGGCTCGACAACAATAATAACTGAAGAAAATATGTTAACGAAGTAATTTAAATGTCGAGAGGTTAAAGATAATGGATTTTAAGAAAAATTATTCTTACGTCAAGAGGTTAAGGATAGGCTAAAATTTAAATTAAAATAAACTAAAATTAACACTTTATCATCCAAATTTTATTCATATAGATTCATATTTAAAGAATAACCAAAACGTATTTAAAAGTATTATTGTTGTACGACTTAAATAATAATGATAAATTATGTTAATTAGATAATTATTAAAATAACAATAATTTTCGTAAATGTTCTCTAATATTTTTTTTAGAAGAATATTATTTAAATGTTTTTCTTAAAGTATATTTTATATTTACTATAATATAAAACTTAAATTCTATGAAAGTTCTAAAGTGAAAAAAAATGAACACAATACACTATTTTATGTAAAATAAAATATTTTATAACACCACCCAACAATTGTTTTATTTTAAATTAAAATGCATAAATATTAAAACAAACATAAATATATTTTTTATAGTTTTCAATTAAGGTGTATGTAATAGTTATCTTCAAAAGTTACCTTGTTACTTTTGGAGATGCAAAACATGTGGCATACATGTTTACAAATATCTTTATCATACATTTTTTTCAAATTAACAAACCTATTGGTCTCTCTTTGGGTTGTTTAGGAAAATTAGTAGTATTATATTGCAATCATATCTTCGGCAGCATGTGAAGTGTTTTCTAAGTTCATTGTGAAAAGTTGTCTAAGTTCATTGAACTCACATAGTGTCCAAAGACAACGAACCTTAGCATTGTCAACATTCATTGAACCTTTCACATACCACTTTAGTACATCATTGAAATAAGTTATTGGAGTTGCTTACTGATACAAAAGATAGCCTGGATGACAGTGTTTTTCCGGAATCCGATAAAAAAAATTCAAAAAATTAAATAGTTGGAGTGTTTGAAATGCATTTTTGATAATGGAAATAGATTCAGCACTCTCAAAAACCTTTAGGGCACCCAAAATACTGAAGTTTAACAACTATAAAAAAAAGATTCTGATAAATTTTTCTCGAAATTTTTTAGAATCATACCAAAATTTCTAAGTTATTCTGTGGGCTTTTTAGATTATAGATAAGTTATTCATGTAAAAGAGGTGATCTCCATGTTGAAATATTATTCAATTATTTTTATTTTGGCAAATTAAATTTTGCAATGTTAGAGTGAAATACAAAAATACCCACATTTTCCTATCCAGAAAATTCCAACATTGTGCAGTGTTGCCACCAGATTAGACATCTCTAAAACAACGGACAGTACAAATCAACGTCGCAAGAAACAATGAGATTGTGTTCAAAGCATAGTACTTGTGTTGTCATAACCATGAGCACACGAAAAATTTGATGGATCTACATAGACCTTCATCACATCCGACAAATATGATAGCTTCATATACGCAGTGAATCAATGCAGTGCCACATTTTCGATTTATGGCAAGATTCTTATTTTTTCATTGTTATAAAAATATTTTTAATCCATTTGTTTTTTCTTAATGTGATTTTTTAAAAAGTTTTAAGATTTATTTTTTAGATTTTATTTGTTTAGAATTTCGGAGGAATTTATTGAAATCACAAGTTTGATGGGTAAACTTTGCACAATCAAATTTTCCTGAAGATTTTTCACTGTGTTGAAAACACCAAAAACTCAAAAAAGTGACATTAAAAACAACTGCATTTTTAATGAATAAAAATATTTAAGACTTACTATCTAAATATATAGTGATATGCTTTATTTGTATTAGTAAGATATTTTTTATATGAACATGGTGTATCATTAAGTGGTTATTATATAGACATGACAATTTTAAAATCATATAAGCTAATTAATTACAGAAAACTATAAAAGAATTTATAGTAAAAAGATCTAAAACATTTTAAAAATTTAAATTAAAACTAATTTTAAATAAATGAGATTGGCATTTATTATTTGAAATTAATAAACAAGATATTACATAAGTTAGCTAAATGATATTGACATTTTATTATTATTATTATAATTATATTGTTAAAATTTAAGGTCACTACCAAGCGAGACACCAAATTGGTCTATGAGACCCCCTTGTTTGTGAGACAAGGGACCCACCTCCACTCAGCGATTTGACTGCTAAGTCTACGAAGGCATACATACTCTACCCACCTCTGATTAAATTAAAAAATAAGATACTACATGAGTATTTGTTTTTGCTTATGGTGAATAGAATTTTTTATATTAATTCAATGACTTACATTTTCTAGTATTGTTTCTCAAAATCTTATCGGCATCAATTTTACTAGATTTATTGGCCAATACGTGTATACCCAAATACAAAACAAAATTCCAAAATAGCACTGGTTTACATAAACTAACAAAAAAAAGGTGTCAAAAACGAGTAAGACTAAAAGACACGACTATCATTAGACATCTTCAGAATTTATCAGGTTAGGGTGATTAGGACTCGAGCTAGGAGATGTTCAGGGATTAGATTCACAATGAACATGCCCCTTCATGTGAGCTAGTATGGCTTCTATACAATCGAGCTTTTCCTGAATATGAAGTTTCCCTCTCCCTAGACTGACCAATCTATCATGCATTTCCAAATTTTTTTATTGAATGTGATTCATGAAATCTAAAATGTCATTGTGATAATTTGGTCAAGCTAGATTGAGTTGATCCAAGGAGCTACTAAGTTGTCGAATGATACCAACATTTTCTACTGATGAGGTAGGATTCATCACTGAGGGAAAATACTGAGAGAAAGGCAGGACAACAAATTTTCCCTCACCTTGCTCATTATGTTGCTACCATTCCTGAAATCTGCTCGCTTCCATACCTAGAATCCCCTAGATATGTCGAGGATGCATATTCAACACCTCCTTCTTAAATTATTTACCAAGAAAGGAAGCACCTATGCTACACCAACTTGTCTGACACAATAACTGGGGATTCCCCTTCATCACCCTTGGTGCCGAAAACTTCGAAAAGCCCTAATAAAAAAGCATCTTACCACAGAGGCCCCCTCTAACCACTATAGAGACCACCAAAACGTACAAGAAAACATCCACTTCATCGCTACTGAAACCGACCCTTGAGAAGGTTAAACCCATCGACCACACCGTCAGATTCCAATGGAGCTCATCCTGGAATGCAAAAGGTTCCTAGACTGGTATGATCACACTAATAATTTTCCAATCAAGCTTTCCCCTTTTCGAAAAATTCCAAATCCACACACAACTGGAAGCTAGAGCCCTTGCAACACTTAAGCACCCAAGATAATGACTCACCAACTTCCAACCAACCACCAGACTTGTTATCTTCCCAAATGTATACCAGAAAGGCAAGTCACGACGCACCTTGCTAGAAAAACGCTCCTCTCCAACACACATAAGTAAATTTCATAATTTAGTCACACAATTTACAAACGGAAATTTAACAACCAAGCTTAAAGTTTTTTTCCTGGTGTGGATAACCCACAAAAGTTATAAGACTAGATCCAAAGATGTTACTTTGAGCTTATAGTTTCTTTTCCCCTTGAAAATTCCCTCGCCACGCAACTAAATTTTTAATTTCGAGATATCGTTGCACTGAGATTCCTACTCTCTATGTCTGTGAAGTCAAATTCCACACAATATTCCCCCTTCTACCGTTGAGCTAAGACAAAGATCCTTTCCATCATATTTCTTCTCCTCCTTCAACACACAAACATTCAACCTACCAAGTATCATCCCTTCCATTTTACTTTGATCTACCGGTTGTCATCATACATAGCATTGGCCTCTACACAAGTACAAAATTCTAATGAGAAACATGACTAGACTTAAAACCATTAATTTCCCCCATGGGATGTCTTGGAGTTTTTTACAGGGGCGCATACAACCCAACTAACTCATATTAACTTATTGTAACACCTACCATGATTATCAAGCTTATCATAAAAACATTTTACTTTCCATTATAATCTAATTAATATATACAACATTTAAATGCATATTATATTTAAACTACTCCAAATGAATCATATCGCATGAGTTGTATTTCGCAATTGCTTATTATATTGTCATACTACATATTTATTCTACACATATATTTGGCAATATTGAATAACAATTGTCTATTCTATGTTTCAACCTCCTAGCTGAAATCGCATGGTCATAAAATATCAATTTAACTGTTGTACATTCGCAAACTTAATAGTACCGGAAATTTCATTTTTTGTTGGATTTGGTGTTTATGTTTTCGAGGCCACTTGGCCATCTCCACTCCGTCTGATCTACTCCTGCAATTGGTGGTGGTGAAACTTGGCAGGAAGGGTTTAGGTATAACCCTTATCCCTAACCATTTCTCTCATTTTTTCTCCTCTGGCCAGACAAACTCCTACTCCTCCACCTTGCTGAGCTTCGTGGCTCTAAACCCAGTCATGGATTTTCTCCTGTATAGCTTCCTTCACAGCGTTACTGCCTCTATTCTATCCTAACTATTATGGTGGGTTATCTTTGTGCCCATTCCAACACTGCAGTATTTGGGAAACTTTATCTTCACAGTTTACATGAATGAAAACGTGGTGTTGCTCAGAACTGATGGAGAAAACCATTGGCCACTGTGTTTTCATAGTCATGCTAGTCTCACCGATTTCACAACTTAGGTAACCCTTATTTTTTTAGCACAGTAAGTGATTTTACTTCCATTCTCTGTGATTTCATTCTTTAGTTGTAAACAGGGATAATTTTAAGGATGGAAAATTATCTTGAAATTTAAAAAATTAGCGAATCTCACTAGTCCCTAATATGAAAACTATAAAATTTTTATTGATGTATTTGTAAAATTATTCAAATTTATAATGATATTATATATATTGTCTATATAATGTGGGAAAATTTTCATGTAAAATAATTTTATACTGTAAAATTTGGGTGAACCATTTTTATAAAAAAATGGAAATTGGCGAATCTTTTTTTTGGAAAAACCATGGAAAATTAGCCCACCTGCGAATATTAGCCCCTAAAATTTTCCATGGTTGTAAATGAATTTTAAGCACATGAGTTTGCATATTTAACTCTTAGATTTCCGTTGTTTCTCTCATGTTTCTCCATTAAGGAGGCAAATCATAATACTGGAGGTTCTTCTTTACTACCAGGTAATTACAGTTGAAAATATTCGCTATTTGGTTTCATATGGTTTTGTAATTCATTAATCCTCTTGTCTCCCAAGACTTATAGTCTTTAAACTATCATTTTGTAGGTAGCCTCCTTCTATCCTAAACAATATTGTCTGTCCATTCGGTCACGGTGCTCCAACTAACAAATTCTTCTTCCTGTTCATGAAAAAGTACCCACCCATTGTATTTATGCTTGTCCACAAGCTTTGCCAGCGTTTTAGTTTAGGGTTATAGTTAGGGTTTGGACTGTAAAAGTTTTACCACCATTACAAAACATATTTTTGTTCTTGGCTAGTTCATGCGAACCATAAATTACGTGGTTCCCACTTATGAATCTTTATAAACTTTGTTCACAAATATTTATTTTCTCAACTTCTTTGCCACTTGTTCAAGCGAGATTTATTTTGGAGTTTTACTATTCATTCTTATTTGGTGTTTCACCCAAAACTTTATATTAATTGTGAAAGCTGAATACTGTTTATTTGAATCTCAAATCTCTCGCATTCGATTCAATACTTGTAGTTTGTGATTATGTTTTTTTAAATATAAATGCTCAGATTTTGGAAACAGATTTTACTTCGGTTTTCTATTTTCTCATATACTGCATGTTTTATTTGGTATTGTAATGTACCTCAATCCCCCTTCAGTAACGAATTTTTTATTTATTTATACTTACTAAAATTAAGTTATTTTTTTTGTTAACGATTAACAATTATTTAAGAAGAACTCTTCCTACTTTATAGTCACTGTAACCTTTCTGAGTATAAGGTTAAATTTTTTTTCCATTCTTAACCTTTATATATAAATCTCTCACTCCTTCTCTTATTACAAGAGCTAACCTTTATATATATATAAATATTTCATTCCTTCCCTTATTACAAGAGCTAGGACCTTATCATTAGCATATACTCAACTTAGGCATAGGTACCTAAATGTTGGTGCTTCATGTTTTCTCATGCCTATAATTAATTTCCCACATTTATTAATCACAAAATCATATAACAAATTATGCTAATCCATATGATTTATTTCACTTCCTTAAATATGTTCTCATGTTTTATCGTTGATGACTTCATTCAAATTATACTGTACCCTTAGATCATGAGGAATATCGTTGACCCCTCTCTCTTTTTACCAACAAAATTCTCATGATATGTGTATTTATATGACTATCACGTCCAGTTCCTTTTAAAATCGTTACACGTTAATGTTTTTATGTCAAAGCGTATACTCCACCTAAGCCTACTTGACAGCTCGATTAATGTATGGTGATTTGCACCATTTACAAAATATTTGCATTCAGTACCATTTATGATGCGTGGAAATTTGGAAAAGGATGAGTACCTGACCTCTTAATGTCTCTGGTGAATGTATTTCCTTTGCGTGTACACTTTGCCTGTATGATGACTTGTTGAATGTAAGTTTCTATTTTTATGTGATCTCCTAAAGATCGGCTAAGTACGCTAGGGTTACTTTTTATGGTGAATTGAGTGACACATTAACTCATCTCCTCTGGGTTGAGGTGACGTTGATATTCCCTCCCCATCGAACCCTAATGTTTCTTAAGCCTCGCTTGGATCATGACACTTGTAAGGTGTATATTTAATAGGGTTTGGATGGTGATGAGGTATAATTTGTTTGTTTCATGCGGTGATTCCATTCATTTGTTGAGTTATTTGTGTCAACGGAGCACTTCCCACTCTGAACGAAGAGTCATATGCCTTGTGACCTCAATGATTTCTGAGACTTATGAATCATCTCGGCTTCTCGTCACGTAAGTGAACCATGATTTAAATCTCTGTTGAAAATTTTTCTTATACGAGGCCTGCTGTAATGTCGCTCCATTGGTTTGGTTATTGATTTTTCTCTCAAGTAAATTAGTTAGAATATATTCCTATACTATCTTTGGTTTATCTTCCCTTGTCTTCACTATGTAGAGTAGAGTGGCTTCCATGGCTCTGTGTAGGGCTGATCTTCATATGATACCTCACGTCCTAAGCGTACCCCTTGGTAATGGTTTCAACTTCTTGCAGACATTTGGTGAAATTTCATGTTGTTTTGATATATTTATAAATACATATATGCAGGCTCTTAACGAAACTCATTTTTTGATGCACGTCTGTGGCAGATTATGCCAAAATCCTAAAGCGTTTTTCGTATCTTCGTCTCCAGGTAACGAGAATGGATATTTCTAGTACACGTCGAAGTTTGATTTGATATCGTTTTACAATAGAGATTGAACCTCTGTTATTGGTTGTTGCAGGTAGTGAGGGCGTTAAACCTTTGCTATCATTTGTAGAACTTTCGTTTTACCTAGAGCATTCAGACTCGATTTTTACTCTTGCTCTCGGCTTGTAATCTAGGTTGGTCATGGGAACCCGGGATGCCTCTCTGCGTTTCCAATTAACCGTTTCTCTAGTGGTTAAAGTTTTGTTTTTCATTTTATCTTGAACTATAGTGCAAGGATCTGAATCCTCTCTTGCTCATCTTAATGAGACATTTCACTATAGTGTTTTCCATTTTTTAATACGATGGCATGAGGATTATACCGACCGTCACTCTTCTGTAATAATTCTTTTCATTACCCTTAAATCTTGTAACCTGCTTATTAAGACCCCTTGACTGGTAATGAGAGGAGTAAATTTTTTTTTTCATTTACAATAGTAGGATCATATTTCTTGGACTAATAACTTTTCTTCTGGTTTTAAAATATATATTTTCATAAGAGGTAGCTACACAGAATACGTTCGGTTGGAATTATTTTGTGTTTCATTTATAATACCTTTCCTTTACAGTCATTTTCATACTATGCCTGTGGAGAATATATATAGATAATTAAAGGACATATTTCCTGCTAGTCAGTAAAACGTAATTACTACTAGTCTTCTGTAGCATCTCTGTCTTGATAAAATTTAAGTTTAAATAAGAAAATTGTTTATAAATTCTTCAGAAAAGTTTGATATTTCGTAGACAACAATTTCGTAATTTTAGTTTATCTCTATGGTTATTATTTTTCTATTCAGACTTATTTGTTGTTTAGGCTGTCACTCAACGATGTCTCTCACTCTATCAATGTGTGGTATAAATATGTCCTATACTCATATACACAGTTATAAGGTTCTTAATTAATTATTCAGGCTTTCACTCTAACAATATGTGGTATAATCATAGCTTGATTTCAAATAATACAAAGAAATTTTATAAAGGAAAGAGTATACGGATGAATTAATACCATACGTGTTTCTGTCCCTTTTCATACAGATTCCAGCTATTTCTATCCTAGATAGGTTTTGTATTTCTCATACCAATCTATCATAGGAAGCAACGTAATTTTTTTTTTCTTCTGTTGTTTGCATTTATTCAACAGTATAATCCTCAATTTTGATGTAGCTTACATTTTATTTGACATAGATATTTTCTTGTCTCTAAATTTCATTTCCTCCTTGCATGTGTATACAGAATTGAAATTAACATAGCAGTTAACTGTCAATAACAATATTATCTTTTTCTATTACATAATTTTTACTTATCGAAGAAGATTAAAGTTACACTATGCTCATTCCAGGGAATCAATTTAATATCTCCAGATTTAAACCAAACTATGGTTTAGAGATTCTGGCTGATAATATTCCCTAGAATCCATTCTTACTACTATACAGAATTTTAGAAGATTTATTTCTTCTATTTCATTATGTTAAACGTAATGAATAACACATATTAAACATTAAATCAAGTTAATAGCTACAGCATATGTAATACATTTTACCCCACAACCTCTATTGTAACTATTCATTAATATTTATAAACATACCACTTCTGCAGATGATCAGTCCTCCCAACCTTAGAGTTCCTCTGTCTCCAAAACTCACCCCCGAGCTGAGATCCCTCTCCAAAACAAACCAACCCTAATCTGTTCTGGAGTAGCTTATTTAAGCTTATGCTCCCCAAAGCCTGTTTCTAATTCTGTGTCCAGAATTACAGCATGCTTTTATTCATGTTTAATTAGGCTTCCCTTATTTAGGGACTTTAAAGGTGCTTTCTACTTTTCCAGCTTTTTACCTCTTCCCAACTACTCTCCACCTCATTGGGGAAATTTAGATTTTTCCTAAAAAATCTAAATTAGAAATAAATTCTTTCAAGGCTTTTTGAAATATTTTTTGGGAAAGTCTTAGCCTCTTTCCATACCTCATGGATTTGGCAAGTGATCTCAAAAATCTCATTTGGTCAACATGCATAGAAATATTTCATTTATTTTTCATAATTAAATAATTAATTACATTCACACCATAATTAGCCATTGGGGTCCACTCCCCTTTGGACTAAAGTTCAAATGCCTAATTTGAAAACATAAAACTAGGGGTGTTACATATCCCCCCTCTGAAAACAAACACCGCCCTCGGTGTTAACATCTAACTACTAGAGTTTATTTTTAAAATAGATATGGATATTTTTCCATCATCTCAGCTTCTCTTTCCCATGTAGCTTCTTCAGCAGTAAAGTGCTTCCACTGCACCTTTACTCTTGCTACTGTTCGGTTTCTCAATTCAATTTCTTCCCGCTCCAATATTTTAAGTGGTTCTGGAAGGAACTCCCCTTCTGGTTCCACCTGTATCACATTCCAATCAACAATATGAGAAGCATCATGTACATATATTTTTAATAACGAAATATGAAACACATCATGCACTTTAACATGAGGAGGTAAGGCCAGCTTATAAGCCACTGGTCCCACCCTTTCTAACACCTCAAAAGGCCCACAATATCTAGGAGCCAATTTTGCACAACTTCCAGCATAAAGTGTGCTCTTTTTGGGTTTAATACTTTGGTACACATGATCACCCACTTTGAACTCTCGAAGCACTCTTTTCTTGTCAGCATAGTTTTTTTGTTGATCTTATGCAGTCTTGATGTTTCTCTGTATTTGTTTGACAATCATTTCCATTTCTTGTAGAGTATCTGGCCCCAATACTAGCTTATCTTCAAGTTGGCTCTAACTTAAAGGAGTACGACACTTTCTTCCATAGAGTGCTTCAAATGGACTCATTTTGATGGAGGATTGATAGTTATTGTTGTAAGAAAATTCAACTAAATGCAAGTAGTCTTCCCATTTTGATGGCCTATCCATTACATACATTCTCAGCATATCCTCCAAAATTTGATTTGTCCTCTTTGTTTGACCATCTGTTTGAGGGTGATAAGTAGTACTAAAATTCAATTTAGTTCCCATGCCCCCAAATAGAACTTTCCAGAAGGTGGCTGTGAACTTAGAGTCTTTATCTGAAATAATCATCTTTGGGATCCCGTGAAGCCTTACTATTTCTTTTAGGAACACATCTGCTACTTAGGTTGTCCCAAAAGTAGATTTTACAAGGATTAAGTGTGCATATTTTTTTAAAGTGTCTACCACTGCCATCACTGAGTCATGCTGGTATTTTGTTCTGGGTAACCCAGTTATTAAATCTATAGAAACAATGTCCCATTTCCACTCTGCAATTCACAAGGGATTTAAAAGACCAGCTGGATGCTGATGCTCAACTTTAACTAGTTGACATTCCATGCATCTAGCTAAATAGTATGCTACAACCTTTTTCATTCCTAGCCAAAACAATTTCTTTTTCAAAGCTGTTAGCATTTTCTGATATCCCAGGTGTCCTGAATATGGCTGTTTATGATATTCATCTAGGATCTCTTTTTTCAAAGACTCTACATTAGCGATATACAATATGTTTTTTTATAGCAGATCAGCCCTTTCTGGTTGTGGGTGTATTCAGCCATTTCTTTCTTTAGCATTTTCACTTGTAGATTCTCATAATTTGGATCTTGATCTGCTACCTTTTTAACTAGTTCTTTTAAGTCAAAACTAGCACTACTCCCAATGTTGCTTATGTTTTGGCAAGCATTTCTGCTTAGTGCATTAGCAATTTTGTTTTCTTTCCCTTTGATATGTTTTATGTCCATATCAAATTCACTCAGAAAAGACAACCATTTGGCTTGTCGAGCATTCAAATCGGTTTGAGAAAAGAAATACTTGAGACTAATATGATTTGTCATGAATGTAAATTTTTTCCCAAGAAGATAGTGTCGCCACATCTTCAAGGCATGAATTACAGCAGCCAATTCCAGATCATATACACTGTAATTCTGTTCATGTGTCTTAAGTTTTCTAGACTCATATGCAATAACAGAATTTTCTTGCAACAACAATCCTCCTAATCCCTCTCTACATGCATCAATACACACAACAAACTCCTTGTCATGATTTGAAATCTTCAGTATAGGGGCTGTAGTGAGTTTTAATTTTAGTTGTTCAAAGTTGTTTTGGCATTTTTTAGTCCACTCAAATTTGGTGCCTTTTCTCTGTAGTGAAGTTATGGGATATGCTATTGCAGAAAATCTTTCCACAAACCTTCGATAATAGCCTGCAATTCCCATAAACGATCTCACTGCTGAAACATTAGTTGGCACTGGCCATTCTCTAATAGCCTTTATTTTCTCATGGTCCACAGGCAATCCTTGTTCAAAAATAATATGCCCCAAGTATTGAATCTTGTCTTTATAAAATTCACATTTACTGAATTTGGCATATAGCTGGTTTTCCTTCAAAGGCTGCAAAACTATCCTTAAGTTATCTTGGTGCCCTTCCTCACTTTTTGAATAGACCATAATATCATATATGAACACTAGTACTAATTTATCTAAGTACTTTTTTAAAACGTTGTTCATTAGGCACATAAAAGTGGCAGGGGCATTTGTCAAACCAAAAGGTAGGACTAAAAATTCGTAGTGACCATGCCTAGTTCGAAAAGTTGTTTTACTAATGTCTTCCTCCTTAATTATGAGTTGGTGATAACCAGTCCTCAGATAAATCTTAGAAAATACTGAAGCCCCTCTTACCTGATCAAAAAGGTCATCGATCCGGGGCAATGGGTATTTGTTCTTGATTGTCAACTTATTCAATTGATGGTAGTCAATGCACATTCTAAAGGTTCCATCCTTCTTTTTCATGAACAACATTGATGCTCCCCAAGGAGATACACTCGTTCTGATATAACCTTTATCCAACAATTCTTGCAATTTCATTTTCAACTCAATGAGTTTAGGGGGGCTCATCCGATAAGGGGCTCTGGAAATGGGTGTTGCTCTAGGCACCAAATCGATTGAAAATTCAATCTCTCTTTTGGGGGGAAGATGAGGAATCTCATCTGGAAAAAATTCCTTAAATTCTCTTACCACTGGCAAAGTGTCTATCAGGTTTTCTTCATATTGCTGTCCTAATTCTTCAACATGTATAGCATATACTTGATGTCCTTTTCTAGTTGTTATTTTTAATTGCAGAGCTGATATTTGTCTTATAGAGATTGGTTTTGGTTTTCCTTGGATTATAAAGGGTCTCCCTTCCTCATCTATGAAATGCAAATTTTTATCCCAACAGTTCATCATAGCCCTTCTCTTTTCTAGCCAGTCCATTCCTATCAGCAAATCATATGAGTCTAAGGACATAAAGTTTAAATTTAATTCTATCTAAAAATCATTTAACTTAATTGTTGTTTGAGTTAATTTATGAGTTACTTTTCGCTTGGTGCCAATGGCTAACTAGACCAACCAAGACTGCTGAAATTTTTTAGCTTTGATATTGCATTTCTCTACAACTTGTGGACTAATGTAACTCAAAGAAGCACCCGGATCAATTAAAATTGTAATAGATTGGTCAGCAATCTTACCTACCATCTCAACCATGGTAGCCTAATGTTCTGCTTGTCGGTTCTCCAAGGCTGCACTAATAGTGGGTATATTCCTTGCTATATCATTCACTGTGGTAGCTTCTCTATCTCTCATAATCATCTGAATATTTTGGTGTGGACAGTCGCTCAACAGATGAGGTTCTCTGCAACCTCAAAATTTTAAAGGCTCCCACATTTTAACTGTTCCTTCCTTCTTATTATCTCCATCTATTTGTTTTGAACCAACTTGGGACTGAGCAGTTTGAATTTCCTTTGGTCTGTTAAATTTCTTCCGCTAATGATCCCTACCAAAGTTCTTCAAATAAGCTAGTTTCTGTTTCTTTCCTTTGAACTCACCCTTATTTACCTGGCTTTTTCCATGCTCACCCTTTCCTTTAAACTGCTAGTAGCATAATCTAGCTTTCCTCACTACTTCATCCATATTTTTTGGATTATCGAACTCTATTTTCTCCTTGTACATAGCAGGCAAACAGTTCAAAAACCTTTGTACCTTTGCCTTCTCTTCAAAAATATAAGGGAGATACCTTAATAGATTTGTAAACTTGGTTACAAACTCATCTATGGTGAGTTGTCCCAATCTGATTTCATGTAACTCCTTTGCTTTATCATTATGATAATGTTCATTCAAATAATGGTTTTTAAACTTGACTTGGAAATATTCCCAAGTCACCGTTTTTTCATCAATGGCATGCAACATTTTTGTCTCCTCCCACCACAAGGTAGCCTTACCTTGCAACTGGTAGATAGCTAATCTAGCCTTCAAATTGGTTTCATATTCATAGACCTGAAAATACTTGATCACATTCAACAACCATGCCTCAGCATCTTCCTCCTTCTCCCCATCATAGGAGGGAGGCTTAATTTTTCGGAATTCCCCCTGTAATTCGTTCTTCTAGTTAGACTAATTTCTAGTAGTGTCATCTTCCCTAGAATCATCCAAGAACTTGCCTTTCTTCCTCTTTCTAAAACCTTCACCTTCTTGGCTGTTCCACGAAGTCAGTTCTCCTATGAGATTTTCTTGCTCCTCACTGGCTAATGATAGCCTGTCATTCTGGCTTCTTAGCTCAGCCATTTCCCATTGCAACCTGTGCAACATAGTAATCAAAGGAGCATTGGGATCAGGCGTGTTATCTCCATCACCCAGATCAACATAAATTTCATCTCCTTCAGCCATTGAATTTTCAGTTCCAGTATCACTGTACACTAAACAAAACAACATCAGTGAAAAAAAAAATTCTCGAAAAAAAAATTAATTTACACAGTGAGCACAACAACAGCCCAGTTTTCTAACATGGGCTCTTATACCATTTGTAATGTACCTCAATCCCCCTTCAGTAACGAAATTTTTTTTTTCATTTATACTTACTAAAATTAAGTTTGTTTTTTGTTAACAATTAAGAATTATTTAAGAACAAATCTTCCCATTTTATAGTCATTGTACCCTTTCTGAGTATAAGGTTAAATTTTTTTTCCATTCTCAACCTTTATATATAAATCTCTCACTCCTCTTATTACAAGAGCTAACTTTCATATATATAAATCTTTCATTCCTTCCCTTCTTACAAGAGCTAGGACTATTATCATTAGCATATACTCAACTTATGCATAGGTACCTAAATGTTGGTGCTTCATGTTTTCTCATGTCTATAATTAATTTCCCACATTTATTAATCAAAAAATCATATAAAACATTATGCTAATCTATATGATTTATTTCACTTCCTTAAATATGTCCTCATGTTTTATCGTTGATGACTTCATTCAAAGTATAATGTACCCTTAGATCATGAGGAATATCGTTGACCCCTCTCTCTTTTTACCAACGCAATTTTCATGATACGTGTATTTATATGACTACCGGGTCTAGTTACCTTTAAAATTGTTACACGTTAATGTTTTTATGTCGAAGCGTATACTCCACCTAAGCGTACTTGACAGCTCGATTAATGTATGGTGATTTGCATCGTTTACAAAATCTTTTCATTCATTACTATTTATGATGCATGAAAATTTGGCAAAGGATGAGTCCCTGACCTCTTAATGTCTATGGTTAACGTATTTCCTTTGCGTGTACACTTTGCATGTATAATGACTTTTTTAATGTAAATTTCGATTTTTATGTGATCTCCTCGAGATTGGCTGAGTACACTAGGGTTACTTTTTTATGGTGACTTGATTGACACATTAACTCATCTCCTCTGGGTTGAGGTGATGTTGATATTCCCTCCCCATTGAACCCTAATGTTTCTTACACCTCGCTTGGATCATGACACTTGTAAGGTGTATATTTAATAGGGTTTGGATGGTAGTGAGGTATAATTTGTTTGTTTCATGCGGTGATTTCATTCATTTGTTGAGTTCTTTGTGTCAATGGAGCACTTCCCACTCTGAACGAAGTGTCATATGCCACGTGACCTCAATGATTTCTGAGACTTATGAATCGTCTCGGCTTCTCATCAGGTAAGTGAACCATGATTTAAATCTTTGTTGAAAATTTTTCTTATACGAGGCCCGGTGTAACGTTGCTCCGTTGGTTTGGTTATTGATTTTTCTCTGAAGTAAATTAGTTAGACTATATGCCTATACTATCCTTGGTTGACCTTCCCTTGTCTTCACTATGTAGAGTAGAGTGGCTTCCATGGCTTTGTGGAAGGCTGATCTTCATATGATACCTCACATCCTAAGCATACCCCTTGGTAATGGTTTCAACTACTTGCAGATGTTTGGTGAAATTTCATGTTGTTTTGATATATTTATAAATACATATATGTAGGCTCTTAACGAAACTCGTTGTTTGATGCATGTCTATGGTAGATTATGCCAAAATCCTGAAGGGTTTTTCATATCTTCTTATCCAGGTAACGAGAATGGATATTTCTAGTACATGTCAAAGTTTAATTTGATATCGTTTTACAATAGAAATTGAACCTCTATTATTGGTATGTTGTAGGTAGTGAGGGCATTAAACCTTCGTTGTCATTTGTAGAATTTTCATTTTACCAAGAGCATTCAGGCTTGATTTTTACTCTTTCTCTCAGCTTGTAATCTAGGTTGGTCATGGGAACCCAAGACGCCTCTCTGTGTTTTCAATTAACCGTTTCTCCAGTGGTTAAAGTTTTGTTTGTCACTGTATCTTGAACTATAGTTCGAGGATCTGAATCCTCTCTTTCTCATTTTAACGAGACATTTCACTATAGCATTTTCCCTTTTTGAATATGATGGCATGAGGATTATACCCATCATCACTCTTCTGTAATAATTCTTTTCGTTACTCTTAAAACTTGTAACCTAATTATTAGGACCTCTCAACTGGCAGAGAGAGGCGTAAAGTTTGTTTTTTCGTTTATAATAGTAGGAACATATTTCTGTGACTGATAATTTCTCTTCTGATTTTAAAATATATATTTTTGTCACGGGTAGCTACATGGAATACAATCGTTTGGAATTATTTTTTGTTTCATTTATAATACCTTTCCTTTATAGTCGTTTTCATACTATGCCTGTGGAGAAGATATATAGATAATTAAAGGACATATTTCCTGCTAGTCAGTAAAAATTAATTACTATGGGTCTTCTGTTGCATCTTTGTCTTGATAAAATTTAAGTTTAGATAAGAAAATCGTTTAGAAATTCTTCAGAAAAGTTTGAAATTTCGTAGACAACAATGTCGTAATTTCAGTTTATCTCTATGGTTATTATTTTGCTATTCATACTTATTTGTTGTTCAGGCTGTCACTCAACGATGTCTTTCACTCTATCAATGTGTGGTATAAATATGTCCTATACTCATATACACAATTATAAGCTTCTTAATTAGTTATTCAGGCTTTCACTCTAACAATATGTGGTATACTCATAGCCTGATTTTAAATAATACAAAGAAATTTTATAAAGGAAAGAGTATAAGGATGATTAATACCATACGTATTTATGTCCTTTTTCGTACATATTCCAGCTATTTCTATCCTAAATAGGCTTTGTATCATACCAATCTATCATAGGAATTAATGTAATTGTTTTTTTCTGTTGTTTGCATTTATTCAATAGTATAATGCTCAATTCTGATGTAGCTTACAGTTTATTTGACATAGATCTTTTCTTATCTCTAAATTTCATTTCCTCTTTGCAAGTGTACATAGAATTGAAATTAACATAGCAGTTAAGATTCAATAACAATACTATCTTTTTCTGTTACATAATTTTTACTTATCGAAGCAGATTAAAGTTACACTATGCTCATTCCAAGGAATCAATTTAATATCTCTAGATTTAAACCAAACTATGGTTTAGAGATTCTGGCTGATAGTATTCCCTAGAATTCATTCTTACTATTATACAGAATTTTAGAAGATTTATTTCTTCTATTTCATTTTGTTAAATGTAATGAATAACACATATCAAACATTAAATCAAGTTAATAGCTACAACATATGTCATATATTTTACCCCACAACCTCTATTGTAACTATTCATTAATATTTATAAACATACCACTTCTACAGATGACCAGTCCTCCCAGCCTTAGAGTTCCTCTGTCTCCAGAACTCACCCCTGAGTTGAGATCCCTCTCTAGAATAGACCAACCCCAATCTATTCTAGAGTAGCTTATTTAAGCTTATGCTCCCCAAAGCCTGTTTTTAATTCTGTGTCCAGAATTACAGGATGATTTTATTCCTATTTGCCTAGGCTTCCCTTATTTAGGGAATTTAATGCTACTTTCTGCTTTTATAGATTTTTACCTCTTCCCAACTACTTTCCACCTCATTCGGGAAATTTAGATTTTTCCTCAAAAATCTAAATTAGAAATAAATTCTTTCAAGGCTTTTTGAAATATTTGTGGGGAAATTCTTAGCCTCTTTCCATACCTCATGGATTTTGAAAGTGATCTCAAAAATCTCATTTGGTCAACATGCATAGAAATATTTTATTTATTTTTCATAATTAAATAATTAATTAAATTCACACCATAATTATCCATTGGGGTCCACTCCCCTTTGGATTGAAGTTCAAATGTCTATTTTGAAAACATAAAACTAGGGGTGTTACAGGTATTGTTGATTCTGCCGAATGGTTATTTCGCTATGTTCTAGAAAGTATAAAAGAGTACATCTATAGGTTTATTCATGCACTGTGAACATTTTATGAACTTGCAAAATGAATCCCAAATATGCTTGTTTTTCTTTACTTCGGTATAATTTAACTCTGGAGGTGTTTTAATATTAGAGGATGATTATCTTAGCCTTGGGTGATCCGACCACCTTCAAAGTCTGTCCGAGTATAGCAGTGTTGAGGGATATCAATGTGTTCTGGAACCCTTGGTTCCGGGGCCAATATTTCTCCCCACCCATTTAGCATGTCATTCAGCTATATAATTCCTTCTTGTATTTATAATTTCATTTCTTAGTAGGTTCTATTTTCAAGCAAAGGGGTTGTTTCTCGAGATTCCTATTGCCTTATTTTGACAGTTTAATAACATTGTTTCAGTACAAGAAGCATATTATATACTTTATATGTCATAGTTACCCAAGCTTACTTTAACAGGTACCTGTAGCAATATATTTATCTATGTTTACCTTTATCCTAGGAATGGCTAGTTTCTGTTCTTCATTAATAATAAGCCTACTAATACTTATCATAGCAAAACAAAATATAGTAAACTCAGAAAACCATTCCACAAATATTTTAACAAACCTGTAAGTACATGTTTTAACAATAAAGATACACAGTATCCACCTTCATTTAATGCATATCATTATAAAATAAATTACTATCCATACTGTTATTGAAATACATCTCCTGTAAATATATATATGTTAAAAGAAATCAGTTCCTATTCAAACTTACTGAATACTAGGATACTTATCTAATTATAACTCTGATGATGATTTTCCACCCAGCCTTTAAGATAGGCAATTATTTCTTGCTCTTTCCCTCGTGCTCCACCACTAAAAGGTACAGGTTGACAGTAGATTCCTGTTGTGACCCCATGACCCCAAGTCCAGTCAGTACCAGAAAATTTCAGGACAAACTAAGAGATTTTCCACTGGTGTCTACCAGTTCAGGAAAAATTTCCACTCTCTTCCTTAGTATCTGAACATAACCCCTATTCCTCACTAGGATCAGTCTCTTATCCCCAGAGGAGTAGGTAACTATTCAAATGGTTCAACCACTTTTCAGGTCTTGAATCATCAAGCGCTTGTCCTTTCACGCTTGTTTCCAATCTGAAAGTGATAGAGTCACCTTTTTCCTATTTATCAACTCTTAGGGAAACTTTCAAACAACCTTTGGAGATAAAACAAGAGGACAGGGCTAACCATAGACTTCCCTAGTTCAACTCTACTTAGCATAAACTGAAAATAATATTCAAGAACAATGTTTGAAGTTTATACAGTAAGACATGGGCTCACCAACATTCCTTAACTTCTTGGACTGTATTAAATCATTCTCAGATACACAATTGGAGGAAAACATAAAGATAAAGCTTATCAGTGACAGTAGGGTACTGCAAAGAGTAAACCCTTTTACTTTTTTATGGAACTACTTTCCATAACCAATTTTATTTTTCATAAAAACAATAAAGAAAATAAAATTTCCAAAAAAATGTTAAGTGTCTCAGTATTTTCCTAAAGAAAATAACAAAATGTGATTTAACTAGTTAACACTAAAATGCAGCTATCACAACTTCCCCCCTAGAAGTAACACCATCCTCGGTGTTTTACTCTAGGTCGGAAAATAACTCTGGTTAAGCCTTGCGCACAAATCCTTCGTCCTCCCAAGTAGCCTCATCCAGGCTGAAGTGCTTCCACTGCACTTTAACCTGGACGATGACTCGCTTCCGGAGCATAATTTCTCCCCTGTCGAGTATGCATTGAGCCTTAGCCAGAAACTCTCCATCTGACTCTACCTGCAAATAACAAGTTTTCTTGTCAATTTTTCATTAAGAAATCATAGTTCCAGTTAGGATACTTAATTCTATCCTACATGAATATTCTGCCAATGAACAACGTGCTTCGAATCATGCACATATCAGTTTAACAGGGACACATGAAACACATTGTGTGCCTAGATGTGGCTGGGTAAAGCCAACCAATAAGCCATAGGTCCTACACTTTCCAAGGTTTGGAACGGTCCACAGAACCTGGGAGACAACTTGTCACAAGAGGCCCACTGCAAGGTACTCTTCTTGGGTTTGATCCTCACATAAACATGATCACCCACTTCCAATTCTCGACAGGTCCTCTTATTATCTGCATAGATATTTTGCCAACCTTATGCAACTTTCAAATTTTGTTTGATCTTCTTTACTTCTGACTCCATTTCAACCATAATTTTTGGTCCCAACATTAGTTTTGTTTCAGGACTACTCCAATTTATGGGTGTGCGACATTCCCTCTCATATAGAGCTTTGAAAGGGCTCATCTTAAGGGACTCCTAATAACCATTTTTATAAGAAAATTCAACCAGATGAAAATAGTCTTTCCATTTGGTTGGCTACTGCATCACGTACATGCATAGCATGTCTTCCAAAACTTGGTTTACCCATTCTGTTTGACCATCTGTCTGGGGATGATAAGAAATTCTAAAGTTTATTTGGGTCCCCATACCTGTTAACAAAGTCTTCCAAAATGCTGAAGTAAAATTCACATCCCTGTCGAAGATAATAGTCTTTGGAATGCCATGTAGCCTAAAAATTTCTCTCATAAAAATATATGTTATCTATATAGTCTTTTAAGTAGAATGTATAGGTATAAAATGTGCAAACTTACTCAATCTATCAATCACCACCATGATGGAGTCATTATGCCTCTTTGACCACAGTAAGCCTGTAATGAAGTCTAGGGATATGACCTCCCACTTCTATTCAAGAAAGGGTATGGGATGCAACAATCCTACCAGATGTCAATGCTCCACCTTTACCTCATGCACTCCAAACATTTGTTTAAATATTCAGCAATAATTCTATACATGCCAGGCCAGAAATATATTTTCCTAATAGAAGTTAACATTTTCTGGTATCCTGGGTGTCCTGCATACTTACTTCGATGATATTCATTCATAATTAGCTCCTTTAGGTCCACCCATTTTAGGACATATAACTTTTCTCTAAAGGTTAGCATATCTTCCTTATTAACTCCATATTCAGAAGTGTTTCTGTGATTTCTAGACTCTTCCATTTGCTGCCATAAGAATTTATATTCAGGATCCTTTTGTGCTTCCTCTTTTACTTGATCCAAGAATTTGCATTCAAGTTGATTATAGTAAAGTTCATAAACACAATGCATTTTTCTTGTGATAGCTTCATTAATGTTAACTAGTGTTAGCTAGTTAAACACAATTTTTTTAGTTTTCTTTTATCTGGCAAGAAAAACTCAAATAATTACTGTTGATTAAGAAAATTATTTAATTTGTTGGTTTATTAATTAGAAGCAATTAATTAATTAAAGGAAAAACATTTTAATATGAAATATACATAAAGATGATGGTAAAGAAAATTTTCCAAGAATAGGAGGTGGTTGGGGACAGTTGGAAAGACAGATACCTACTCCTCCGAGGATAAAGCTGAATCCCAGAGGAGGAGTAGGGAATCTGTGAAAAATGGTAAAGGCGAGTATTTTCTAGAGCTGGTTGGGATCAGTTGAAAATATCTCACTGCAACCCTTGTAAAACCAAGATTTTTTGAATTTGACTAGATAGGCCAGCCAGAGGCCATAGCATAAAAAGGAACTGTTTCAATGTTAACCCGTGGCATCGTCCAGATTCTGAAGCTAGGGGGCAAGTGCAGGATGTAATAGCCTCCCTTGATGGTTGGGAGGACCACAGCTTGAAAGAATAAAATTCCAGATAAGTACAAAGACTGTTTAGTATGTTGTGTTATTTGTATTATTATGGAAAGGTTGACTGCAATAGATTACTATTATCAAAATTACAGTAGGGGTTGAATACTAACATTCTAAAAAATAGTAGATATATCTTTATGTAAAAGAAAATATAGAGATACTATTGAAAAGTGCAGTTAAATGTTTCGACTGCAGAATTGTATTAAACCCTATGAAAAATGTAGTGGAATTATTTTGATTTAAAGAAATAAATGAGAAAACGATACGTACTCATACGAAGTAAACATATTCCATATAATCTTTTATGCATACCAGAATAGCTATAAGCTAGGGTTTATCCCAGAAGAATAATTTCATGTAACAGTTTTGTAATATGAACCTTAGCCATAGTAGAGAAGAAGAATTTATATTCGGCCATGAAAATATTTAGGCACCATAGTTAAAACTTCAAGAAAACTACACGCAGATTCTATGCATAATGTTATATTTATATAACCAGAAGGAAGAAGACAAATTTAAAAATGCAGCCGCCCTTAAGTTATTAAAAACATTCGGGATAACCCAAAATTTCCCTTCTGTGGTATCAACTGGAAATTATTACAAGAAAAACCTTTTAAAAGAAAATAGGTTACAGTTCCGCATAATCCCCAAATAGAAAAATGTATTACAACAATGTTCACGTAGGGAACCATTAAACCCTAAAGAGATTAATTCAACCTTAGATACCAATCAACAGAGTTCGTGTGCATTTTGCACCCTATAGACAAAATGGACAAGGCAGAGGTAACTCTCGTGCATACCTGGTTTAAAACCCTAAGTGAGTTATGTGAAATGTTAAATCTGAAACTGAATAATTTCTTCAAGGCTTTGGGAGCCTTACCTGCCAAAACAAATCGAACCGAACCATTAAAATTCATGAGGGTTACATAATTTTTTGAATGGAAAATGATAAACCTTGTTTTTATTTTAGATTACCTGAAGAGAGCGGCAAAGAGACTGGTTGCTACTACCCCGTGGGCCTGTATCACAGGAAAGAGAATGGGTATAATTAATCATAGCTTCTAAATAGTCAATTTAAGTTAAATAAGTAAAACAAAGAAAAAAAAGATACGAAAATAGGAGTTTGGCCATTGAAAACGAATAATGCAAGGGGAAAAGAATTAACCTGGTTACATAGCTGAAGTGGCGATAGAGAAAAATAAAGCATGGAGTGAAAAACTGCCTCATTCAACTAGTTTATAAGAGTAAAGTATCCTGCATTTGCTGAAAACAGGCTCGGCTTTACCATGGACCACCAACTTGAACTATGAAATAGAGGATTGACATAATGGTGGAGAAAACCCTAGAGGAAAAGCACATTTCCAAAGGAAAATCACATGTAAAATAGCCAAGTGCGTGGAGATAGGGTTTGGCAGGATTACCAAAGCCCAATTCCCACCTCGGCCAGTTGTCATCGATCCGATCGCTTTCAATAAATGGCGTATAATGGAAAAAGCAACCTCATGGTCACTGTATGTTGTGTACATCACACAGGTGTCACAGAGAGTTCGATCACATATCAAAGATGCATAAATGCTAGAACTAATAGCTGAGTCCTCATTAAATCGAAGCGACAAGTGTAGTTTGTTAGGTTCCCGTGATTTGGCCGATTGGTGAGCCAAATGACGATGTAACATCAAACCAAGCTTTGGAGCCCAAGGACCTAGCCTTCCTGGACTCAGAGAGGGCTCTCTCTAAATGTGTAAGGTATATCTGTCTGTTTGCTTATGTTGTTCTGATATTAGGCTAGTTATGAAGTTAGTTTTTGATTTTTGGTTTTTTAAGTTGCGAGGGATGAAACTGATCAAAGATATAAAAATAGATAACAAGATTTAGATTAACTAGGCTATGGGGTCAAAAGGTCAAGAAAGCTATTAGATGACGATACAAGGTTGTTGAAGGGCCGATTTGATTCAAGGTAGAAATGATCTTTGGGAAAAATGGAGTAAATGGACAACAATTTTGTGAAAAAAAAAGAGTTTCAAGCATTACTGGTTCGATAGATAACATAAACATGGTAAAGAAAAACCCTTAATCATGCCAAATGTAACTATAAACTAATCAACACATAGAAACAAACATTCAAGCCATGCATAGACGTATAAGACCCTCTAACTTTTGGAAATGGCTATCAGACTTTGGGGAAAACACATAAGATGGACTAATAACTCAAAATACTATGCTGGAACGCCTAAACACTGTCTTTAAGTTATTGGGCACTTTGACAAACAAGCTTTCATAGTTTTAGGCAAAGAGCTAGATCGGGACTAGGCCTCCTTGGTTCAAACAAAATGATAATCTAATCAACCAAAGAGATAGTTTCATGGATGGGACTATGGATAGTCATAGGTAAGCAGGGCACACCATACATCCTACTCAACATGCATAGAACTATTAATGAAACTAGCAACAATATCCTTAAGCTACTAAAGAGCAGTTAAGAATTCTTTAGTGCAACTAAGGAAGAAGAAAACATAAAAGCTATGAAGATTCAGGAAATTTGAGGTGCCTCCATGGGCATATCTCAAATTTATTCTCCACTGATCTATAGCAAGCAAGAAACATGTATCATGAATGAAAACTAGAAGACAACAACAAATCAAGAAACACTATACCATTCTACCATGTCATGGAATCCATCAACAATCCTTCATCATCCATTCAAGAACATTCAAGAGGCAATCTGAAAGCATAACACAAGTATTTTCTCCAAAGATCATATGACCAATATATTGCTTCTCTTCTCTAGTTCAGCCTTGTTTACAAATGAGATCTTGTGGAATAAATAGGCTCAAGTGAGGAAAACCTCATGGTTCAACTTCCATCCTCATTGGCCTAATCAAAATATCTAAACTTGTCCTTGAGGCTTTGCAAAGCCCAAGGCAAAAAATATCCCATAAAATATCTAAAAAAATGCTAAAAATCGGAATTATATTGACTTTATATCATTTTTCAAGTGCAAAAATAGCTAAACGCACATTTGGAAAAAGCAGATTTTTGAGGTTCAAAAATTACAAAAATACTTCAAATTTACATTCGAAAAAGGTCCCCTAACTTGCTGGAAACATTTAGCAGCCTTCCTAATTTTGAAATGAGGCTCATGATAGCTCTTTGGAAATCTCTGAGTGTCTACTTTCCGACGCAACTGAAATCACTCCAATCCGATGCCCAGAAGTCCTCCAAATCTGCACCTGTGTGTAAAAAGCCAGAAAAAGACAGTTTGCTAATAGACCGGGCAGAATGTGCAAAATGCGAGCCTTGTTCACTGTTTTGAAGGGGAAAATGATCTCCAAATGCTCTGAAAATCACTGAGGGCCTGCTCATGAAATTATGGCATCCGATGGTACCCTTCTCCTCCCTTGGCGAATCCTCAAAATGAAATGGCGAATTTATGAGTTTTTGACCAAAAACCCAAAAATGCCAAAAAACCAAAAGTTGTCAAAATGGGCCCAAAATTGGTATGTATGATCCTCAAGGGTCCTTAGCGACATGCTCTAAAGCTGAAGCCAAAATATCAAGTGCTGATGTGCCTTTCTTCTCTTTCCGTTCCAGGCGCTTCCCCTTTGCTTCCTTCAGTTTTGCTTGGGTGGCCTTTAGCTTGCGCCAGGCAAACTAATGGATGGTGTACAAGATGAGGACTAGTGGGATGAGATGATGTGGTTTGAACAAGTGTGGCGGATGAACTTGGACTAGTGATCTGGTTTTGAGAAGATCTGGGATGGTGGGAGGCAAAGTAATAAAGAAGCTGAAAGTCGGGGGGGGGGGGGGTGGAAGGTGAGGCTTCTCTACTATGACTGTGTGATTGGTCTAGGGTTTCAAGATCGTCAAAGTTTATCTTACTATGAGATCTGCTTCTGAAAAGAGTTTTTGATGACTCTAATTCAAAAGGTGAATCTGGTAGGATAGTGAGATGTTCAGGTACTGATCTTGTTTTACGGATGGATATACCAGTATCTAGATGGTCAGTTTCGGAAGCTTTCCATAGAATCTTCTCTAGGTCATCTACTATGATAGGGGGATTTGGGTCTGGATGGGATCTGGTGTTGATTCTTCGTGAAGCCAGATTTTGGATCTAGATTTTAGAGAGAATGGTATTGGTGAATGTTCTGGATGAGTGGTCTCTTTAAAGTTCTACTAAGGTGAAGGATGGTCAAAATAAAAGGGATGGACTACTGGAGTCGCCAGGTGGAACTCGGTTGTTTTTTTGAAGATAGCTATGGTCCACCATTGGTAACTAATCTGGAAATATTTTTTAGATTTTCTAAATTTATGCACAGCCTATGGTTTGTTAAAGTATCCTAGACTTGTTTCAACACTTTTCTAGGGTGATGAGAACAAAAAGAGTTTACTCTAAATGGGTCTATGGGCTGCTTGCTTTTTAAGTATCTAAAGGACCAAAGAGTCTATAAGAGTTTTCTAGACTATCATGTACTCAGTGTCCCACCATCTCCCGCTATTTTAGTGAGCGATGGGATAGGTCTATCGGATGGTAATCTAGAGTTCGATGAAATAGTAAGGCCTACTGGAGGCTAATGGAGTCACCAGGTGGAAATTGGTTGTTTTCGAGATATGTGTGTATGGTCCACCACCAATATTGACAAAAACCAATCTAAGGGAGTTTTTTGTGGTTTTTTCTGAGTTTTATGTGCAGCCTAGGATGTAAGAGTGTTATAAACCTGATTCATCACTTTGCTAAGATGGTGAAACAGAGAGTTTACACTAAATGATTCTAGAGGCTGATGGTTTAAGTTAAAAGTTGAAGGACTAAGGAGCCTATAAAATTTTGCTAGACTGTCATGTACTCAATAAGTCCCACCGTGATCGCCATTATGTTAGAGTCCCGTGATTTGGCTGATTGGCTAGCCAAATGACGATGTAACATCAAACCAAGCTTTGGAGCCCAAGGACCTAGCCTTCCTGGACTCAGAGAGGGCTCTCTCTATATGTGTAAAAGATGTCGGTGTGTTTGCTTATGGTGTTCTGATATTAGGCTAGTTATGAAGTAAGTTTTTGATTTTTGGTTTTTTAAGTTGTGAGGGATGAAACTGATCAAAGATATAAAAATAGATAACAAGATGTAGATTAACTGGGCTATGGGGTCAAAAGGTCAAGAAAGCTATTAGATGACGATACAAGGATGTTGAAGGGCCGATTTGATTCAAGGTAGAAAGGATCTTTGGGAAAAATGGAGTAAATGGACATCAAGTTTGTGAACAGAAAAGAGTTTCAAGCTCACTGGTTCAATAGATAACATAAACATGGTAAAGAAAACCCTTAATCATGCAAAATTTAACTATAAACTAATCAACACATAGAAACAAACATTCAAGCCATGCATAGAAGTATAAGACCCTCTAACTTTGGGAAATGGCTATCAGACTTTGGGGAAAACACATAAGACGGACTAACAACTCAAAATACTATGCCGGAACGCCTAAACACAGTCTTTAAGTTATTGGGCACTTTGACAAACAAGCTTTCATAGTTTTAGGCAAAGGGCTAGATCGGGACTAGGCCTCCTTGGTTCAAACAAAATGATAATCTAATTAGCCAAAGAGATAGTTTCATGGATGGGACTATGGACAGTCATAGGTAACCAGGGCACACCATACATCCTACTCAACATGCATAGAACTATTAATGAAACTAGCAACAATATCCTTAAGTTACTAAAGAGCAGTTAAGAATTCTTTAGTGCAACTAAGGAATAAGAAAACATAAAAGCTATGAAGATTCAGGAAATTTGAGGTGCCTCCATGGGCATATCCAAATTTATTCTCCACTAATCTATAGCAAGCAAGAAACATGTATCATGAATGAAAACTAGAAGACAACAACAAAGCAAGAAACACTATACCATTCTACCATGTCATGGAATCCATCAACAATCCTTCATCATCCATCCAAGAACATTCAAGAGGAAATCCAAAAGCATAACACAAGTATTTTCTCCAAAGCTCATATGACCAATATATTGTTTCTCTTCTCAAGTTCAGCCTTGTTTACAAATGAGAGCTTGTGGAATAAATAGGCTCAAGTGAGGAAAACCTCATGGTTCAACTTCCATCCTCATTGGCCTAATCAAAATATCTAAACTTGTCCTTGAGGCTTTGCAAAGCCCAAGGCACAAAAAATCCCATAAAATATCTAAAAAAATGCTAAAAATGGGAATTATATTGACTTTACATCATTTTCCAAGTGCAAAAATAGCTAAACGCACATTTGGAAAAAACAGATTTTTGAGGTTCAAAAATTACAAAAATACTTCAAATTTACATCAGAAAAAGGTCCCCTGACTTTCCGGAAACATTTGGCAGCCTTCCTGATGTCAAAACGAGGCTCATGATAGCTCGTTGGAAAGCTCTGAGTGTCTACTTTCTGGCGTAACTGAAATCACTCCAATCCGATGCCCAGAAGTCCTCCAAATCTGCACCTGTGTGTAAAAAGCCAGAAAAAGACAGTTTGCTGATAGACCGGGTAGAATGTGCAAAATGCGAGCCTTGTTCGCTGTTTTGAAGGGGAAAATGATCTCCAAATGCTCTGAAAATAACTGAGGGCCTCCTCATGAAATTATGGCATCCGATGGTACCCTTCTCCTCCCTTGACGAATCCTCAAAATGAAATGGCGAATTTATGAGTTTTTGACCAAAAACCCAAAAATGCCAAAAAACCAAAAGTTGTCAAAATGGGCCCAAAATTGGTATGCATGATCCTCAAGGGTCCTTAGCAACATGCTCCGAAGCTGAAGCCAAAATATCAAGTGCTGATGTGCCTTTCTTCTCTTTCCGTGCCGGGCGCTTCCCCTTTGCTTCCTTCAGTTTTGCTTGGGTGGCCTTTAGCTTGCGCCGGGCAAACTGATTCAACTTTTGATAGTGCTGTGTCATCTTCCTTTGCAGCTCCAGGTCTCTGTTTTCCTTTTCAAGCTTCATCTCCAAGTTTTTATTGGCTCTTTCTAGCCATGCCTCCTTATTTTCTTCAATTTCTTGCTCAAGTAGTGCAGTGAGGGGAAAGGCTTGAAGATGGGCCTGTTCTTCTTCCCTTTGCTTTTCCAGGGCTCTTTTAAGCCCTATGGTTCTAGGCCTCTTCCGCCTAGGCTGGTCCTCTTCTTCATCTTCATCAAACTCACCGATAAGCTCCTCTATCCTTATGTGTGCTTTAGCTGCCTCATTCTTGTATTTGATAGCTCGTGCCTCATGGACAGCCAAATGGACATTCATTTGTTTATTTTGGATCTCCAAAAAGTGATTGAAGGTCTTTTCCCGATGAAGGTCATTCTCCAATGCTTCAATTTGGCCCTCTCGATGGATTAGAAGGTTTTCAAGGATGCGGGCTTCATTATCGATGTCATCACTTTGGATTGGAATGACAGCCAATGCACTTCCATGTTTTTTACTTTCTCCAATTTTGCCTTTCCCTTTGAATGCCAATATTGCACTCTTCCTTCTTGGCATACTAGTGAGAGACCTCTTTGGAGATTTTATTTTGCTAGGGACAACTCTTGTCACTTTTGGAGTGGCAGCCTTAGGCCCTTTTCTTGTTGTGCTGGTCTTTGTCTTTTTAGGAGAGGGAGGCACAATTGCTTTTCCCTTGACATCTTCTTGAAACTGCTGCTCTTCATGAGGCTGCTGTGTGTCTTCTTCAAGTTGTTTCTGCCCCTCAATGTTATGATGCTGATCTCCCTCAAACCCTTGTTGACCTTGATCATCAATTTTATGTTGCTCCTGTACTTGGATTTCCTGTTCATTTTGTGCCTCAAGATGCTGCTCAAATTCCTGCCCAAAATGCTGCTCATGACCTTCAATATCAAGCTGCTGCTCTTCCTCTTGTCCCTGTTGTTCACTTTCACTGAGATGCTACTGTTCAGCACCCTTTCCTTCTTGCTCCTGTTGTTGCTCTTCATCTGCAATTTTCTACTCTTCACCTATCTCTTCTTGTTGTTCAAACTGCTACTCCTGTTCACCAACATCAAGCTGCTGGTGTGTTTCCACCTCATGCTCACTGTGTGGCTCAATCTGCTGCCCTTGATCATCAAAATCATGCTGCTGGTCTTCATCAGTTTCTTCATGTTTCTCCTCTTCCTCCTCTATCTGTTCATGTCCTTCATCTTCATGCTGTCCTGACTGTTCTGTAGGAAACTTGAGCCTTCTAGGAGTAGGCCTGTTGGACAAAGGTACAGGGCGATGAACAGGCTGGGTGGGAGATATATGGACAGGAGGAATAGTAGAGAAATCTGGGTGGCTGATAAAAACATCCCATGGAACCTCTTTCTTCTCTAGCTGGTGTAGGATGATAATTTTGATCAGAGAATGATGGAAAAGGGAGGCTATTTGCAGAGATGGAGTCCTCTTCTGGACTGTGGATGCCATCTTCTCGATGCTCTTGTATAAATAGTAAGGGAGGTTTAGCTGCCTAGTTCTAGTGAAATGCATCAATAGTCGGACATGGTAGGCATAAACTCGAGTAAATCTCCCTTCACAAGTAAAATACTTCATTATGACCTTCATTAGAGGAGCATAGCTGTCAAGAAGATAAGAAAAAGGAAAAATAGCAGTGCAAGTATCTCTATGCTCGGGCTTGATGAAAGGCTTGTAATCATCCAAGTCAAGATGGGTCTGTTTGAACCATTTCTCGCCATGATATGGAATTTTGGTGGCTTTGGACACTAACCTTGGGGAAAACTTGAAATCAAGGTCTGCTACCTAGAAATGCTTGTTCTAGAACCTCAGGGCACATAGGTGTGTCAAGGGCGAGAAAATTTTGACCTCTTGTATCTTCTGCTAGAAATCTAGACAACCTACCTCATGAAAGTTGAAAAGGATGGATGGATGAGCATTGACCTCCTCTGTAGAGATTGGCTCATATCTTTTATGCAAACCACTTCTATTGTCCTGCTTAGGAGGCATTTTGACCTAGATGTGCTTTTGAAGAACCAAACAGCCTCACTGTCTATAAACTACCTTCTTGGAGCCAAACTGTGTCAATTCACTGTCTTGATAGTGAAAAATTGTCTTTGAATGACTTCAACAACTTTCCTCACAATACAAAACCCCCGCTCTTTCAAAAAGTGGCCTTTCCACCTTTAAAGTATCTCAGCCAGCAGACCTTTCAATAAGAGACCATTCAGTGGAAAGGAGACAAACTGTTAGGTGAATTTTCTGTGTAAAGTGTCAAGAAATCACCTTGCTCCTGTGAAGTTTGGAGGTCAACAACACATTTTTATCTTTGTCCAAAGGTAGACTTTCCAATCATTACAAACCTGCCTTTCCTAGTGTGCCAATCACTCAACAAACTTATGTCTTGTGCAATCAACCCTTAGTGTAAACATCCAGTCAAATGCTACAGTTTATGTGACAAGGTGACAGAGTTAAAAATGCTCCAAAAGTTTCAACAGAGGCTGTATAGCTTATTCCTTTCAAAAGCTAAGACTTCCTTTCAATATAGAATACTAGTCCTCCTTGGAAGAATGCCTCTATCATTCCTTTGTTTTTTATTTATGCACAGGGTTTATTTCATTCCACACAACTGCTCTCTCCACACTCTAGTGCTCCTTGCACTAATCTGACCTACCACCTTCCAACTGTATATGGCAGTTTTTCTCACAATTTCAAACAAAGCATATGCCTGACAGCTTTGACCTTGTTTCACCAGGGCAGTAAGGCAAATTTATGGTTTTTTAAACAATAATACAATGTGAAAGCCTTTTAATGTCTCACCAGTCAATAGGAATACATCATTTTGTTTTCATCCCAAAGTTTGAAAATGTGGCCTTTCTAACCCTTATACCACTTAACAATCCTTTGAAAGCTAAGGAGGGTGCTAATAAAATACCTCCACAAATTGATGCAAAACCCTTTGGAAAGCTCGAGCAACTTTGGGAGTGATTTGGAGGTGTAAACAAGTGCACGGCACTCTGTAGAGGAAGAACGCCGCACAAAAAGCCAACCGGGCAGCCTGTCGGGTTGTGGTCGGGCGCCGTGTATAGGCGTGTGTGCACACGTACAGGCGCGTCGCACGAAAGTTGAGCGCCTGTGTAAAAATTCTCCTAAGCGCGTCGCGCACTATTCTAGGCGCGTCGCACACTATTCTAGGCACGTCGCGCAGTTATAAACAGTCAAAACCTTCTTCAATTTGCTCATAATTTCTTTGTTTGATGTTGAGGGAAGCGAAAGTGTTTAGCACGGAGTCGGGAGACTTCAAAATGAAAAAGCAACATCTTTGACTCCTTTTAAAGTGAAGAGAAAATAACGGCCTTTTGATATCTGATTTTGAGAGGGTTTTTTTTTTTTTTAAAGTTTTGAACAACGTCTTTGTTCTCAAACAACAGTTGAACCATTATTTTTCTAAAACACAAATCGACACTCTTTGTTTGAATATGTGTCACAGTGGGGATAAGCAGCTCTTTCATGAACCTGTCCCTCTTTTGAAACGAAAACCACCCCTTTGAGATCATGAAACCTTGACTGCTTTCAAACTCCTCTCTCGCTTATAACATTTGAGCTTTTTATCTATTGCACTTTGTGTTAAATGAGCTTTCTTTGACCGTGGATAAAAAAGAACCTTTGTTGACCACTGTATGTGTAGACCTTGTTTTACAAAGGGCCAATCAACTCAAACAATACCAAATTATTCCCAAATTCCAAAACTGATCCAATTTTTGGTTATTGAGGATATTGAGTATCTGCTTCTCACAATCTTTCTTCAATGATATTAAAACTGTTAGTTTACAGGTTTTACCTTGAGACTCAAAGGCAATGAAAAACTTGCAATTATTTTGGAGATCTACTGCTTTACCTTCATTCAAAATGCAACAGTATAGTACTATGAACTGTCTTTACAGGGAACCTGCTTTCCTTTGTGATAGTGGCATGAAGACTTTGCTTTGACTAGGTTCCAATACCTGAAAACATGTCATGATCTTTGTGCATATGTGGAGAATAGTAAACCTTATCTGCAATACCCTTTTTGCTGAAGAAGGAGATGAAATGTCACCTCAATATCCCCTTTCATATCCTGGTCTGTCTTTGTTATCTAAAAAGAATACACCTGTAGAGGATATTTTATATTGCAAGAGGTTTTCTTTGGCATTCTGACAGAAGTCCCTTTTCTCTTTTGCAACATAAACTAACATTTTTGCTTTGGATGTTATGGGTATAGTCTTGTCCACTGTGTAAACTGAATTAGATGGCAGATGCTGCTTGGCTGTAGATGCAACTGTTAGGTGTCTTTGAGTTTTCCTCTTTGACTGTAGATAGAAGACAAAGCAGGGGATAATACACCAAAGTTAAAAGAAAATGAAACAAGGAGAGCTGCCGTTTTGTTTCCTGTGAAGGAGGTCTTCATTGTCTCATTGCAGTGCTCTTTGCTGAGGGAAACTGAATTGTCACCCACTGGCCTTGGTCAACTTATGATAAGTCATTTGAAAGATAACCTTTGAGAGTAGGGAGATTAGTACTCTTTGAAAAACAACCATTATTTCTTTTGCCTGTGTAATGACATGACCTGTCAGCCTTTCTTCAATTTGGTTTTGTTGGAGCAGCAGGCTGTATATAACTAGAATTGTTTTCACTAATGACATGTCTCCCAAAGTTTTAGAACTTCATATCATGACCTTTTTATATCTCTGTGTTGAGAAGATAAGTATGTGGGCTGTGAAAAAGCAGCTATGATTACTTACAGACACCAAGGTTCCTTTTGGCCACTTTCTTCTAATGGAGCTCTGAAATCACCAAACTTGCTGCATTTGAAGGATATACTTGTCTTTGAGGTGGAGTGTGGATTGCAACAACTAGACTTATACTGGCGCTTTGACTGATACCAAGATGTTTTAAGTCTGGGACTGTATACTACTTTCCTGCCTCTTCTTTATGTTCATCCAGAGACCATGGACTGTTTTTCACATTTCAAAAGGAACAAAAGAACATACAAGGGTCTTTTCACTGAAGTATTTTCCTGCTCAAGACTGATTGGAGCTATCCATATTAAAACCCCTGCAGAGATATTTGTTATGATAGCTTTGATTGAGGAGTCCCTTTTTTATGCTCCCTGATGATGACTGAAACCTCAAATGATTCTCTTTACAAGACCACACGCTCTGTTTTCTTTTGTCTTGCACATTTCAGATCTTAGTCCTGTTATGATCATTACTTACACTCAGAAACCTAGAGTCACTATTTTACTGTCTAGTAAAAAGCAAACCTGGGCTTATAGTAGGTTCTGCAATCCTTGAAATCAATATTGGCCATCGCCCTCTGCTTGTAGATGAAGGAGGCGCCTAACCCTCTGCTTGTAGATGAAGGAGGTTCTTGGCCATGACAAATTACCGGTTTGTTTGATAGTGGTGTCTTTCTTCTACTGTGATTTCATGCTGAATGGAAGCTACAAGGTCTTGATAAGTAACTCCTTACTCTGCATATGCATCTTAGGCTCATGTTTGACATTGAGAAGCAGCTGTTCTTCTAAATGTGTATTCAAGGATTTTCTCCTGAGATGAAGTTATATTTCCTGTCTTTGTAGAATCCATAAAACACTGTAAAACACCTAATAATCAGCTTGAGACTGTGGCCTATGCAGTGCTGAGACTTAGGGGTGTGTAAGTGGCGCGACTTAGGGCTGTGATCAATTTCATTTGCAGAGTGGGAGGTCTGTCATGATTGGTCTGTATCAGATGGAGGTTTTTTGGCCTTTTGATGGTTGCCAAGGGTAAAATGCCTTAAAGCGCCACTTCCTAACTTAGGGGAGGCTTTTGAAACAGACTTGGATTTGCCTTTTAGAGCTGATGGGCAGACCAGTAGGGCTGAAGCTAGATAGGATAGTGATAATGAGTTTTAACTTTGACATGGGCGGACTGAAAAGTAGGAGGGTGAAAAAAAGTTTTATGAGGGTTTTCTAGATGACAGATTGACATATGGAAATCAGCTTCTAGAAAACTCAGCTATGGATCTAGTCATCACTAACAAGTGAAAAATACCCGATGACTAACAGTGGGACCTCCACCCTTGCCTTGCACACTTGAAGAACTCTTCAACTAAAGAAAAATTAATAAATCATCTAGAGCATGAAAAAAAATAGAAAAATAGAATTGTTTCTTCAAATTATCTCAAAGTCTGCAATAGTCTCAATAGAAAATTACACATATTCTACATATCTAAATGGTCCATAAACTTTGTTTAAATAGGAAAATCATAAACAAGCTTTGCTATAATGTCTCTAACAACCCTATCAATCATAATCCCAATAATATAGGTCTAACGCATCCATTATGGTTCACAAAATCAGGAAAAAACCTACAAAATAATAAATCTGTCACTTTTTACTAGGGATTCCTCAATGACAGGTCAAGTTTGACCAACGTTGACCGGGCTTGTTTTTGCTTAGTTTGACTAAACCAATCAGTGTTTCTCCATCTATGGTTCCAAATATTTCCAATTATATGCTCAAATATCTCCCAGGTGTCCTTCACATATGAATTCAATGAAGCTATTACGGGAATTTTTAGTGCAGTCCAAAATTACTCTTAAAACCCAATTTTTACAAAAATTTATAACAATTGAAAAAGTTAATTTAATTACCTGAATATGAAAAATAAGGCTAAAATGAGGCATATATGGGTGAAATAAGATGGAATATGGTGGTAAATATATGGATTTAGGATATGAAAAAATGACCGAATGGTGAGGGCCAACATTCATGAAATCCAGTTCTCCTCTTTTTCTAAAGTGGAATATGAAGTCAAAGAACTTGAGGAAGAAGGGGATGATTTGGATGTCCCACTAGATGATGGTGAGATTTTCATCTATTGTAGACATTTTGCTGACTTCATACAGTCTCAACTACACAAGAAATACGATCTTATATCTTCTAGGAAAAGGTCTAGAATGCAATACCAAAATGAAGAGCCTCCTCTCTCAAATCCTCCTAAATCAACAGAGGAAAGAAGCCTCTAGACTATTGGTGCCTCGTTTTCCCCCAATTTTACCATTTATCACTTCCATTTTTCCCTCTTTTGTCACGAAAGTACTCTTTTACTTACCCTCAAATCATTATCATTTCCCTAAAACCCTACTTGAGGTAAATTCATTACATTAGTGTCATTTTGTTATTTTGTGATTAAATATTGAGTAATTTAAATTGAATGCCTAATGAGCTAACTAATTATTATGGGCTAGATGTGGAAGGATGTAGTGGCATGGTTAGGACAACTACAAATGGAAGGCATGCTTGTCATAAAGCATGCCTTACCATTTCCATACTCAATAGCTCAATTCCTAATCTATACTCAACATCAAGGAGACCTGATAGACTCTTTCTATGTCTTCCTCGCTTCTAGAGATCGAACTTCACAGCTGATATTTTGACCAAGCTGAGATCGATGACGAAGATTCTCCATATGTTCATTGTAACAGTACCATGCCAATGCTGGCATTTGTTGGAACCATTATGTCAAGATGATCGAAATTGTTTAAGTAATCAGATCGTATTGATTCTCTGAGTTGCCATGTATGGACTTATAACTATTTTGTAAATGCATTGTTGCCTATAAAAGGGCTAGGACTGTAATAAACTAGTTAGTCATGAGTGAAAAATATTGAATTTTCAAAGTGTTGTTCAAACATTTATATTTGTATTTTAAGATTGTGTTTCAGTTAATAGAGCAAGGCCATGGCTTGAATCATATTGATTCGAGTTCTAGACTGATTGTGGGTTTTTAATTTGAATGTTTTAAATATCTCCTTTAATTTAATATTTTAAAGCTTGCCCAGGTGTGGTTGGGCCCACCATCATCTGGGAACAAGCTTCTTTGTTAAATTTTAGGCATTTAAGTGTGTTCTAGCTTGTTGCATTCATTTTCATTCAATCATTCATGAATTTGATCAAGTTTCTTAGGAAACTGTGTGATATGTTTTATTTAATTCAGAGTGTCCATGATCATTTTAAGCCTCGTATTTATTGATTGATAACGAAATCAAGAGTTTTGGATATGTAAATAGATTGCCTATTGTCATATTGACTGTGCATGAATCTCTAATACAGAGCTATGTTTTGTTCCTCAGCAAAAACACCGAGTCTCTTTTGATTTTCGATAGGACAGTTACACACATTATCTCATGGTGGTGATTGTGAATTAATTTTCCCTTCAATACATCAAATACGTTGACTTGTGAATTGTTGAATGAATGAAGCTTCGATTCGAGTTGCGTGAAGAATATAACTTGTATCATGCTTGAAGCATTCTGATTCCTTAAGCCTCAATGAGTCAGTTGTGTTATTTCCTAGTTTAAATGCTATAGTAGCTTAGCTTAATGCTATTCTTGATTGGTCTCAAAGTGAGTGTGATAAATATAAGTTTGTAGTTATTTTCAGAACCATTTTATTTTATTATTGATTCTGCCTCTTTCCAAAAAGTTTTTTTTCTATTTTAAATAAGAATATTAGATTACATAAAGACTAGATTGAGGTAGAGTAGTGTGGGTTGATAAACTAAGTAAATTGATTTCCTTTAATCATTCTTTGTCTGCAATTTAAATGGGCATTATACAATAGAAGTTGTTTATCATTTTTTACTAAAGCAATCATTATTAAGGAAACTTATATACTCTGACATAAGCTAAATCAAAAGCATAGTACAACTCGTGTTTACGAGTCTCGGTTGACAATTAAATAATAGGAGCTTTAATTCACTAATTAAAACTCTCAAAATTTTGGCGCCATTGTTGGGGAGTTGTATTTTGGTTCAGGTAAAATTATTATTACAGAGTTTCAAGGGTATTCCAGGACAGTTGTAGGGCGGAGAGTGTATGGTAAGACGTGAGTGAAGAGCCATGCATCTACTATTCTGGGGTTGCTCCAAAGTCTGGCCATTTTTGCTTATATTTGAACTTTTATTTTCCTTTCCTTTTTGCATAGAAGTAGAAGTAGGCCTAGAGATAGTAAAGGAAAATTTATTTCCAGTTCACAATTTCCTGCAAATTTTGGCTCAACAAGAATCCCATCAACTAATCCCGCTAATTGTACGTAAGAACTAAGAAAGAAAAAAGGAGAACTAGCGATAATGATATTTTACGAGGAGAACTTCCAATTCAGGAATAAGTAAGACGATTATCCATTGAATCCTTCTCCAATCATATTAGTAGCAACACATCTGCAATCAACATGGCACACAATGGAGGGGAAAACAGAAACAATGAAGGAAATCACAAAGAAAACCATGGAGAGGGAGAAGGTCCAAGAATGACTCTCTTTGGGGGAAATGATGATGGACCAAGAGGAGGAAACCATGATGGACCAAGGGGAGGACTGGAAGAAGAAGAAGAAGAAACCACCTTCGGATTTCCTATCCTTGATGTAACCAGGAATATCACTATGAAAATCATACCAATGGAATCTCTTCCATGGTAAGTCCTTTGAGGACCCAAATGCCTTTCTCTTTGAGTTTGATATTTTATGTAGGATTTAAAATTATTATGATGACACACATAAACTTAAAATGTTCCGAGCCACCCTAAAATATGCATCCCTTAGATGGTTCATGAGTCTCGGTGAAAACACCATTTACTCCTAGGATGATATGAAGTATTTCTTTCTTAAAAAATACCAAGAATTCTACAAAAGTAGGGATGTGAACGATATTCTTAGAATGCAACAATTGGACGATGAAAAATTAGAAGAGTATCTTGAATGTTTCCAATATCATTTCCATAAATATGGAGGAGCACATCTAGACGAGAAAGCTTTTAAAACTGTCTTTTTAAAGGGGTTGAGAGATGAATGCATTGAGATCTTAAACCTTCTAAGTGGTGGGGACATTCATAAAAAACCTTTTGCTGAAGTAGCCAAACTATGTCGAACTTATTCAAGAAGTCAGGCTAAAGTAGGCAAGAAACTCCATGACAATCTTCGAAATGTTGTTTCAAGAAATCAAAAACCTGCAACCACTACTGTCACTAGAGTTGAATTAGGGAACTTATTGGAAAACTTAAAAACAAATATTTTAAACACCATTGGTGACCAGCTTGACACAATGGAACTCAAAAAGAAAAAAGAGGATGAGAAGGTTGCCATGGCAATCTTTTGTCCTAAATGCATACATAAGCATATGGAAAAGGAGTGTCCCATTAATTTCATCGAGGTTTGTGGGATTTTTCTTTAGCACATGTGTTACACATTATTTTGTCGCCATGACATTTTACTGTCTATATGGGTTCATCAATACCTATATAATGCTCCCTTAGAAGTCTACAACCCTAAAGTTCCTAAACCAAGTCCTGAATTTGGAGAAAATCTTGTAAAACTCATAAAAACACTTGTACTGCACTTTTCCTTAGCCTTACCTGTGGTACCGCATCCTTTTGCTAAAAACACTGCGGAGCCGACCGCATGTTTTCTTCATTAAAAGTGCGGACCCCTGTAAAAGGTAAATTGAAAGCGAAAGTAAATTCTAGAAGCCCAACTGGTCGAATATTCTCCCAGCTAGAAACTTATAGAATGCATTATCCAGTCAAAGCCTTACTCCCTCCATTTATCATGAACATTCATTCCTTCATAAAAGGAGTCTATTCCTTGGTCTTTGGAACTTAATCCCTTGATAAGGGGACTCTATCCCTTCCATCTTGGAACTGTAACCACTTTCCTTCTCCTATAAATTGAAGTTTTGGTTCAGTCTCAAGGGTACATGCTCACATATGTAAAACCTCTCTATGCATTTTGTATACACTTAGTACTTGCTTTTTACTTGGTAGTTGCGATAGAAAAGGGAATTGCTGAAGAAACATACTCTTTTTGCTAGCTGTGAGAATGATTACATACTCGTAGTTATACTGGTTGAAAGAGTGGAAGGGCTTGTCAGACCAAAGGAAAACGCTTGTTCCGGACCCCGGAAGGACCTATACGACATCAACTCGAACGCGGTTGTAAGACTCATTTTATTTAAAGATAATACAATTGGATCCTGTTTTCTCAATAAGTTGTTTATGTATTTACTTGAATAACTTATTTCCTAAATTCCTTGAAGATTAAGATAGATTTGTGATTTATGAATTAGTATATGTTGCAGGTGGTTTTGATTCTCTTCTATGTCTTTGTTTGCAGATCTTAAGAAGGTGAATTCTTGGATCGACGAAAAGAAGAATTCAATTAGCATTGGATCACAGGTAGGTCCTTTCTTCATCATAGAAAATTCCAAATTACATATGATCTAGAGAAAGTAGTTTACATTTGTCCTGTCTGTTTCTAGCTATCCTTGTAATACTAGGGAGATTGTTCTTGTCCGCAAGAAAGATTTATCCGCTTAATAAAATGGCGACTCCATTGGGGAACTTGAGCTTAGTTTTCTTTTTCTTTGAGTTTGAATTTTTAAAGCATTTTTTCTGATTTTGATTAGTCTGCACTAGTTTGGGTAAATTAGCCTTAGAATCCCTGAAAAGCACATTTAAATTTTTTATTTTTCTTAATGTTTTCTGGGCTCCACACTTTTTCTTTGAAAAAAATACAGTAACCTCCGCAATTTCTCTGTGTAAATAGTGAGGTACCGCACCTAAAACCTGCGAACCTCAAGAAAATTTTGGAAAAACTCAAAATTCTCTTTTCTGGTACTAGCTTACAAGATTCTTTGTGATTACCCAGACTTGTATTCACTGTCAAAAGCCTCTTGTAAAAGTTTCTTCTAGCATTCCTAAGTTTTGAGTGATTTTCTAAAGATTTGCATTTTATAAGTGTTTTTTTGCTTTGTCTTTGTGTTTTTCAAAGATCAGAAACCTGTATATACCTTATATCACTGGTATTTCATTGATTTCTTGCTAAGCCTTTGAATTTATAGCAGAAATTTCTTATATGAAAATTAGATTTAATTTTTTATTTGCAAATCTTAAGAGACTTTTAGTTTAATAAGCCTTGAATTTCACTTTAAAATCACCATTGGATGATTTTGATTTCTTGCTGGGATAAGCAAAGGATTTCTTGGTTAGATTACAAACTGAGCAAAACATCCTCAAAATTCTTAGAGTTTTTAGCCTTAAAATTTAAATCTTTAGAGTTTTTAGAGTTCAAAATTAGTGTTATTAGTTTTGAATTTTTCTTTCTAAGTAATCATACTTTTCTTTTGGAAACTGTTTATTTGTAGTTTCAAACTTGAATGATTAAAATGGATTTCTCTTTGAGCAATTAATCATTGAGTCCTCATGAAAAAGATTTCTTTTCATATATTCTTGTTTTAAAAGGAAGGATTGATGTTTTAAAAGCATTTGCATTCCTCAACTCTTTCTTTTAGATAGGTTTCATTGAAAAGGATTGAATTTTTTCTCATATAGATGAATTTTAGTGTTTTTGGGAGTCAGGTCATTATACATCATTGAAGTTTCACTTTCATACCCATTGTCCTAAGAAAAAACCAATTAAAAGTAACGCCTTATTAAAATAAACCTAGAAATTTTTTATTTTTCTAGGGCTCTTTCCACCAACATAGCTTAGGCTAGTGTCTTGGAATAGGTTGTAGTTAACTCTCCAAGACAGTTAAAACAAACAAGTAGTCGATTTTGCGATAGGAAAATTCCAATAGTAGCATGTATGCTCTGGGAAGCTCCTCTTAAAGGAGTCAAGAACGAGATCATATTTGAACCAGTGAGGTAATCAATCCTTCCTCATTGGGAATGATAGAATATATACACGTATTAACAATGGTAAACCTCAGATTGACCATTGTCAAGGAGCCTGGGGTCAATTGTTGGTAAACCTTGGATTATGTCAAGGAGCCTTCAAAGGGATTGAGCTTTGTTACTCTGCCCTTGCGTGTGTATTGGATCGTAGACTGTTCCCCCAGGTATATTTGTTCCTGTTGGTGACCTCAGTGACCATAAAATCTAGGATTCCTACCTAAGGTGACAGTGGAGGGAAGATCCCACTGTACCTGGAGCAGACGTCGACTAGACTCACTTGGACTCTCCAGAGGGTTATCTTCACTCGAGATGGGTTAAGTGGAGATACTTGCATCGGTCTGTTTCATTAAGCAGGTTGTCAGGGTAACTGTTCCAACTGCCATTTCTGCATTAAAATGCTGCGATGTTGGATTTCATCACCAACTAGTGTTTTTAGTGCAGGAATCTACTGTTTTTGAGTGGTTTGATCTCTTAGATTTTATAGGCGTGTGATCATTTGTTTGTTTCTTAGTGACCTTAGGAATTTTTGATTGGGAAACCCCCTGAGTACACACTAAGCCAATTAGAAGGAATTAAATCTCTGATACCAAATGTTATCAGTAGAACAAGATTAACGGAACAAGGAGAATCATCTATTATCCCTCATATTGATTTCGAACTAGATCGATTGCAAGTAGCATAACATCCTCCACAAACAGTTTCAATTTCCAAATTAATCGAAGTTGATTCTACAACAAGTGAATTATCACCTGAAGAACCTGAAATTTCTGAACTGGAAACTGAACGTGCTACATCAGAACCTACTATAGAATTCACTACTCCAACTCCTGATTATCCTAATTCACCCAAAGTGAAGAATCGAATCACAGAAGGTCTTCCTCCTGGTCTTATTAGTATTGAAGAAATCACTGATACAGAAGAAGAAGTCATTCTCCATTCAACTCAGGAAAATTTAGAACTTAGACAACGTGAATCAATTTTTTACAGTCCTTTTAGGCAAGACGCTTGGTATTCTTCATTAACAGATTTTCTACAAAATGTAGGTCTTCAGTATTCACCACCCCGAATACCTTTTTACTCTACACCAATAGGTTATAGACCTCAGATAAACATGGCAGGTGAGTCATATATGTTTTATGAATCGCCAGAAACATTTATCTATGGTGGTCTTTCTGTTCCTACATGCTATTAGTCACTCTCTGGGACATTCTCAGGAGCATCTCCTTTTCCAAACAAACCAATGTCATCATCTAGCCTGAATGAATCAAATACTAGAACTTCGAACAATGAGTAAGTTTATATGATGTCTGGAAATATTTCGAACCCCACATCTCAAGGTAGTAATATACAACCTAAGGGGCAACCTCAAAATAGCCAAATATAGCTTGGGGGGAAACCCTAAGGATAGTACATACCTCAAGGTCAATATCAACCCCAGGGACAGTACATACCTCAGGGTCAATATCAACCCCAGGGACAATACATACCTCAAGGTAAATATCAACCTCAGGGACAGTACATACCTCAGGGTCAATATCAACCTCAAGGTCAGTATCAACCCCAAGGTCAATATCAACCTTAGGGACAATACATACCTCAAGGTTAATATCAACCTCAAGGAAAGTATCCTCCTCAAGGATTGCAACCTCCTTTAGCACAACAGTTCTATCCATAACAGCCAATGTTACAAGGAGGTGGAAATTATCCAGTTAATTATCAGCCATCTGTTCAACCCAGTTATGGGCCATCTTATGTACAACCTTCAAAGGGAACCTCATATCCCGGAATGGTTTGGGATCCATCCCAAGTTCAACAGAATTTACAACCAAATATGCAAGTACTTTATTATGAAGCAAGACAACCTATTAGTTATAATCAACCCCAACAACTAGTCTAGCCTTCAATTCCAACACCCGCATCTGGTCCTGTTCAGCAACCTGGTTCGAGTTCACCTAGTACTCCACCACAATCAACTATTCAAACTTATGTTCAACCTGTCACACCTTGTTGCACTAAAAAATGTCACCTTAACATTCTACTGACTGTATGAGCTCATTAACACTCATACATGCCTCCTATGCAAGTCTTACAACCTTTGTTCCTCATTCCAAGCCCTAAAATCAAGAGAAAACCCAATAAAACCTTTGAAACTCAGGGTACACAGGTAACATGAAGCCTGCTTGCGTTCCTAGCTTGGGTACGCAGGTAATACACTTCTTACCTCAATGCAGTTTTGATGTAAGGGCATTAGGCTCAAAAGTTACTTTGTATATAAATAGACATAGGGGGTCCCATGTTCTTTGAATTTCTTGTAAATATTAATATTTTGAATATTTTGGTAGGGAATTGTAATTGTTCTCAAGCTATTTTGAGAACATGAGAATTGGTTAAGATAGGAATACGAAGAGTCAGTTTAGGATCAGTCAGCTATTGAGTCTAAATTCGGGAATTGAGAATGCTAAGAGTTGCTGAACTGTTTGGAGACCTGAACCGATTCATGTCATCCTTGTGGTATAAATGTAATCCTGAAGATTTTAGATAGGGGAGAGAGAGAGAGAGAGAGTTAGAGAACCTCTTCAATAACAGAATAGGAGGATAATGGCCACTGAATTGAATATCCGACTTGTCATGAAATTGTAAGAGATTGTTCTGAGATTGATCACCTGTATGTATATATATATATATATATATATATCTGTTTATGGAAGAACTATCCTTGAATTAAGTGTGTCTGGATGGGATTAAACCCTGTTTGAATGTCTTCGAATTTCAATGGTTACCTTTGGATATGTATAAAAGAATTTTTTATGAGTTACATGTGTGACTTTATGTCTTCTCGATCGAATTACATGGAGACTTAGTAAGTTAATTCACGGTGTAAATAAGAACTGCTTCAGTATAGTTGTACCCTTGTCGATTAATTCCTATGTGAACAATTGGGCTCTCGGTGAATGATGATTGATTTCTGTGTAATTAAAGTCTGAATCCCATAAGTAAGGATACGAGCGGAGTGATAGAACTCTGTACAATTCATAATAGGAATCCTTGTGTAGAAGGACGAATAAGAACCTCGTGATTAGTTACATAGACTACGTAGAAGACCGGCCGAGACCGAAGGGGTAACCAGTTCATTTATGTGTGTTGAACTATGCAATAAACCATTGGCGGAACTTGAGCGCAGCGGAGTAGAGTGGAACCTGGAGCGTGGAAAGAGCGGAACCTTGACCGAGAGGAACAGTGAACGTGGTTTAGAACTGAACCGGTGGTTTTCATCACACCACTTATCGTCGGGCAAGCGGTATTTAAGAATCGGGAGAAATTCCATTAGCCGTCTGCCGCGTGGCCTCAAGTGGTCAGGGAAAACCGCTTCCACTGCACGCCATCACGCGTTATTGTTCGTGCAAGTTGCCCGAGCGATATCCTTCGGATCATAAGGAGCGGGGCGATGTGATAACAATCGTTGGATGGCGCATGGATTTAACAAAGGTACGTTGCATTTTTGTTAACAAATAAATGAGTGGGCCCAAGCACTGAACACGTACAAATAATAAGCACGTTGTTCTTAAGTCTAATGGTGAAGTTGTGATTTATGCGAATATCATTGCTAATTTTTCCACGTCGATATATATATATATATATATATATATATATATATATATATATATATATATATATATATATATATATATATATATAAAAAATATGTATATAAAATGGACTGTTAGGTTATAGCTATAGAGGAATGTTGAATTAATATCTCAATTCTCTGAATTGAGATGTTAAAATAACCCAGACTTAGTTTTTTAAATTTGCCAGCGTAGAAAATAGAAGGTTGTGAGATTGCTGGATGTGAAATTGATTGGGGCAAGAAAAATTGGATGCATTTACACACAGATTGAGGTTGGGACTAAGGTAAACCAAGGCTAAGGGTAGACCTTGCTGTCAAGTGGTATCAGAGCTAAAATTTAGTTAGCTCGCTGAAAATTTTGTTTTTGAAATGCACATGTACTGAACAGGAAAGAAAAGTTGAAGTTTAAATCTGTTTAACAGAATATTGTAGATTTGGAAGCAGGTAATTAAATTTATTCTGATTTGAAATTGGAATTGTAGAATTATGGTTGCGGAAAATTGAAGATAGAGTTTGATAGTGAAGGTAGTGAGCCTGGTATTTAGCTAAAGGCTGGATAAGGAGGACAATTGTAGTGTTCTAAAGAGAAATGAGCAGTGTTTAACTCTGGTTGGAGGATTGTTTGCAGAAATCAGAGTGAAGAAAATTGAAGATATCTCAGTAGAAGTAGATCACAGCTTTGAGAGCAGTGGAAGAAGAGTCAAACAAGGGACTCTGAGTAAAGAAAGAGTGTGGCAGAACCTGGAAGATTCCCAACAGAGGTTGGATGACAGAAGAAAAGAGATGTTCTTGAGAGAAGTTGCAGATTGAAGCCTAGAAGGTTCCTACAAAGAGGGGACCAGTACTTGCCAAAAGCCAGATCCAGAGGAAGGGATTGGTGAGGTGAGTTGCAGCAAGAGAGCTTGTTGTTGCAGAGGCTTAGTGCAGCTTGTGAGTGAAGAAATCCTAGAGAATAAAATGGCTACTAAGAGCCATAGCAAAGACTGCAGAGATTGTAGAGGTTCTGGGAGAAGCCACAGCAGAAGAATGAGTGAAGATGCCAAAGCAAATGGTATGAAGAAGAGACTCACAGATGAGGAATATTGGAAAGAATTTGCTGAGATCAAGGAAGAGTTTAGTGAGCTGAAGATAAGGATAGAAGAAAGCCAGAGAGTTGTTTGGATCATGAGGAAGAATGTGAAATGGAAACCATTATAGTTGAGGATGAGGTAGAAGAAGATTACCTTATTGAGGGAAGAACTCAGAGCAGCTGAGTTGAAAGAAGAAATTTATGTCTGTGAAGCAGAACAGAGTATAGATGAAGAGTGGAGACCTACAGGAGATCTTGTGAGACATAGTGAATACTTGAGGTAGCAAGAATATTGTCTTGCTGAGGAGGAAATCATTGAGGAATTCCTAAGTTATTGGACAAGTCCAGATGATGTAGGGGCTTGTGTTCTTGAGTCTGACAAATGTGAGGTGATGACAGACTCCACAAAGGAAGAAGAACCTAAAGTTCTTGAGACAAGGATGGAAACTGAAGATTCCATGTGCAGACCTGTTCAAGAAGAAGTGCTTGAGGAAGCAGCCAAGACCTCAGAAAGGTCTTGTGATTTGAAAACTAAAAAGTTGTGTGTGTTTGAAGGTACACCATTGGAAGATGAACAAGCTTCAGAGTTTGTTGGTGAGAAGAAGACATTGAATCAGAAATCTGTTCAGATCAATGCTGAGATAATGAGATCTCAGGGAGAGATGAAGACAAAAGGGTCAAATGAAGATATCTAGCAGAATGTTGAAGCTGAGAGAGAAGGGCCAACAGAGGATTGGTCAAGAATAAGCAGAGGCATAAAAGGTTGTGTAAGGTTCCCGAAATATACTCCTATGGAAGTTTTTGAGTTATATAGGAGGTTGGATTCTCAGAGAAGAGAATTGGAGGAGTAGAGGACCTATGCATTGGATGAGTTGCTAGGAAAGCAAGGCAGGAAGATCTTCATGTATGGAGTTCATGAAGCAGATGATGGAATAAAAGTGAGACTAGCTGACAGTCTCATGAAGGATGCAGAACAGCATTGTGAGATGATGATAGAGAGGTTGGAAGGACAATCTACACAACATAATGATGTGTTTTCAGAGAAGAAGAAGACGTTGAAGCGCTGGAACTTTACTGCTGATGATTCATGTGTTAATAATGCAGAGAAAGAGGAAGAACAACAATTGGCAGTTGTCAAAGAGGTGAATAAGAAGGAAATTGTGTTGGATGGAAACATAGTGAGGGATCATCATTTGGGCATGATGATTGGAGCAGTAGAGATGAATCTGACAGCTGAAGAGAAAGATGATGAAGAGTTTCTGAGCCTTGAACCAGACTTAGAATTGTCGGGAGAAGAATTGGTGACTAGGTCATCAATTGAGATCATTGGGTCTCATGGTTTTAACACTGACAGTTTGTTCATGTGTACAGGTGATGCAGAAGACAATTCATCCTTTGAAATTGTCTTGAGAGAAGAAAAATTGTTGCTGAAGGAGGATGAGACAACCATGTCTCATATGCAGAGATTTGTCACTGTCACTGACAGAGAAGAATTGGCTAGACTGATGGGCCAAGAGCAGACTGGAGAGCAGATTTTAAAAGCTGCTGAAGTGAGTAGGAATAAAAATTCCATGCTGATAGAATATGAGAAACAAAAGCTCCGAGAACTTGATTGGATTTCCAGAATCCATCAAGAGGGTGAGAAGAAGTTGTTGAAGATTTCCCAAGAGGAAGGAAGAGATGTTGGAGCTAACTTCCAGCATGTTGGAGATGTAAAAAAAACACTGGAGAAATGGCTGAGTTGTTTGCTGGGAGCATTTGAAGAAGAGAAAGGGATTGCAGACCCTAAAGCAAGGATGCCTGAAGCTGTGAAGAAAATAGGAGCAGATACTAGCTTGCAGAATCATATTATGTTTACTAGTATACTAGATGAGTATGCCACTGCTGGTAGGAAATTAAATGGTGAATTGTTTTCTGAGAATGAATTTGCAGATGGTGAAAAAATGAAGAAACGTGTTGCAGAGGGATAGGAAGGGGAGGCAGAAGCAACACCCATGGTGGCAGTAGCAACACCCATGGTGGCAGCATATGCAACATGGGGGATGACACCTGCAGAAGTAGTAAACATGTTGATGGCATGTGAGACTGCAAGAGCAGCAATATTGGCAGCGACATAGATTGAAAGCAGCAGCAGAGGGCAAGATGATTTCCAGCTAGAGGATAAGCTAGACATGGAGATTGAATACATCGGAAGACTGATGGTAAGGGTGTCTCCGGAGCAGCAGAAAACAACAAGGAAACAAAAATATTTTTGTACAGGAAAAACAAAAGCAGATTGTGAAAGTATAGCTGGAGGTGATTTACAGAACAAAGTCTGGAAGCCTGGAGAAGATCAGTTGAAGGATGATTCAGCGGATGGATAGCAGAAAAACCAAGTATGGGATCCTGGAGGCAGAGACGAAGAGCACATGATCAGGAGACCATGAAAAAATTGAAGCTTCGGATTCTGATGCAGGGGCATTAGGCTCAAAAGTTACTTTGTACATAAATAGACATAAGGGGTCCCATGTTCTTTGAATCTCTTGTAAATATTAATTTTTTGAATTTTTTGGTAGGGAATTGTAATTTTTCTCAAGCTATTTTGAGAACATGAGAATTGGTTAAGATAGGAATACGAAGAGTTAGTTTAGGATCAGTCAGCTATTGAGTCTAAATTTAGGAATTGAGAATTCTAAGAGTTGCTGAACTGTTTGGAGACCTGAACCAATTCAGGTCATCCTTGTGGTATAAATGTAATCCTGAAGAGTTTAGATAGGGGAGAGAGTGAGAGAGAGAGTTAGAGAACCTCTTCAGTAACATAATAGGAGGATAATGGCCACTGAATTGAATATCCGGCCTGTCATGAAATTGTAAGAGATTGTTCTAAGATTGATCACCTATATGTATATATATATATCTGTTTATGGAAGAACTGTCCTTGAATTAAGTGTGTCTGGATGGGATTAAACCCTATTTGAATGTCTTCGAATTTCAATGGTTACCTTTGGATATGTATAAAAGAATTGTTTATGAGTTACATGTGTGACTTTATGTCTTCTCGATCGAATTACATGGAGACTCAGTAAGTTAATTCACAGTGTAAATAAGAACTGCTTCAGTATAGTTGTACCCTTGTCGATTAATTCCTGTGTGAACAATTGGGCTCTCGGTGAATGATGATTGATTTCTATGTAATTGAAGTCTGAATTCCATAAGTAAGGATACAAGCAGAGTGATAGAACTATGTACAATCCATAATAGGAATCCTTGTGTAGAAGGACGAATAAGAACCCCGTGATTAGTTACATAGACTGCATAGAAGACCGGCAGAGATCGAAGGGGTAACCAGTTCATTTATGTGTGTTGAACGGTGCAATAAACCATTGGCGGAACCTGAGCGCAGCGGAGTAGAGTGGAACCTGGAGCGTGGAAAGAGCGGAACCGTGACTGAGAGGGACAGTGAACGTGGTTTAGAACTGAACCGGTGGTTTTCATCGCACCACCTATCATCGGGCAAGCGGTATTGAAGAATCAGGAGCGATTCCATTAACCGTCTACCACGTGGCCTCAAGCGGTCAGGGAAAACCGCTTCCACTGCATGCCATTGCGCATTATTGTCCGTGCAAATTGCCTGAGCGATATCTGTCAGATCGTAAGGAGTGGGGCGATGTGATAACAACCGTTGGATGGCGCGTGGATTTAACAAAGGTACGTTGCATTGTTGTTAAAAAATAAATGAGTGTGCCCGAGCAATGTACACATACGAATAATAAGCGCGTTGTTCTTAAGTCTAATGGTGAAGTTGTGATTTATGCGAGCGGTTGGTTGCCCATTTAAATCTTGACATATATATATATATATATATATATATATATATATATATATATATATATATATATATATATAAATGGGGGCACATATGTATATAAAATGGACTGTTGGGTTATAGCTATAGAGGAATGTTGAATTAATATCTCAATTCTCTGAATTGAGATATTAAAATAACCCAGACTTATTTGTTTAAATTTGCCAGTGTAGAAAATAGAAGGTTGTGAGATTGCCAGATGTGAAATTGATTGGGGCAAGAAAAATTGGATGCATTTACACACAGATTGAGGTTGGGACCAAGGTAAACCAGGGCTAAGGGTAGACCCCGCTGTCAAGTTTTCCCTTGTAATGCCTGCGTACCCTTCTCAAAATAAAAAAAGTGAGAAAGTAAAGTTAAAAAGATGATTTGAGGTCAATTCTAGAAGGTTATAGATGAGATTTTTTGGGGATGAGTACGCTTTGATAATTTTCATGCATCCCTCACCTTAAGGAACTAATCCCTTGATGTGAGAAGCCTATCCCTTTGAAGGAGGATTCTATCCCTTCAAAGGTGGAATCCTAACCTCCTCATCTGCTCTATAAAAAGAGGCATTGGGTAGCCTCAAGGGGAGTTCAAGCTTTATGTGTGATTGAGTTGAAGTGATGTTGAGATTTAGACTTACTTCTGTTGAGATTTTGAGAGGAAAGATCACATACCTCTATGTGCTCTTGGAGGAAGAGTGAAAGACTTATCAAAGTAGAGGAGACTCCTACTTCGGACCCCGAGAAGGCCTGTTCAACATCAAGGCTAAGGTTGTAAGGTTCTTCTGTTATTTTAAGATTAATACAATCAAGTTTTGTTTTCCTCAATAAATTGTCGCTCGATTGTTTATTTCAATAAGCTGCTATTTGATCATTTATTTCATAGATTCCTTGATCACTATGATAGGTATGTTTTATAATTATTTGTTATATAGGTGCTATTTAATATTTTCTTGTTTGTGATTGCAGGTCGACAAAAGACGACACTTTGTTGCGACAAAATATGACACTTTGTTGCGACGAAAGACGACACTTTCTTGTGAAGAAATAACTCTTGTTGCGACGGAAGGAGTATTGTTGCGACGAAAGAACTCTTATTGCGATGGAAGAACTCTTGTTGCGAAAGAAGGATTATTGATGCGATGGAAGCACTACGACCGCAAATAAGCATTTGGATCTAAGGTAGGATCGACACCTTCATAGCATTTATTTGTAAAACGGATATATTTAAAGAAAGACAAACTTCGTTGTTTGTTTGCTGCTAGATTGTCTTCTGACACTAGGGAGATCGATCTTGTCTGCAAGATCGATTTATCCGGCCAACAAATTGGTGACTCAGTTGGGTTGGGAAATCCTTTACCTAACAATTAATCAAACCATTTTGAAAGTCTTCAGCCGGTTTCTGGGTATTAGCTTTAGGTCAATTGTCACCAAGCCATCTGCAGTGTCATTATGTGTTCAAGAGGATAGTTCAAACAAACCATTCATCTGCAAAATATCTGTCATCCATTTTGACCATCCATGAGTCAGTCCTTGCCAATATATTTCTTCAAAACTTGATCTATGATTTCGTGTTGTGGGCTTGCCTATGACGGATCAATTTCTATCGACGACAGCTCATTATCTAGGAATTTGATCCAGAAATTGTCAGTACCTTGAAATCTGCATGCCTCAATGGCAGGTTTCTTGCCTTCGACCACAGGTTGCATCATTGACCTTCGATCGAATGATTCCATGGCATGTTCGACTTCAGCTCATTCATTCACATTTCATGGATTGTACTGAGTACTTTGAGAACCATTGACATTACTGGTGGTTACTCTCACACTTGTTAACATTTTACATTATTGACTGGTAATCAAGTGGTTTATACCATGTTCGACTTCGACACATTCATTCACATGGATAGAATCGTACTGGTTTGAGAAGTGGAAATCAAGACCCTGGATCTAGTTTCCACCATCCAGGCTGCGAGGAATTTTTGGTATTAATTTATGCAGTGGACTATTCATAAACATATGGCTGCATCCATACTGTGTCTACACATGTCTATACTGTTGATGTATTGAAAATCATTCCTGTATCAGAACAGTTTAAATTAGTTTTCTAGTTAGTTTTGATCTGAGTATGGGAATGCCTACCTCAACGATGATATGATTACATATATATATTTTTCATTGAATGTTTTTACAGGTTTCTACTGGGGTGTCCATAGGATGATCCTTGAAATGATAAAGTACTTCATTCTTCATATATGACAAACTTCATCTTCATCTATTCCAGACTTCGCACTTTAGGGGGCAATCTGTTGCACTAAAAACTATCACCTTGACATTCTGCTGACTGTATGAGCTCATTAACACTCATACATGCCTCTTCTGCAAGTCTTACAACCTTTGTTCCTCATTCCAAGACCTAAAATCAAGAGAAAACCCAATAAAACCTCTGAAACTTAGGGTACGCAGGTAACATGAAGCCTGCTTGCATTCCTGGCTTGGGTACGCAGGTAATACACTGCTTACCTGCATTCCAGAATGAAATTTTCCCTTGTAATTCCTGCATACCCTTCTCAAAATAAAAAAAGCAAGAAATTAAAGTTAAAAAGTTGATTTGAAGTCAATTCTAGAAGGTTCTAGATGAGATTTTTTGGGGATGAGTATGCTTTGATAAGGTTCATGCATCCCTCACCTTAAGGAACTAATCCCTTGATGTGAGGAGCCTATCCCTTTGAAGGAGGATTCTATCCCTTCAAAGGTGGAACCCTAACCTCCTCATCTACTCTATAAAAAGAGGCATTGGGTAGCCTCAAGGGGATTTCAAGTTTTATGTGTGATTGAGTTGAAGTGCTGTTGAGATTTAGACTTCTTTCTGCTGAGCTTTTGAGAGGAAAGATCACATACCTCTATGTGCTCCTGGAGGAAGAGTGCAAGACTTATAAAAGTAGAGGAGACTCCTGCTTCAGACCCTGAGAAGGCCTGTTCAACGTCAAGGCTAAGGTTGTAAGGTTCTTCTGTTATTTTAATATTAATACAATCAAGTTTTGTTTTTCTCTTTAAATTTTCGTTCGATTTTTATTTCAATAAGTTGTCATTTGATCATTTATTTCATAGATTCCTTGGTCACTATGGTAGGTATGTTTTATAATTATTTTTTATATACACCTATTCCTGCAGTGTCTACAGTTCTTGTTACATCTTCCCCTCAAACATTGATACAGTTTCTTCATGTTTCTATTCCATAGTCTGGACCGAGAATTCAGACTACTCTTCAGATACCTGCAGGACAAACTGGTACAAGTACAATAATAAAGATTAAACCTCAATTTACTTATCAACCATATCAGGGGCTGTACCAATATGGACCTGTTCCACAAACTCCAGTCTACCCGCAACAACCGTACCCTGGATATACATATCAAACACTTGTTCAACATCAGTATGGTCTGGTTATTCCTAGTTATCTGGGGGTAATATGATTCCAAATGCACATCCTATTCTAGGTTATCCTGGATATCCTCCTCCTCGGACTGGTTTAGTTTCACAAGGTTATCCACAAGATCCTATCCGTCGATTTCCATTCATAGCAACTTTGGATTTACCGGATTTATCTCGCCTTCCGAATGATCCCATCTACTATCATTCGTATTGGCCACCAATTCCTCATAAGTTTCCCAGTGACATCCCAAAATTTGAAGGAAAAAAAGGAGAGGATCCTTCCAACCATGTTATGACTTACCACCTTTGGTGTGCACCTAACTCATTAATCAACGATTCTGTTCGACTTAGACTTTTTCAGAGAACGTTAATAGGATTAGATGCTAAGTGGTACATTGAACTGCCACGAGGCTCTTTTAATAATTTAAATGCCCTAGAAAATTCCTTCTTAACTCATTTTCAATTGCCATTCAGATACGACAATGGCACAGAATTATTAACTTCACTAAAAAAATCTATGTCTACGTATATATCTAATCATATTCATGAATGGAAACGAAGAAGATGTTTGGTAAAAGTTTTAATCCTGGATCAAATATTGGCAGAATGGTTTGTTAAATCATTACTACCAAAAATCACTGAAGATGTAGCCAAAGCAGGATTTTTTACGGAAGAACAAGTTATTGCTCAAGCTCAATATCTAGACTTGGTATATACCCAGTCCGGAACTTTGTACGAGAAAATCCCCGATTTACCACGACCTGGTCAGTTAACTAAAACTCCTTTAGGCTCTCATGCCACTGATGGTGTAATTGGTTTAGTTACTACAACTAAGAATAAGAAGAAATCTTCAAAGATCACTTCTCCTATAATAAATTTACCTGATTCACCAAAAGGAGAATCTTCCTTGGAAACTACTGCTAATATTCACATTGTAGACTCATCTACTAAGTAAAAATCTAGAAAAAATAAAAAAGGGAAGAAAAAGAACAAATAGACCTCACCTCCTAAAGAAAAAACAGATAAAACTGAATCAACTGATGACAAACGAAAAGCTCATTATCCTTGTCTTATCTGTGACGAGGATCATTTCACCAAGGAATGTACACATAGGGAAGAAGTTTCTAAGTTCGTCAAAGGTTCACCCACTCATGCTATCTTGAAGGATCCCTTTCCAATTCAAGATAGTAAAATGATTGGATCTTCTTCTAATACATTAGTAGATATTTTGATGGTTGCGACTCGATCAGAGGACTATGGTAGTAAAAATATTGTTACTAGTAAAGAAGTGGAAAATTATAATTCTACACTAGCTGCATCTACTTCGATTTCCGATCTGCTTCACATCGAGAAACCAAATCCTGACTTAGTAATCAAACTGCCTCCTAAAGGTGTACTTCGTAAATCAGCTGTCAATCCACATGCGAGAGCTGCTCAGAATTACAACATTTTCGAATATTTGGCAATTTCCCCTTCGGCAATGTCGGCTTTAGAAGTGCTGCAATCATGTCCAACACAAAGGAAATTACTATTGTTATTTTTAGGAGCCGTAGATCTATAGGATTCGAACCTTATGATCTTTGATCTAGAAAATTTTACACCTCACCTACCCTATCAAATGGCTTTCCAGATTCCAGTGTTAGTCAAAAACACACGTTGCTTTTGTATTGTGATTGATGAAGGGGTGTCTATGTGTATCATGTCGTTGAGTTGTTGGAAATCACTTGGTTCTCCGACACTTAACCAATCTCTGAACATCCTCAAATGATGGAAGAGGATTCCATCCGTATGGTATTTTATAGGATCTATCTATAGAAGTCGAAGGAAAAACTGTTAATCTAGATGTGGAAGTAGTTGATGCCCCTCTAGATTACAACCTTCTCTTGGGTCAAAATTGGTCTTATTCTATGACTGTTTTCGTGTCTTCCATCTTTAGGATAATCATGTTTCCTCATCAAGGAAATATTGTGAAAGTGGATCAGCTCTCGTATTATTGATCTGATCCAGCTTCTACGGATAGTATTCAGCATGTTGGAAAAACAACTATTCCTTATAAGGATGTAGTAGTAGGCTTGATTAAAGATTCCGCTTTGTTGGGAACTTTTTCTTTGCCTCCACCTAATGTACCTCGTACTATAGCTAATATCAATATTATTACATCAAGCACTATTCCATTTGATGACGCTTGGGTAGTGCCTTTAGAGTCAGAACTGGATTCGTTTGAAGGTATGATGCCTTTGAGTCCATTTGAATTAGCGTATCAAGCAATACAGTCATTTTCCAATTCACCATCAACTGATTCTGACCCTATGCATGTGGTAAATGAAAAATAATTTTCATCTTCAAGCTTAGCTATATCATCAATTCAAGATCCTTTTAGAGAAGTATTTTATATTGACGAAAACATTCGTGAATTTTTGTCCATAGATGATTTACCATGGGATGATATCCATCATAGGTCATCATTTTTACCTAAGCTTGATAGATTCGAAGATAATTTTTCATCCATTTTCACCACTAATTATGTCAAGGAACCCCAGAATCTGATATCGATCACAAATTCAAATTGTGAAGTAAATTTGGGGAATATTTCTTCCACGATTCCTATTGACACATCGGTAAAACCAGGAATTATTGAAAACATTCATATAGGCTCTTCTTGTACCAAAGATGAAATTGATATATACAAAGCCCTATTTCAAGAATTTTGCGATATTTTTGCCTAGTTTTATGAAGAAATTCCAGGAATCAATCCCAAAAAATTTGTTCATGAAATCAAAACATACCCGGATGCTAAACCTATCAGACAAAAATTACGTCAGATACATCCACAAAAAGATACTGCAATCAAAGCCGAAGTTGAAAAATTACTTCAAGCAGGATTTATTTATCTAATCCCTCTCATAGATTGGGTATCTAATATTGTTCTTGTTAATTAAAAACAAGGAACAATTAGAGTATGTATCGATTATAGGGATATAAATAGAGCTTGTCCAAAAGACAATTATCCAACCCCTTATATTGATCAAATCATTGACGATTGTGCTGGAAGCAAAATTTTTTCATTTATGGATGGATTTTCTAGTTATAATCAAATAAGCATACTCCTTGCTGATGAACCAAAGACAACATTCATTTGTACATGGGGAACTTTCTCTTACTGTAAATTACCATTTGGACTTAAGAATGTTGGGGCAAATTTTCAAAGGGCTATGTCCTATGCTTTTCATGACATTAAACACATTGTACAACCTTATCTCGATGATCTACCAGCTCATTCCTTACACATAGAATATCATCCAACTCACTTACGAGCAATGTTTATGAGATGTAGGTATTATAAGATTCACCTGAATCCGCACAAATGTGTTTTTTGTGTACAATCTGGTCGATTACTAGGATTTATCGTTTCGAAACAAGGCATTCATTTCGATCCTGGGAAGGTTGAGGCTATTATCAATTTACCTCCTCCTTCCACACTTCGCCAACTCCAAAGTCTGTAGGGGAAAGAAAACTTTCTGCGTAGATTCATTCCTAACTATGCCGAGTTAACCAAAGGTTTTACCAGGTTGTTGAAATAGAATATTATTTTCATTTGGGACGAGATCGCTGATAGATCTTTTGATGCTCTAAAACATGCGTTGACCCTTCCACCATTATTACATCCACCCAATTACAACCTAGATTACTTTTTATACTTAGCAGCCTCTAATTCCACGATTGGAATGGTATTAGTTCAGGAAGATGAATTTCACAACGAACATGTGATTTACTATCTTAGTCACAATTTGAATCCGACTGAAATCAAATACTCACATGTGGATAAATTGGCCTTGGCAACAGTTCAAGCTGTCCAAAGATTTCGTCATTACATACTGTTACAAAAAACAATAGTGATATCTGATTGTAACCCTATGATGTATATTTTGACCAAACAATTACTAGGGGGCAAATAATCTAAATGGATAGTAATCCTTTAAGAGTTTGATTTAGAATTTGAAAAATCTAAATCAAAGAAATCACTAGTGTTCGCCAAACTAATGTGTGACTTCCCAAATACTGAGACAGAAACTGTGGTAGAATATCCAATCGTCGATGAATATTTGTTTCTTATCAGTACCTTTGATCCATGGTATGGAGATATCATCATTTATATCCAAACCCAAAATTTTCGGCCTGAACTCTCACGTTCACATAGATGAAAAATCTATTTCCAATCCCAACAATATAATATTGTCGGCGACACTCTTTATCATCGAGGTGCGAACTCTGTTTTTCGGCGATGTCTTACTCATGAAGAGGATGAATTTTTTTTAAATGATTGCCACTCTGGAGCATGTGGCAGTCATATGTCTGGGTATGCCACAACCCAAAAGATATTGTGCACTAGTTATTTTTGGCCTTCATAATTTAAAGATTGCATTCTCACATTCCGAAAATTCCACAATTGTCAGATCTTTGATCGTAAGATACGTGCACCACCAGCTCCTCTTCACCCAATGATGTTTTCGGTCCTTTTTCCAAATGGGGCATTGACTTCATTACATGTAACCCTCACTTGTCTGGGGGGCATTGCTATATTATTCTTGCAGTAGATTATTTTACCAAATGGGCCAAGGTGATGCCTACATTTGCAGTAGATGGAAAAACTGCAGCTACTTTTGTATTCAATCACGTGATTTCTCAATTTGGTGTACCCCAAGTTATCATTACTGATCATGGGAGCCATTTTCGAAACATTATGATGACCGAACTTTCCAACCAACTTGGATCGTGCCACGATAGTTCTACACCATATTACTCGCAGGCTAATGGTCAGGTTGAGGTTGTAAATAAAGTTTTAACCACTATGATTAAAAGGATAATCAGAATTCATAAATTGAATTGGCATACTATGCCTTTCTCAGCACTTTGGGCATATCGAACCTCAGAAAAAACCGCAATAGGTTTCACTCCTTTTCAGCTGGTTTACGATTTAGAAGCCGTGTTACCGATTGAATGCAAGATACCATCACTCAAATTATCCATAGCATTACTACTAGCTATCTCTGAAGAGGAAAAATGCTTTTTATACTTATCTAAATTAGATGAGACTTGGCACATCGCTGCATTAGTTACCGAGGCTCATAAAAAATGAATAAAAGCTCGGTATGATAGGAGTGCTACACCTCGTGTTTTTTCAGAAGGTGGCCTATTATTGGTATACAACCAAGCTAATGATAAACTAGGAGCTGGGAAATTCAAACCCATGTGGCACGATCCTTATATTGTCAAGCGAGTGCTTGCAAAAGGGGCCTATGAATTAACTGATTATGACGGAGTCTCTTGAAACAAACCCAAAAATGGGCTTTATCTGAAGAGATATTATGCTTAAATATTGTGTGAAGATTTTATTTGTATATTAGTTCTTTTTGTAGCTAGTGTGCCTTAGATTAGAAGAGTGTGCCTAGGTTAAGTTTGTTTTTATCCCTGCTTATCTGGATTACTCTTGATATTACAGATGTTGACATCCCTTCAAACGTATATTGGTCTTGCGGATGGTGCTTGTCGTAGTACATGGAACATTTCTTCCACAGCCTGGGTTATTTATTCACCCACTGATGAGTTAATATCTATGCATGGGGTAAGACTCGGTCAAATAACGAATAATATTGCAGAATATAGTGCAATGATTGAGTTATTATCTGAATCCATTTCATTTGGAATTTGACGTTTGATCTTTAGGTTAGATTCTGAAATCATTGTATTACATTTAAATTGAGTTTACGCAATTAAAATCCAGTATTATTGAGATTATTTTTGAAGGTACGTCTCTTGGAACGAGAGTTTGATTACATTGAATATCAACACATTCCAAGAAATTTAAACACATTGGTTGATGCATTAGCTACTAGTGTTATAAACTGACATTCGCAACATTAAAGCAGTAAATCAAAGCAACATTTGATAAACATGTTGAATAGATAGCCAGAAATAGTAGTAATATCATAGAGTAGAGTAATGTTTTCAAAAATTATTATATCGTCCTCGATTATAGGTTTAAAACACCTTATAATTGGAAAAAATAGTGATAAAAAAAAAATTTCATAGTCCACACAACCATCCACTATCCATGGTGGCGATCATGATAGTACACGACAGCTCGCGTTACTTTATTCAGGAATCTCCTGAACTGACCAGGAACTCTAATGACATATCTCTGAAGACGGAGAGGGACATCATCTATCGAAGTCTCTGGGATATCCAAGGTCAACCGCTCTAGTTTGTGTTCTAGATCAGTAAGAATCTCAGCTGCCTAATCCTGTGGTGCTGCAACGGGATCTCTTTGCTTCCTGTCAAAGTGACGGAGCGTGGCTGGCCTGCGTGGATGCATTTTAAAATTTTTTGTCATCAGTATTGGACGATTTAAACAAAAACAAATAAAAATTAGAATTTAGAACATGTCAAAATGATTCTTACCTGAGTCATCCCACTGTGTTCCCGGAGGAAGGGACATCTCTCGATCACCATGGAAGTCTATCCCAGCATATGGAAAATATTCTATGGCGAATATTTGGTTCTCCAACCAATGGAAATAAGCTGGTGTGAAACGAATAATCTCACCGCCCTCGCTATGACGGGCCATCAGTGAAACCCATCGGACCATCCGAGCCTTCTTGACTCTACCATGATCAACTGAGATAAGCTGCGAGGTAAGTGACAGAATTCTCTCTAGAGAAAATGTGACAAAAATAGCTCCATACCCAAAGTTTTTCAACTTTGAGTTTTTTGCCCTGGTCAATTGGCCTTTTACGTTGGCCAATACTGCCTCACACCAATTGAAAATGGTGCCTCTGAAACAATCAACAACAGTCTATATCTGGGATCTAGTAGAAACAAGTGGAGTTGTGCTCCCACACAATCGGGTTACAGTAAACGCAACCACTTTGAGCTCAAAACGAATGATTGTTTTTATATCAATGCATTTATCTTTGGGATCTAGTTCCTCATTGTAGAACTCTTGCTAAAGGCTAGTGACAGATTGGCCACCTGCCCTAGCCCCAAACAAAGAGATTGGTTCACCTCTCTTTGATAAACCAGTAAGAAAATATATATCTTCCAGCTCGATTTCAAGCCGGTGATCTCCAATTATAAAGCACTGTTCCTGGACGTCCCATTTGTTTACTAGCTAGGTGAGTAAGTCTACTTGGGCCCTCATACCCTGAATGGCCCAGAATTTATACAAACAACATTCCCTCAACACGTGCAATGTGGGTGCATGTACCATTGTAGCCTCATCAACCTCTTCATGTTCACTTTCCCTCCACTCAAGAATTGTAGATATTCTGCAATGGGAAAATTGGAAGATTAGAAACAATTTGAGTGAAAAAATTTGGTTTATTTTGGGAGAATCAATCATTTTATTTTCTTCACGGCACCTCCTCACCTTTTGCGCAGAAACAGTGCGTGGATTCGCACATGTCCTGTACAAAAAGTGCGGGACCACAACAATTTTCTCTTTGAAAAATTGTCAGGGTCCGCAGGTGTCATGTGTATTACCTACGGACCCCCGTGGGTGAAATTTTGAACATATTTTTCTCCTGAAAAATGAATTTAAGACCTAAATTAAGAAAATGAACGGATAAAAATGAAGGCGAGGATGATGTGGATTACCTGGAGCTGACGATTTTTTATTCTGACAGTCGAATTTTCCGTAATATCCTCTGGATGTTTTTCACCAAAAGCTCTCAACTTTCACTCTGGAATCAAATGGTAAAAATGATTTAGAAAATCTCCTTTCTATAAGATTTTTTGAATAAATGAAATATAATTTTTTTTATTTTCCACTTTGAAAAGTTGTTTTCTGAATTATTTTTATTAATCATAAACAAGTACGTTTAATTTTTGAGTTTTTGTGCAGAATACAGGATTTTTTGGATAAAATGATCATTTTTGACAAAGGAGTATACTTTTTATTACTTTTTCAAACTCCGTAAAAATTATGAAAAAGCGAAACTTATGAGTAAATTTTTATCCCTTTTTCAAACTTGTTAAAACTTACGAAAAAGAGAAACCATGAGTACATTTTTATCCCTCATTCGAACTCGTTAAAACTTACGAAAAAGTGAAATCTTCGAGTTCTCTTTTAAGCCCTTTTCAGACTCTCTAAACATGAAAATATTTCTGAGTACTTGACTATTCGAACTCGTTAAAGGAAATGAACAGTCGTCCCTTCAGTATAAGTTTACCTCTTTTCCAGACTGAAATGGACTATTTATGAAAAAGGTATACGTTGACTTATCATAGTCAATAGAGTTCTCTCCTGTATTATTTTATCCTTTTTCGGGCTTGAGAGACTAAATTTACGAAAAATTACACCCATGGAGTTTCCTTAAGTTTTTCTTCTGACTCCCTAAAATTGGAAAACATCGAGTTTCTCCTATACTGGACTTGTTAAAATTTAACAGTAAAGGACCTGTAAATTATAAACAGGAATGAACCACTCCTTCTTAGGGTTTGATTTTATACTAAGTTGGACTCATCAAACGGATGAGCTTATATAACAAGAAAATGTTATCCTCCTCAAGCTTGTAAAAAATAAAGAGGTACTTACCAGAAATGGTGGGGGAAAAAGAGAGAAAATGGATCTAGTTGTTTAACTTTGATTAAAAGCAATATACCACTCTTGAACACGAAATTTTTTGTCACACTTCTACCTGGGTTGGGAAAATCCTTTGCCTATCAGTTAATAAAACCACATTGAAAGTCTTCAGTTCATTTCTGGGTATTAGCTTTAGGTCAATTGTTACCAAACCATCTGCAGTGTTGTTATGTGTTCAAGAGGATAGTTCAAACAAACCATTCATCTACAAACATATGTCTCCATTCACGTTGACCATCCCTGAGTCAGTCCTTACAAAATATTTTTAAAAAATTTGATCTAATGGTTTCATATCGTGGACTTTCCTACGACAGGTCACTTACTATCGACGACAGCTCATCATCTAGGAAGTTGATCTAGAATCCTTCAGTACCTTGGAATCTGCATGCCCTAATAGTAGATTTCTCGCCTTCGATGACAAGTTACATCATTGACCTCTGATCGGATGATTTTATGAAGTGTTCGATTTCAAATCATTTATTCACACTTCTTGGATTATACTAAGTAATTTGAGAGCCATTTTCATTATTGTTGGTTTCTCTCACACTTGTTAACAATTCACATCATTGACTGGTAATCAAGTGGTTTCTACCATGTTCGAATTTGACACAATCAATCACATGGATAGAATCGTACTAGTTCGGGAAGCAGAAATCAAGACCCTGGATCTAGTTTCCGCCATCCAGGATGCGAGGAGTTTTATTATTCATTATGTAGTAGAATATTCATGACAGTTGGCTACAGCCATAATGTGTCTACTATTAATGTAATATTAGAATCATTTCTATATCAGAACATTTTAGTTAAGTTTTGATTTAGTTAGTTTTTTCTCTGAGTATGGGAATGCCTACCTCAGCGATGATATATATATATATATGTTTGCATTTAATCTTTTTACAGGTTCCAACCGACATCCACAAGTAAATCCTTGGAATGATAAAGCACTTCAGTCTTCGAATTATCTCAAACTTCGCGCTTTAGGGGGCAATCTGTTACACATTATTTTGTCACCATGAAATTTTGCTATCTATATGGGTTAATCAATACCTATATAATGCTCCCTTATAAGTATACAACCCTAAAGTTCCTAAACCAAGTCTTGAATTTGGACAAAAGATTGTAAAACTCATAAAAACACTTGTACCACACTTTTCCTTAGCCTTACCTACGACACCGCATCCTTTTGCTCCAAAAACTGCAGATCCGAACGCATGTTTTCTTCATTAAAAGTGCAGACCCCTGTAAAAGGTAAATTGAAGGTGAAATTAAATTCTAGAAGCCCAACTGGTCAAATATTCTCCTAGCTGGAAGCTTCTAGAACGTGTTATCCAATCGAAGCCTTGCTCCCTCCATTTATCATGAACATTCATTCCTTCATAAAAGGAGCCTATTCCTTGGTCTTTGGAACTTAATCCCTTGATAAGGGGACTCTATCCCTTCCATCTTGGAGCGATAACCACTTTACTTCTCCTATAAGCTTTGGTTCACTCTCAAGGGTACATGCTCACATATGTAAAACTTCTCTATGCATTTTGTATACACTTAGTACTTGCTTTGTACTTGGTAGTTGCAATAGAGAAGGGAATTGATGAAGAAACATACTCTTTTTGCTAGCTGCGAGAACGATTACATACTCGTAGTTAGACTGGTTCAAAGAGTGGAAGAGCTTGTCAGACCAAAGGAAAACGCTTGTTCCCGACCTCGGAAGGACCTATACGACATCAATGCAAACGCGGTTGTAAGACTCCTTCTTTTATTTAAAGATAATACAATTGGATATTGTTTTCTCAATAAGTTTTTTTTTTTCACGAGGGGAAAGCTCACGGGAAACCCGGGCGTACTTCCCCAGAATTTCTGGATGGTACGCACGGTAAACCGTTCGGCGGACTTTCGGCACCTAACCCCAAAGGACTGAAGGATCAAACCCGTGACCTCCCTCAACGGAGAGGACCACATATTGGCTCACTACCACTTGAGCTAACACTTGGGGCTATTTTCTCAATAAGTTGTTTATGTATTTACTTGAATAACTTATTTCTTAAATTCCTTGATCATTAAGATAGATTTGTGATTTCTAAATTAGTATATGTTGTAGGTGCTTTTGATTCTCTTCTATGTCTTTCTTTTCAGATCTTAAGAAGGTGACTTCTTGGAGTGACGGAAAGAAGAATTCAATTAGCATTGGATCACAGGTAGGTCCTAACTTCATCATAGAAAATTCTTAATTAAATATAATCTAGAGAAAGTAGTTTACATTTGTCCTGTTTGTTTCTAGCTATCCTTGTAATACTAGGGAGATCATTCTTGTCCACAAGAACGATTTATCCACCTAACAACATGCAACCGATAAGTGTCATCTCTTCCTGGTTTATAGGCTATCTATAAGGGGAATATTGAAGAAAATGACTCTTCGCAAGAAAACAAGAAAACCCTTTGGAGAAGCCCAAATCAAAATAGGTTTCCAGATCTTAGCCCCCAAGGTTATGGTCAGCATCAACCTTGGAATTGCCAGCCATCTTACCCCCTTTGGGGCAATCATCAAACACAAATTACTCCTTGGAATCAGAATTGGAGGGAAAATACTATGTAAACACTTTTCAATCTTAAATCCAATTCTACCCTCCATACTCAAACATGCCTAGTACATCATACAACCTGAACATTTAGAGTTATCAGCAAGGGTAAAATATGAACTATTATAAAAAACCCTTGTTACCTCCTCCTCCCTTACACTAGCTTCTACCTACTCTTTCAAATCCATCATCCTCATAGGTGTTATCACAAAATTGCACCTGATAGGCTGCTAATCAGTCAATCTCATGTAACTGTTCCAAACCAATATTTTGACTGAAGCTTAGCCTCTTCAGTTTGAAAGGGTTAATGATATTGAATAAATGTGTATTTAGATTGCTAACTCTACTTGGAAAACAACTTGCTTATGATGAGTGTCGGTTGAAAATAGTATCAGTATGCAAACATTGGGCTTATGGAGTGAACACTTTTAGTGATTCAGTAGTGAGTTCACTTGACATGGAAGCTGAGGCAAGTAAGAGTTTTTAGCAGTAGTAGACACACACATGAAACATGAAAATACACAATCATTTCATCTATGAAATAAGTCAGAGCATTACATGAATGAATTCTAAGTATTATAGATAAAAACCATTGCAAATGATACACATAAAAGATATAGATAAAATAGGAAGGCACTAACAACTCAATTAGAATCTCAGGTTGGTCAAGAAACAAGTCTCTGTATTACTAAAATAGTCAAATTACATAAAGCTATAGTTTTGCCAAAAAATCTCCAACCCTTGAAAAATTCGATTTTCTACCCTTTAATAGACTTTTTACATCATGAGATGATCTGCATCCTAGCTAGATTCATCGAATTTTTTCCTAATGACACCTTACATAACCATAAAACATCTATTTAATGACAAAATGACAGCTATCCTACTTGACAGTCCTTTTCCTAATAGGACTCAAACTGTTCATTATTACATTTAACAACCTTATATTCGAAAGAAATTACATATTTTTAAAATATGATTTCACATGTTCGAATTGGGGTGATGGGACTCATCACTACATGACCACTTAATTGACCTCCTCTAAAATTGGAAACAAAACCCCGTTTCTTAGGCAAACTGGTCTTCATCTTCAACGAATTCTTTGGCTGGTAGTTTATCTTCATTTCTTGGTCTTTAAGTGTTGAATAATTTTTGTCATGATTCTCTAACACTTGGATAATACCCAGCTATCCATAGATGCCCAAAAATCTGCTTAAAAATCTCCCATACAGTACGCTATGAAATTAAGACAGTTTCGCAACGTACTTTCGTAGCGCTGCGAAAATGCCATTCACCCTCAAAAAATTTTATTCTTTCCTTTGGTATGGTCTTCATCATCCTTAGGCACATCTCCCATACAAATTTCACCTTCTGAAAGCTCCCAAAACTGGTTCAAAAAGAAAAAAAGTGAGCTACAGTAGTTTCGTAGCGTTTTGTTGTTTTTCAAGCCTGGGCACCCTACGAAACCGCTGAAAAGTGCTAAAATTCCAGATTTTTGTGTAACTTGAAAAATAAACCTCATAAGTTCCAAAAACGTGTTTCTAACATGCCACTAGCCTTAAAAACCATAAACCAGCTCACCTTATGATCCTTGAGGAATTTTTTCTTCATTTATGATTGGTTGAGCTATTGGCTCTTCAAGCACTATCATTTTAAGCCATATTTTCTCTAACTCCTCAAGAATGAGTTCAAGTTCCTCCTGGAGGTACTTAACTTGATCTTTAAACCTTATATTGGTGGCTTTAAAATGCGTGTTCATCCTCCTGACATGTTTTTCCTCCTTCCTCACTGGAATGGTCCATTTGATAAGCTTTTGTGTATTATCCAAAGTCTTGGAAACAATGTCAACCTACTCTTCCCAAATTTCCTTCATCTTTTCAAACTGAATTTTCTCTATATTGTGTTTCCTTGCTTCTCTTTTCATAACAACAATTTCATGATTGGCCAATTTCAATTGTTCTTCAAGGATTTGTAACTCTGTTTTTTCCATCACCTTCTCTTTTCCTTTCTTTGATTTGCTAATTATATCTTTCTCTACAGGTGATGAAATGTCAATGATCTCTTGTGGTGGCTGGACTGTGTCAGTAGGTGGATGAACCTCTTTACTACTCTCTAATAGTTTCCTATCATGCCTTGTCATAGGCTTTCTTGCTTGGAACATAAAACCTACATCTTCTCCCTTAAATTCTAATTTCTTGGTCGATTTAGCCCTTTTTAACTTCTATCCACCTTCCTTTGCGTCCTCAGCCTGGACTATAGGATTTTCTTCTATGTCAATGGCATGTAAAATATCTTCTAGATTTCCTTTAACTACTACTCTGTCTTCTACAACCACTATTTTCTCTTCTAAAGCCACTGTTTGGCTCCTTGTTATCCTTTTTGTCCTTGCCTTACTCACATCTTGTTTTTGTTTTGCAAGTTTGACCACTTTTGACTTCTGTTTTGAAGGTGGGACATTTGGTGTATCAAAACTCTACAATTTCTCCATCTCCATCATAATTGTCTCACTTGGTTCTAATCTTGCAGGTTCACTTGGTTCTGCTACCAAAGGTTCACTCTATTTTGCTGCTATTGGTGATGGAATTCTCCTAGGTTTAGGAGTTCTTGAAGGAGTAAGAACATCCAACTCAAAACCACTAACAAACAAAAATGATGACCAGTCTCTGCCTAACCTTTGGATTTCATCTAAAACTAGCAGTTTCATTAAACCATGATGAAACAATGAAGTTTGAGTCCCTTCATATTTTTCTTCGACCTTATCTGCCATTTTTGACAAACTTCTATGTAAATAGAAAGGAAGAAGAAAGGAAATCTTACCAGTAAAGTGTAGAAATAGCTTGAAATGATATGAGTAGACTTTGTGGTATATCCCTTAAAAAGTAAAGTACTTTTGGATGATGAGTAGCAATTTTGAGTAGTTTTCCTCTATGCAGCTCCTTGGAATGGCATTGGTGAGATCCATTTCACTGTTTTCAGGCTTCATAAATTATTTGCACTGCTCCATGTTAAACTTGAAACCTTTGAATCACTTCTCCTGTCCTCTTGGAATCCTTGTAGCAGTTGCAATAACCTCTGGTGTGATGGAAGGATTGAGCATTCCAACTTTGGTGGCTGTTCCACTGAAATTCAAATCAAACTCTTTGGAAACCTGTGCATGGCAGCCTTGTAATTTCTCACAAAAATGTAAGAAACCTGCCCTTCTGAAGACTTCCATTGCTATTGGGTCTTCATTAATCAAATTCATATCTGCTAGTTCATATCTCAGGCATTGACCACCCTTGTTTTTCCTACTTTTTTCTTCCATGGTTACTTTAACGTCTTCACAGCCTCACTTGATGATTTGCAGCCTCACTTGATAGTTTGTAGCCTCGCTTGATAGTGCTCAACTTAAACCTTTGAAAACACCAGCCAAAACTTTGGCTTAATGCAATAGCTCTCTAGAGCTCAATATCACGTGAGAAGGAATGAGAAATGATAAATTACTGAATTAGGAAAGTTTTTGAAGTTTTGATGTCTTCTCATGACCCAATGATGACTCCTACATACCAAAATTGATGATGATGACTTCGGACCTGACCATGTACTTTGATTTTATCCCTCCATGACTCGAATGGCATCTAACTTACCCTTTCCCAATGATATTCTGACACCTAATAGCTAATCTGATAAGATAGACAGGAAACTGTGCTTTCATAGCATATCTAGTGTAAATTTGGTTGTTTTCGCTATGAAACTATTAGAAGTTTTGTAGCGAAAATTGACTTTTCTTAGTGTATTTCGCTACGAAATTGTGGTTTCTTGGCTAAAGTGACATTTTCGGTAAAGAAGCCTTGGGAATTGAAATATGTCAGAATATAATGAGTGATGTGACATGAGGAGATTTAAAAATGAGTGGGTTTAGACCTTAGGGTAAAGTTAAAACAAGAAAAAATTAATATTTCCCTTGATTAAGAATATAAAAAATGAATCCTACAACCCTACTTTTGACACATGAACCTATTTAACCTTGTCAAATGATGCTTCATTTTTTTTGGGTGATAACAGTGGTTCCACTTGGAATGGTGTGCCCCAATGGTACACTAAAGGACTAGTAGTTCCAGTGCTGCTATCCATCTTCTTGAAAACACAAAAAACTTTGAAACTTGCCAAGATTTTTGTTCAAACTCTAATGGCCTTCACCTCGAGCTCAAGCTTGATGATTTCAGCTTGTTATTATTAGCAGAAAACCACATAATATGGAATATATATAATGGAATGAATGATCAACAGATTTTAAGAAGAGTAGTGCTTCAAAAACCTGTCATTGACAGGCCCTCTAGCACATAGTTGTCCATCCATTTCCTGCAAAATGTAGGTTTTGTTCCCATGGAATGAAACTACTTTGAATGGACCCTTCCAAATGTTCTCAATCTTACCATGTTTCCCCTTCTCTTCAATCCTGGCCTCCCATTTCAAAACCACATCTTGGATTTGAAAAATTTCTTCCTTGACCTTCTTGTTGAATATCTTCTTGATTCTTTTTTGAGGTTGCTGATTACTGTTATATAATTCCTCCCTCTTCTCTTATAAAGATATCATATGATTGATACTTCTCTGAATTGCATTTGGCCCCTCCTCCAATCCTTGTAGCAGCTTCTGACAGGCACTCCTAAGGATGTAGGAAATATGGCTTCAACTCCATATACCAGCTCATAAGGTGAAGCTCCAATTGACCTCTTTGTGCATACTCTATCAGCCCACAGAGCATACTTCAACTTCAAATTCCATGACTTCTTATTTTCCTAAAACTCCTTCTTTATAATCCTCACAATGCTCTTGTTAGAAGATCAACAAGACCATTTTCTTGTGGATAATATGCAGTAGAATGTCCAAGAGTAATATGATATTGATGACAAAAACTAATTAGTCTCTTAGACTTAAATTCCTGTGCATTATCAGTGATGATCTTCATAAGGCAACCAAATCTAGACAATATATTATTTTCCAAAAATGAAATGATAACAGAATCATTTGCTTGCCTAGTTGGGATTGCTTCAATCCATTTGGTGAAATAGTGAGTTGATGTCAGAATTCATCGATGCTGAACTGATGATGATGGATGAATCTCACAAATAAAATCTAGCCCCATTGCTGAAATGATGCCTCAACATAGATAGGCATCAAAGGTAAAGGTACAAGCTTCTTCTTACCATAAAAAATTTGGCATTCATGCCACACAAAAATATTTTTGTAAACATCTTTAAACATTGTAGGCCAATAATACCTTGCTCTGAGAATATTCTTTGCTGTAGCCTTCCAATAATGATGACCTCCACAATCTCCTTTGTGGAAATCCTCAATCACTTTATCAGCCTCCTCTTCCAACAAACAATTCAAAAAAATACCACCGGTATCCTTCCAATATAGATTTTTGTCAATGATGCAATACCTCAAAGATTTTAACTTCACAAATATTGCCTTGGAATTTTTCAACTCAGCAGGTGTTCTATGATGATGTAAGAAAAAAACTATGTCTTTGTACCAATCTAAAATGATGTACTTTTCTTCAATGGGGATCAACTCTTCCTCTTCATCTGAAATTTCTAAAATTTCTGCAATTAAATTCATGTCAAGATAGTCAAAGTTTGGTTGTTTCATCAACTTTGCTAGACCTAGTCCTTTGAACAATTTTGTGGGATTGATATCTATATCATATTCCAGCAAGTTAGAAATCCATTTCCCCCTCTTACCAACAGGATCAGCTTGAGTTAGGATGTCTTTCACAACAACATTAGGAACAAAAGCTATAATATGAGAATGCATAATGTAAATTCTGAAATCTTTGATGGCCTTAACCAAGGCATAAGCTTGATTCTCTAAGATGTTGTACTTCAGCTCTGATTTAGCTAATGTCCTACTAAAAAATGAAATGGGCTACTCAGTGCTTTTCTGTCCTTTCTGCAACAAAACTCCAGCAATTGTATTTTTTGATGCAAAGGTAAAAACTAGAAATTATTTTGAGAAATATGGGCTGATCAACACTGGTGCTTGGGTGAGTTCCTTTTTAATCTCCTCAAATGAGTGCTTTGCCTTTGTCCGCTTTATTTCAGCTCCTTTCTTCAGCATCCTTGTTATGTCCTTTAGAATCTCATCAAAGTTAGGAGTAAACCTCCTCACAAAATTTACCTTTCCAAGGAAATCTTGAATCTCATTTCTGCTTCTAGGAAAATCCACCTTCTGAATTGGATTGACCCTATTTGGATCAATCTTAATCCCATCTTTAGAAATAATGTGTCCAAGTAATTTACGTGAAGGTAAGGAAAAAATGATTTTAGTGGGATTGAGAGAAATGCCAAACCTTCTACACTTCAGCAAAATTCTTTCTAGGTGCTTCAAGTGATCTTCTTCTCTCCTTGAGAAGACTGTTATGTGATCTAAATAGGCAATCACCATCTTGTCCTTCTCTTCAGGAAAAGCAATGTCCATTTCTCTCTAAAAGGTAGCTCCTTCATTCATCAGACCAAAAGGCATCTTGGCATACATGAATGTACCCCATGGTGTGGTAAAGGATGTTTTTTCTTGATCTTTCAGATGCACAAGTATCTGATTGTAACCTGAAAAACCATCAAGCATAGACATGCTTTGGGAACCAAAAATTTTCTGCAAAATTTGGTCCATCTTTGGGAGAGGGTAGTTGTCCTTCAGAGAGGATTTATTCAAGTTTATGAAGTCAATGCATATTTTGATTTCTCCACTATTTTTTCTGAGTGGAACTAAGTTTGCAAGCCACTTTAAGAATCTGATTGGAACAATAATTTTGGCATCAAAGAGTTTCTTGATTTCCTTCTCAATCAGAGGCATGAGAAGTGGGTTAATCCTCCTCAAATTCTGCTTGAAAGGCTTTTCATTTTCTTTAATGGGAATGGTATGTTGAATGATAGTAGGGTCATACTTCTTCAAATCAGCATAACTCCAAGGAAAAACATCTATGAACCTTTTCATCATCTTAATATATTTGTGCTTCATATCAACTGAAAGAAACTTTTAAAGTTCAATCATTTTTGGCATAGCTACTGTACCAAGGTTACAACTCTCTACCTCTTCATCATCATCTTGTATCCTAGGAGATTTGAACACATCATTTTGATCAAAAAGCTTCTCAAGGGGTATGAGGCCTTTGGGTATAGAGTTATTCTTCAGTTGTAACACTTCCGAATTTCCCTTAGATTTAGCAAGCATGTTTTGCTGATCTACTTGTATATTTTAAAACTATTATTTTAGCTCAATAAAGTTCTTTACTTATTGATCATCTTCAAAGACTTGCCAATGGATAATGTTATCAGGGATAGCTAGTCTATGGTGAACCTCAACCTCATATTTTTCAGTGGAATGTATGGGAATGATGAAAAGACTTGCAGAGACAGCTAGGGAGTCACCAATGGATTTTTGATCTCTAGTCTTAACAATGAATGAATGTTCTTGGAAAATTTCCAACATGTCCATGACTAAATTTTCGTATGCCCTCATTCTAACATCCTTTGTTTGATACACATATTCAACTTGTTTAATGACTAATTTAAAATCTCCACAAATAGAAATCTTTTGAGCACCCATTCTTTTCAAAACTTCTAAGCCCAAAATCAAATATTCATACTTAGCCATGTTATTTGTGCAATCAAAATTCAATTTGTAAGAAAAGAACTTACTTTCATCATTTGGGCTTGTGATCCAAATTCCTGCTCCTACGCCCTCTCTTCCTGCTGATCCATAAAAGTGCAACAACCACCAACCTTCTGCCTTCTCCTCACTGATTTGCTGATCTTTTGCTTGTTGATTTTCTGTCTGCTAAATTACAGATTGTTGATTTTCTGCCTTCTTTTCATCCTCTTCTTCATCGGTCAACTCATTGAAAAGAATTTCAGATCCAACTTCAGTATCAAGAGCATAAATTGGAAAGTTCTGAGGTTTATCTTTACTACTCACCATGTAAGCCATTCTTGTTTCTCTATAAAGTCTCATTTTGTCACCAAAAATAGGAATGATGGCATAATTTAGGTCCACCTGCATTGTACCTTTGATTTTTGCTGCCCATGACCTTGATAATAGCATGCCAAACTTTGGTGGAATGTCTAATACCACAGTGTCCATGACTACTATCTTGGCAGGGACTTGTGTAAGACCAACAACAACATCCTTAATTAAACTAATGCACTGAACTCTTTTTGAATTAAGAAAACAAATCCTTATATGGTCTAGTAATTTCTAACCCCATCCTTTCCATGATTACTTTTGGCATAATATTGTGAGAGGCCCCTGAATCCAACATGGCATTATGCAATGTCATGTCATGAATACTAAGGCTGACATAAAAAGGAGGCACCTCCTCATTCTGTTCATCTTCTAACCTTGGACCCAAGTATATGGTTGGATGATATTCTTGAATATTTAAGATATCAACAACTCCTGGTTGTGAATTCAACATTTTCACAGTCTTACTTCTATATTCATTTACCTTAATAATCTCTCCGAAAGGTACTAGTATTTGATCTTAGAAATTTCACTCTCCAAACTGAAAAAAAAAGTAGATTTTTCAGTTTCTTTGATGGGAGGAGGAGGTGGTGTATCTTTCTTAACCTCAGCATATTTAAGGACATGTTTCTTAGGCTGTGTTTTATTTGCATTAATTAACACATTTCTATTTCTAAGGTTGTATTGTTTTTGCATCTCAAAGATTACATGTTGATATCCCTTAAAATAATAAGATGGTTCCTCACCCTTTACTTCATGGTCTGATTCATCATGTTCCTCCTTAGTCAAGAATATTCCAGACATGTCTTCATCTAGACAATGAATGGACTCTTCTGGAATTCTAGGTTCATCATCTTCATCAACTAAGTTCTATTGAAAAGGAGGTCTCACTGGAGGGTTGGGTTGCTAATTTCTATTTTCCCTTGGCCTTTGATGGTTTTAAGGTCTTCTGAATTGAGGATTTCTATACTGAGGCTCATGTTGTGCAGGAGGAACAAAGGTATTCCCAAGGGCAAGCCTATCCATCAAATTTTCCATTTTTTTCATCATTGAATCAAAATTTTCATCAGAGGTGGAAGGCTTATCTTCTTCTTTCAACTTAGTCTTACCCATCTTAGAATTTTTTGCTGCTATCATATTGACCTCCACCTTCACTGCATCATTTTTCATTTCAACAAGTGAAGGGGATTCTCTCTCTCTCAGCAGTATAGAAAAGTCATAATCAAAAGCTTCAGCATATCTCATTTGAGCTAAGGCTTGTGGAAGTTTTAAATGGGCAGGAATAGAATCATAAACTTTCTTAAATATTTTTGAAATTTTTTGGACAATTTCATCAACAACTCTTCTCAAACTATTGTAATCAGTGATGGCTTGTGCAGGGTTAGTTCTATTTCCCCATTTCCTCAAAAATATATCTTCAAAATCATTCCACGTATGTATGCTTCCTACAGCAAGGGCTTTGAACCACTTTATAACTTCACCAATAAAGCTTTGAGCAAAAACTTTCATCTTGACATCATCATGGTCAACCTCCTCCTTGTCTATAAAGTCGTTAAACTAGCCTACATTCTCTTCATCTATAATTTCTTCATCACTTCCCCAAGTTTTGATTCTAGCAGATTACTTGCTAGGAAGGTAATGTAGGAAAGCTGGAAGAACAAAAGGAGCATACCTAGCAGGTGCAACAGGTGGAGGAGATACATTTCCTACCATGATGAATGGGAATGTGGTAGTTTTAGGGAAAACAACATTAGAGGAAGAGGAACTGTTAGGAGGAGGGTTGTTTGGTATTTGTTGTCCACTAACAATTGAACTCCAATCAGGAAGAGGAAAACCAATATTAATTCTCAACAAAATTTCAAAAGGGTCAAGCTCCTTCAACCTATCCAAAGACTCACTTTCTAATAGCAACTCAGAAGTGACTACTTCCCAAAACTCTTCTTTATATTTTTGTGTCACTAATGCCAAGGTATCAATACCTCTCCTATGTAGGTCTAGGACAATTTCAGTTAATTCTTTTTCACTTTTAGACCTAAACAGGACTTCCTAAATTTTATCATCAAATCTTTTATCTTCAGGACTTCTTAAAACTTCATAAGACAAGGATTTTGTATGTAATGGAGTACCTGATATTGCAAAAATGCCTTGATGGCCTCTGGAGATGGTGTTGGGATTGTCCACAATGGTAGGTGGATTTGGGTTAGGATTACTCCTCGTGTATCTCCTTCTCAAATCCACCTTTGATCATATGAATTTTGAATGGAGCCACCAAGGTAGATGCAGCCTCGAACAACTTCTTGAGCTCCTACTACCTTCAAAAGTTCAGCTTCAAAATCTTGGGAAAGTATAATCTTCAGGCTACCAGCAGACACACCAAAATTTAATCACAAAATTGCACTTGATAGGCTACTAATCATACAATGTCATGTAACTTTTTCAAACCAATATTTTGACGGAAGCTTAGCCTCTTCAGTCTGAGAGGGCTCTCTCAAAGGTTTAATGATATTGAATAAAGATGTATTTAGATGGCTAAATCTACTTGGAAAACAACTTGTTTATGATGAGTGTAGGTTGAAAATAGTATTAGTATGAAAATATTAGGCTTATGGGGTCAACACTTTCAGTGATTCAGTAGTGAGTTCACTTCACATGGAAGCTGAGGCAGGTAAGAGTTTTTAGCAGTAGTACACACACACACATGAAATAGGAAAATACACAGTCAATTCATCTATAAAAGAAGTCAGAGCATTACATGAATTAATTCTGAGTATTATGGATAAAAACCACTGCAAATGATACACATAAAAGATATAGATAATATAGGAAGGCACTAAAAACTCAATCAAAATCTTAGGTTGGTCAAGAAACAAGTCTCTATATTACTGAAATAGTCAAATTACATAAAGATGTAGTTTTTCCAAAAAATCTCCAACCCTTGAAAAATTCAATTTTTTTCCCTTTAGTAGACTTGTTACATCATGAGATGATCTACCTCCTGGCTATATTTATCAAATTTTTACGTAATGACACCTTTCATAACCATAAAACATCTATTTAATGACAAAATGACACCTATCCTACTTGACAGTCCTTTTCCTAATAGGACTCAAACTATTCATTATTACATTTAACAACCTTATCTTCTAAACCAATTACATCTTTGACATATAGGATTTCACATGTTTGAACTGGGATGATGGGAATCATCACTACATGACCACTTAATTGACCTCCAGTAAAACTGGAAACAAAACCCCGTTTTTTAGGCAAACTAGTCTTCATCTTCAACGAATTCTTTGGCTGGTAGTTTGTCTTCATTTCGTGGTCTTTAAGTGTTGAATAACTGTTTTCATGATCCTCTAACACTTGGATAATACTCATATGCCCAAAAATATTCTTAAAAATCTCCCATATAGTACGCTATGAAAGTAAGACAATTTCGTAGCATACTTTCATAGCGCTACAAAAATGCCATTCACCCTCAATATTTTTGATTCTTTCCTTTGGTATGGTCTTCATCATCCTTAGACACATCTCCCATACAGATTTCACCTTCTGAAAGCTCCAAAAATTGGTTCAAAAGGAAAAAAAGAGAGCTATAGTAGTTTCGTAGCGTTTTGTTGTTTTTCAAGCCCAGGCACGCCATGAAACTACTGAAAAGTGCTAAAATTCCAGATTTTTGTGTAACTTGAAAAATAAACCTCATAAGTGCTAAAAACTTATTTCTAACATTCCATTAGTCTTAAAAACCATAAACCAGCTCACCTTATGATCCTTGAGGCATTTGTTCCTCATTTATGATGGGTTGAGCTATTGGCTCTCCAAGCACTGTCATTTTAAGGCATTTTTTCTCTAACTCCTCATGGATTAGTTCAAGCTGCTCCTAGAGGTCCTTAACTTGATATTTTAACCTTCTATTGGTGGCTTTCAAATGTGTGTTCATATTCCTTACATGTTTGGCCTCTTTCCTCACTGGAATGGTCCATTTGATAAGCTACTGCGTAATATCCAAAGTCTTGGAAACAATGTCAACTTCTCTTCCCAAATTTCCTTCATCTTTTCAAACTGAATTTTCTCTATATTGTGTTTCCTTTATTCTCTTTTCATAACATAAATTTCATGATTGGCCAATTTCAATTGTTCTTCAAGGAGTTGTAACTCTATTTTTTCCATCATCTTCCCTTTTCCTTTCTTTGATTTGCTAATTGTATCTTTCTCTACAGGTGATGAAAGGTCAATGATATCATCTGGTGGCTGGACTGTGTCAGCAGGTGTATGAATCTCTTTACTTCTCTCTAATAGTTTCCTAGCATGCCTTGTCATAGTCATTCTTGCTTGGAACATAAAACCTGCATCTTCTCCCTCAAATCTAATTTCTTTACAGATTTATCCTTTTTTAACTTTTGTCCAACTTCCTCTATGTCCTCAGCCTAGACTATAGGAGTTTATTATATGTCAATGGCATGTAAAATATCTTCTAGATTTCATTTAGCTACTGCTTTGTCTTCTACAGCCACTGTTTTCTCTTCTAAAGACACTGTTTGGATCCTTGTCATCCTTTTTGTTCCTGGCTTATTCACAACTTGTTTTTATTTTGCAAGTTTGACCACTTTTGACTTATGTTTTGCAGGTGGGACATTTGGTGTATAAAAACTCTGCAATTGCTCTGTCTCCATCATAATTGGCTCACTTGGTTCTAATCTTGTAGGTTCACTTGGTTCTACTACCAAAGGTTCACTCTATTCTGCTGCTACTAGTGATGGAATTCTCCTAGGTTTAGGAGTTCTTGAAGGAGTAAGTACATCCAACTCAAAACCACTAAAAAACAAAAATGATGACTAGTCTCTGCCTAACCTTTGGAGTTCATATAAAACCAGAAATTTCATTAAACCATGATGAAACAATGAAGTCTCACTCCCTTCAGATTTTTCTTGGACCTTATCTGCCATTTTTGACAAACTTCTATGTAAATTGAAAGGCAGATAAAGGGAAATCTTACCAGTAAAGTGTAGAAGTAGCTTGAAATGATATGAGTAGACTTTATGGTATCTCCCTTCACAAGTAAAGTACTTTTGGATGATGAGTAGCAATTTTGGGTAGTTTTCCTTTATGCAGCTCCTTGGAATGGCATTGGTGAGATCCATTTCACTGTTTTCAGGCTTCATAAATTCTTTGAACTACTCCATGTTAAACTTGAAACCTTTTAACCACTTCTCCTATCCTCTTGGAATCCCTGTAACAGCTGCAATAACCTCTGGTGTGATGGAAAAATTGAGCATTCCCACTTTGGTGGTTGTTCCACTGAAATTCAAAGCAAACTCTTTGGAAACATGTGCATGGTAGCCTTGTAATTTCTCACAAATCTGTAAGCAACTTGTCATTCTAAAAACTTCCAATATTATTGGGTCTTCATTTATCAAATTCATATTTGCTGGTTCATATCTCAGGCATTGGCCACACTTGTTTGTCCTTCTTTTTTCTACCATGGTTACTTTAATGTCTTCACAGCCTCGCTTGATGATTTGCAGCCTCGCTTGATAGTTTGCATCCTCGCTTGATAGTTTTCAATGTAAACCTTTGAAAACACCAGCCACAAATTTGGCTTAATGCAATAGCTCTCTAGAGCTCAATATCACGCAAGAAGGAATGAGAAATGAGAAATGAATGAATTAGGAAATATTTTGAAGTTTTGATGTCTTCTCATGACCCAACGATGACTCCTACATACCAAAACTGATGATGATGACTTTAGACCTGACCATGTACTTTGATTTTATCCCTCCATGACTCGAATGGCATCTAAATTACCCTTTCCCAATGATATTATGACACCTAACAGCTAATCTGATAAGACAGACAGGAAACCACACTTTCATAGTGTGTCTAGTGTAAATTTGGTTGTTTTCACTATGAAACTATCAACGGCTTCGTAGCGAAAAAGTGACTTTTCTTAGTGTGTTTCGCTACGAAACTGTGGTTTCTTGGTTAAAGTGACATTTTTGGTAAATAATCATTGGGAATTGAAATCCTTCAGAATATAATGAGTGATTTGACATGAGGAGATTTTGAAATGAGTGGGTTTAGACCTTAGGGTAAACTTAAAACAAGAAAAATTTAATATTTCCTTTGACTAAGAATATAAAAAATGAATCCTACAACCCTACTTTTGACACATGAACCTATTTAACCTTGTCAAATGATGCTTCATTTTTTTGGGTGATAAAAATAGGCACCACCAACATTTATCTCACCTCTCCCTACTTTGTTACCTACAAAACCCGTAGCTAATCCCAACCATAATAGACAACCTCATCCTGTGCAAAATATAGATGTACAACCTTTTCCCACCTACATGATTACTGCTATCCCAATTAATTAAATCCAATTACGATATGGGAAAGCAATTAATACAGGGATATCAAGTGTTATCATTGAGGAAGAGGTCCCTCTAGAACAAACTAATGGTCACTAACAACATGAAAAACAAAAAAAATAACTAAATGAACCCCCCTACCCTGGTCAATTGCTTCTCAAGAAAGAGTTAATCTCGATTGAATATGATTTAGAAACTGAATTAAGGAATGTGTGTATTAAAATTCCATTATTACAAGCCATTAGAGACATTACCATCTATACTAAAATCATTAAAGATCTCTTCATTAAGAAACCAGGTAGGAAAGGACATAAAAACCAAAATTTAAAAGTCATGAGTGAAATGTCCAAGATGATATCAAACTTTCCTACAAAGTATAATGACCCAGGGAATCCCATTATGACCATTGAAATCAATGGCGTGCATCTGCCAAATACCCTTGTGTTGAACCCTTAGTTAAACTGAGAGGGGGAGTGAATCAATTTAACACATTCATGGTCTTTTAAAACTTTCTTTTACACTTATTTACATCTTCATTTCATGATCAATTTAATATATAATGAAGCAACAATCTTAATATGTGTGCAAAAAGTGTTAAGAAGATTAAATACAGAACATCAAAACATAATCATCATGCACATGGACAACAGATATAAGTGGAAACCCATAAGGGAGAAAACCACATCTTATTATTGTTGTGATGCAAAGGCAAGCTCCAACTCCCTCCCACCACTGATTTTCTGTAGGCTCCAACCTACAAGAGGCTACTACCTCAATTCTACAAGCTACAACTTGCAAGGAAGCTCCAACTCCCATCTATTCTCTGTAGGCTACAACCCATAAGAGGCTCTTACCTCAGCCAACTACAACTGGACATCTATCAAGCTACAACTTGATATGGAAGAACCAACTTCCTCATACTACAATGAAAACACATGCTGATTTACCTAGATATCAGCTTTGTTCTATTCCTTCTTCACTGCTGTCCTCCAGCCTTCATATCTACTATATCATCTCTGGATCTACACAGCTTCTCTATCTTCTCTTTTCTTTCCTTATTCCTTCACTCTCTATCCTCATGTTGTTCTCTCTAACCTCTCTATGCACACTAATATTACATGTTTTATACATATAACTACATGAGTGTTTGCATTCTATAGGGAATTCGAAGTGAACAGGCCTGACTTTATGCCTTCCACCCATTCGATTCCTCACACTTCAGATCAGGTTATTACATCAACCAAAAATACAGAAATAATCATTTCAACACTTATTGGATTTTTTCCTTTTCCTATGGATACTTTCCTTTGCATCAAAAACAATATAAAAATTAATAATACATTTTCAGTTATACACAATTATTTACTCAAACCATCAGTTTCTCTCTTTGCTATGTGTTTTTCCTCTTCTTCTTGTTGTCCTTGTGTCCTTTCTATTTCTGTTGTTTTATTCCAGCTCTGCTACAGGCTTGTTTCTTTCGTTACCTGTGTCTTTCGTGTTGCGTTCACCCACACTTTGCATATATACAATGCACACCTCAATGTTAAAGACCCCAAACAGTAGTAACTTCATATACGGAAGCTATTTCACTTACATAACCTATGGTATAAACCATAATAAAATTCCACTTTATGAATATCGAATCTACAATTCGACTTTGGTTAAAAAAACCCAAAATGTTAATATAATATTAATATTCGGGCCCACAACTTAATACTCACCTTTCCATAATTCACATTTCAAACCATATAAATACTACCTATGATGACAATTTATATTTTCAAATTCAACTTTGGTTAAAACCCATTATGCAAACATAATACATTCGGGCCCCATAGCTTACAACCAAACGTACCTTTACCGACGATTTATGTGCCCTCCCTTATCCAACAGCTATCACACTCTAACTATGATTTATGCGTATGTCCAAGGGATATCACATTAGTAAGAAGCATGCCATTTAACCTTTCCCAACCCATGCAAAATAGGTGGTTTTGATTTGCCACGTATCGCTGCCTGTATGCTATCACGTTCACTTCAATTTAAACCACTCACCAACTAAAAGCGGTGTGAAAACCCTTTGCTGGTTTTCTAAAAACCGCCTTTACTGTTCCTCTTCTATTTCACTGTTTTTTTGTTCTTCAAACCCTTACAAAACATGTATTTGACATAAATTTGAATGCCGAGTTCTTTTCATAATTTTATTGTTCAATTGCCTTTTCTGCAAGCTGTTTCATTAAAGGGCACATTCTTATGATGGGTCACCATTGATCCATTCTATGATCGATGGTTTCTTGTCAATCCCTTAAAATATGCTATTTTATACAGAAGATTTTAGTATTCATAACTTAGAATTCAAATACTCTATTCATTCTTCATTTTTCTATCTTTTGCATATATAAATATAATGCCAATCCTCTGATTCAAATACAAATCAATCAATGCATATAGCCTCTTCCACTTCACTTTCTTCCTGATGGTCCGACCATGTCTCTGGTCTTTCTTATTTCTCTGCAACAATTCCATCAGATCCTGATCTGCTCCCTTGTCTTTGATGATAATTTCTGGTGCTGCTCCTTTTTCTCATTTGCCATCAATGACAATATTTCCAACACTTTGTAGATTTAGGAGCGGACATTAATGCTATGACTTATGAAACCATGACATATTTACAAATACAATGGATTAAACCTACACCTATCATTTTGGAGTTGGCAGAGAAGTCCATTATTAAATCCCTGGGAACCTTAGAAGACATTGTGGTCACCATTTCTTCCTGGAAGTATCCCATAGATTTCATTGTCATTTCTCCTAAAACTGCTAAACCTGGACACCCTGTGGTCCTAGGATGCCCTTGGTATCTACTATCGATGCTGTGATAGGGTGTAGAAATGGAGAAATGGTCATTTCTAATGGTTTACATAATCAAACTTTTTCAATATCCCCCCCTGCTCAAACTGTTGTTGAAATACCTTTATGGCTAGAGATTCCTTATGGAGATGAAGATTAAATGTTTCCTTTACTATCACTAGACCAATATAGAGGTCTCCAGGAACAATATGAAGATCACATTTTGCAGCAATTTTATCTGATAGTTCCCACGTTGATTATCCCATTTCATTTAATGGTTATCAACATGCTTTCAATAATGAGTTTCAGGAGACATGCCATCCAACTATATTTGCCTCATTTTCAGCATTAGAAGAATACAATGAACTTACTACTGAACCAATTGAAATCACCGAAGGAAATTTTTTCACATTGGTACATAATTAACTACAGAACAAAAGAAACAATTGTTGAGCATGATTCGAGACAATTTGGGGCCTTCACTTGAGATTATTTGGATATGAAGGGTATACATCCAGACACTTGCATCCATCACATCTACACCAATGATGATATGAGACCCATTCGGCAGCCGCAGAGACTAATGAACCCTACTTTGAGGGGAATTTTCAAAGATGATTACAAAAGTTATTGGTTGCAGGCTTTATCTATCTGATCTCAGACAGTAGATGGGTGTCACCTTTAGTGGTGGTTCTGAAAAAGAATGGTAAATGGTGCATATGTGTTGAAACTGTGAGTTGAACAAAGCCACCTTAAGATATTACTTTCCAGTACTATTTATTGATCAGGTACTTGACACACTCTCCAGTAAGAAATATTTCTCTTTTCTAGATGGATACAGTGGATATAATTAGATAAAAATAGCTGAAAAATACCAAGAGAAGACTACTTTCACTTGCCCTTGGGGCACTTATGCCTATCGTGTCCTTCTCTTTGGCCTTTGCAATGCCCCAACCACTTTTCAGTGAGCTATTCTTGCCATATTTTCTGACCTCATACATGATCGTGTCGAAGTCTATATGGATGACATCACTGTATATGGATATGATTTCCCTTAAGCCTTGGAAAATATGGAAGATGTATTAATTCGATGTCAGGAATCTCATGTAGCCCTTAGTAGTGCTAAATGTAAAATGATGCAGACTCAGGGTCTTGTCTTGGGAAATCATGTCTCATTCCAAGGAATAAAAGTTGATCCAGCTAAAATTGAGGTAATCTCGCACATTCCCATTCCTAGTACGCAAAAAGAGGTAAGAACATTTTTGGGACATGTAGGTTACTACCGTCAATTTATTGAAAATTTTACAAGAATTGCAACACCCTTGTTTAAATTATTAACTAAAGATGATGATTTTGTTTGGAATGATGCATGTCAACAAGATTTTTAGGTATTTAAAGATACATTGTCCACTGCTCTAGTATTAAGGGGACCAAATTGGTCCTTACCATTTCATATTTGCACAGATGCTTCAGATACTACACTTGGAGCAGTTTTGGGACAAAGGGAAGATCACTATCCTTATGCTATTTACTATGTTAGCAAGAATATTTCCCCTGTTGAACCAAACTACACAGTTATCGAAAAATAACGATTAGCAGTTGTCCATGACATTGGTAAATTTAGACATTACATAACCGGTTATGAGACCTTTTTCCATACCGATCATTCTGCCATTAGGTTTTTAATGAAAAAAGCTATCACTAATGGTGGAACTACAATATGGTTACTTCTTTTGCAAGAATTCAATATAATTATGATTGATAGGCCTGGTCGAGATAATTTAGTAGCTTAATTCATGTCTCGAATGAATATTATGTAGTAAAATGCGTCGACTCCTGTGCTAGATGAATTCTTGGATGAAGAATTACTTCCTATATTGACCATTACCCCCTATTTTGCAGATGTTGGAAACTATGTGGTATCAAGAAAGTTGCCCCAGAATCTGTCTCCCAGGGAGAAACACAACATTGTACAACATAGTGCCAATTATGCCAGGATTGATGGAGAATTGTTTTGCACCAGACCTGGTTTGATCATGAGGAGATGCGTGAGGGAAGATGAGATGATGGATGTGTTGAGAGCCTCCCACAATGACCCTTGTGGAGGTCACTTTGCAGATAAAATAAACGAATATAAAGTCCTCTACACCGGATATTATTGGCCCACACTCTTCAAAGTTGCCAAAAGGTTTGTATCTAGTTGTGATGCTTGTCAAAGAATGGGGAGGCCAGTTCCTTCTGATGAGATGACCCTTCAGCCACAGATAGCAATAGAACCTTTCAAGAAATGGGCATTGGATTTCATAGGAACTATCTCTCCCATGTCTAAGAAGAAAAAGTATATTTTAGTTTGCATCGACTATGTTACCAAGTGGGTGGAAGTTAATTCTTTGTATGCTGCAACTGAAAAGGTAGTAGTGGAATTTATTTTTGTATACATCTTCACTATATTTGGAGTACACTGAGAGATTTTCATAGACCAAGGCACACAATTTAAATCTAAATTTTTCAAGGCTCTCAATGAAGAGTATCAAATCAAACGTTGTAAATCTACCCCTTACCACCCCTAAGCCAATGGGTAGGTGGAATCCACAAACAAATTATTAGAATCCATCTTGAAAAAGACCATTCAATTACATCATAGGGATTGGAAAGGCAAGTTGTTAGAGGAATTATGGGCTTACCACATAACTTGGAGGATTGTGACAGGGCACACCCCGTATGAGTTAGTTTATGGAAATCAAGTGCTACTTCCTATTGATTTCCAAGTGAAGACATTTCAGACTGCCACTCAACTTGGAATGAATCTCAATGAAGCCCAAGAGTAAATACTGATGCAATTGAATGAGCTTGATGAGATTAGACAAGATGCATACTACAAAACTACATTGGTGTATGATTAGAGTGCTCATTGGCATGCTAATTTTATTAAGTAGAAGGTATTCCGTCTAGGAGATTGGGCCTTGCTCTACGACAATAAGTTCAAACACTTCAAATGTAAATTATCGACTACATGGTTAGGACCTTATGAAGTAAATGAAGTATTTAATAATGGTTTAGTCCACATTAAAACTATTGATGACAATCAAACTTATTTTTTTTTAAATGGTCACTGACTCAAGATTTATCATCATCTGCTCTCTCGAAAACAAGTTTTGCAGGACGTACGAAGAGATCCAGGAATGTAGCTGGTTCATGAAAATAACCAACCTCTTGCTAGTTCCTCTAGTTGATTATTATATATATATATATACAGGTTGTGGGGAGAACCACCTGAACATATGAAACAATGACAACCCAATGGTTATCATATATATATGATAACCATTGGGTTGTCATTTTTTCATATCTTCGGGTGGTTCTCCCCACAACCCATGTAGAATAAAGGAGAAATATGTCTTGTGTGGGTTTATTCCTTTAGCCAGACTTGACAGATTACTTATGGAAAAGGAGCCCCCTTGGATTCTTATTTTGGATGATTTTAGACTCTCGAAAATTGAAAAATCCTTAGTAGTGACTTATCCATGCTCGTAAAATTTCATGGACTAGTGGTAGCCAAGGGATTCCTTGAGTATAGATTTGTTCTTTTCCAGGCTCAAGGAAACACTTATGGAAAGGAAGGCCCCATATATTCTTCTTCGGGTGATTCAAACTCCCTAAATATGAATACCTTGAGCAATGGATACTTTAGGCTCATTAAAATAATAGAGTAGTAGTAGTTAGGGATCTATTGAGCATAGAATTATTCTTTTCCAGACTCAATAGAATAATTATGGAAAATAAACCCCCGTACAACTTTCTTTCTGTCCATTTCAAGCTCTCTAAATAAGAAATGCCCTAGGAAGTCATTATCCCAGGCCTGAAAAGAACCCACGGGATGATAAACAAGTTCTCATATGAGGCAACAATTAGAACAATAAATGACATTCAACAGAAGAATTTTCTAGATTCTGCGTTTTACATTCTGTACTTAGCAGCTTTTTGTACTCTACTGTGTAAAAATTTACAGTCTCCTATGTACTTCGAGAACAACATTTTTATATATAGCATGCTTGGTACTTATGTCATTATCATAAAAGGATCACTTCATAGCCAGTGCTCAGTTCCAAGGAGTGATCTCTACTACTTAGCATTCTACATGAAACTATGTAAAAAGGAGTTTTACATCATCGTTTTCTATTCAGGGCCTTGCTACTAGATGATCTTCACAAAATCATTACCCTATATCATCATAAGTGGCTCAGTTATGTTTTTAACATTGCTTGAATTTAAACCTGAGTAGTGGAAATGTATGCTATATGTTTTTCACCTCTATCTCTTCTCCTAAATTATAATCATGACCCTATCTTCCCTCCTTACTATTTATCCTATATTCATATGACTCTAATCCTATACTTCCTTCCACAATTCAACCCTCTCACAAAATCACACGCTCCCTCGTCCTCTTCCCATTACCACTCAATAAATATCTGATCGATCATAAATGCTCATGCAAACTATCACTCGAGTTCAACGTCGTCACTCCATATCGGTTACATGTAAGCCATTATTATCATTTCATTTCAAATTCCATGTTTCCCTTAACCTCTAATGATTAACTATATGATGTAACTCTACTACACAAACAAACCAATGATATTTCCCACATCAGTAAAATATGCTCTGAATTAATCATAAGAGAAAATAGGCAACTTCCATGACCGAACTGTGCTTATTACATCCTTGAGGCATGAATCTGATTGCACTTCGAGACTTTGGGAATCATTTGAACGGGGGATTGAGAAGTTGATAGAGGAAGAAAGTGCATTTTTAGTCAACTGCAGAGCAAGTTGACATGGGAGCCGACTTCCATGACCCTACAATTGGCCAATTCGTGGGAAGCCCCGAATATCAACACTACAAAGGCGTGGTGGAGGAGCGAGGTTGGTTAACTATTCGGCAAAAAATTCAAGGTTACAATGATAAGGTTTCTCTAGCATTCACCCAACATTTTGACAGGGAACAAGTTGAAATCGGGAATTTAAGTTTCAAAATTACTGAGGATTCATTGAGCAGGGCGATAGGACTACCTGCAGAGGGTGAGCCATTCTTCAAAGGTAGGTAGCTCAATATTCCAAATTGTGCCATGTTATTGAATCCACCGTATCGATAAATTAGTTGGGAAAAGGGAGTATTGCACAGTTGTGCGGAAGACCAGTGGCACCCTTTAATAATAATATTGTAGCGCTTCCTCACCTATGAAGGAAGGTATGCGGTTGTCTTTATGTATCATATTCGCTTGTTAACGCATTTCACCGAGAATAACTGAATAAAATTTTTTCATTTCTTAAATTTGAGTCTACATAAGATGGTCAGGGGAGTACAGTCTTAAATTAGAAGGCCCAAGACGACTTTGTATCACAACAAACTCGTCAAGATCATCGTCATTGCTGAACTATGGAGGCAAAATAAATCATGGGAGGATTTCTTGATGGAAAATTTTCTGGGAGAGGAAACCCCAATCAATGGATGAAAAAATTTAGTGAGCCAATCCTTGAATCAGAAAACTGCAACCCGTGCCTAGTTCCGAAGAAACCCCTATCGCTCCTACTGATTCTACAACCCATTCCTCTCCTATTGCCCCTACCGATAAAACTCCTCAGGATGTAGGCCCCTCTTTGAAACATAAAGAGACTGAGATTTCTTTGAAGCACCCAAAAAGAAAGAAGAAAAAAGGAAAAAGTCATAGGGCTGAGATAAACCAACCTGAGCTAAGCCCTGTAGTGAAGGAAAAAGGCGAGGAGCCTCAGATGAAGACCCCCAAGGTTAATGATGGCATTAAATAAAAAAAAAATGTAAAAGGACCCTATTCCCTACCCATAAGCCTTCGACTCTCACAGTAGAGACCTCTGCTCAAGGTCGTCATAGAACTCACAGTATGGCCAAGACTTGACCACCTGTGCCCCCGATTGCAAGTCCCAAACATATGGATGCTCCATCATCTCCTGATTCCAATACCAAGAACTTTGAGTTGCTCTCTAAAAAATCACCCATGCCCGTATCCGAAGCAGACATTCCAGTGGATATTTTTCATGACCTGGAGACATCGTCCCCTGTCCAGCCTTCATCAAGCAGAAGTGTTACGAAGGCACATCAACAGGTTTCTTCATTGAGGAGAAGCATTAGAAACACACTCAGAGGTAGTGCCTCCCAAAAATCCATAGCACCTGCAAAAAATCCAACTCTTGATGAGGAGGTGAACCTTTGTTGGAAATACTGAGAGGGGGGGGTGAATCAGTATTCCTTCCAATTAGAGAATTAGTTAATATTCAATTATTATCAGTGTTTGTACAATTATAGAAGAAAACAAGAGGAACACAAATGCACATAGTTTTTAAGGTGGAAACCCACTCCAGGACAAAAACCACCTAATGCTTTTCTAATAATTCTTTAATATTTAACTCCAATTGAAAATAAAGCTCCAACTTCCTAGAATCTAGAAAAGCATTCTTCTCCAGCTCCCACTGGATGGACACTCCAATGCCTGAGATTCTTTAGTAGTCAACTGAACGGATGCCCCAACACCCAATGAGCTAAAACTCACCCTAGCACCACCCTAGCACCCTAGAGAAGAATAAAAGAAGAATGGACTCCCGTACTAGGGAAAATGGTTCACTTTACAATGATATAGAATGATGTAGAAGAAGAATATATACTAGACCATAACCCCAACTTTGACACAACCACCTAATGATGATCCTAGACCTCCCAACACTACCTCTTCAACCCTTGGTAGATAGACACTAGTACAATTTTTACAATAATGTATTTACAATGACTTGGTACAATGATACCTTTACAATGATTGTATGCAGTGCTGCCCACTTGAAGACTTCATATGATGAACTTCTTACTGCTGTTATGCACCTTGGTTGCTACTATTGTCATCCTACCCTCTGCTGCACTTTGCTTTGCTTTGCTGTCATAGAAATTTTGGTCCTTTGCAACCCTTGACAACATATGATCTAGCTTTTTCTTGCCTTCTAGGAGCTCGATATTGAATCTGGTGTATCTATGTTATTTTAGATCCTCAATATCTGATTTTCTATCCTATAGTAGTCCTCTGAGTCATATTTCCAATGCCATAGGTCTGACCCAATTTGGATTCTTCAAGAGATACTTATACCCAATCTCTCTGATATATTATGGAGACTGTTTTAATAGAGTGCACTTGTACGGCGTGCCATGTGTCACTTGTTTTCTTCCTTTGGCTACGAAATTGATAGGTGAAAACTAAATGCGTACAATCTCTACTAATTTTCACAAATTAATCATTCAGAAATGACGATTTTACCACGGTCACTTCTTTAAGATGAATTTCAGGAGCCTGCAAAAACCCTGACTTCCACAGATCATATCTCCAAAAATATTACGCACCTTGATCTGAAATTCTTAGAGCAGCATCCTCAGGATTTTGGCTTCTCTCATAAAAATTTCAGTTTCTGAACCTTCGTAGAAACAAATTTAGAGCGAAAATTCCACGATGACTTGTTTCAGATAGTGAAATCCCTTGCCTAAGGAGGAAATGAAGATCAAAATTTATATAAATGCTTAGGTTGAGAGGGGCTTAAACAAGTGAATGTAAGAGGGATTTTAGGAGCTTAAAAATATTAATTATGACTTTTCAATGACCCATGCCCCAACCCCATGGGGTTTTAGCCCACTAACTGGGGGTACAAACTTCAAACATGAATATCTCTCAAACCGTGAAGAATTACATGGCGTGCCATATATCAACGGAAACATCTCGACAAGTAGAAACCATCAAAATAATTATTGACCCAGAATAGATTAATTTGGTAGGTCAAAAATCCCATGCAATATTGGGTTAGCCCCTGGTGTTGCTTGGGTTGACGTCAATGACAACTGCTGATCAACAATCTCCCCCTTTGGCATTGATGGCAACACAAGTACTCCCCCTGCGATCATGACACCTCTTCCTACAACATTCTCTCCCCATTTGACATCAATGGCAAAGGGTAACTCCCCTTGAAACACAACCATCCTGCGGACCTGTACACACTTCCACTCCCCCTGACACACAACCATCCTATGGACTTGTACACACTTCCACTCCCCCTTTATATTTTGAATAAGGAAAATGTAATGAGAACTTGGGAGAATCCCAAGCTTCTGGCGAAGATATTCCAATGCTTCATGAGTACTCTCACGATCATCAACACTTCCTACCCAATATGCATATGTAAAGGAATGAATAATGAGATTTTTACCTTTGGGATACCACAAGCCATATTCTGTTGTTCCCTTTAGATATCGAATAATTCTTTTGATGGCAATAATATGTAATTCTTTTGGTGCTGCTTGGAATCTTGCTACTTGTCCAACTGCTTGCATAACATTTGGCCGGGAGGCTGTTACATATAAAAGACTACCAATCATAGATCTGTACATCCTTTGATCCACATCCTTAGATGAGTAGTATATGCTCAATTTGCAACCTGTTACCATTGGAGTAAGGATGGGTTTGCAATATTCCATTTTAAATTTCTTCAGCATTTCCTTGATATACTTGGCTTGACATATAAATATTCCTTTCTCTTGCTGAGATATTTGAAGCCCTAAGAAGTATGTCAGCTCACCAAGTAAACACATCTCGAAATCACTTTGCACCTTTGTAGAAAACTTCTTACTTAGTCAATCATCATTGCTACCAATTATTGTATCATCCTCTTTAGCTATTAGACATGCTTTACTTGCTTCATCCATAACATATATGTTGTTTGGAGCTTGACTTGCTGTAGCCACAATTTCACCATACACGCCTTTCTTGATTTTACTTTTCGTGGAGTTGAATAGTATTGTGTATCCTTGATCACACATTTTTCCAACACTAAGAAGATTGTGATTCATGTTTTCAGCCAATAGAACATTCTTGGCTAGAGCATCTTTGCTTCTGAGAGTGACAATACTTGATCCTATAACATTTGAAGATCCATCATTTCCAAAGGACATGGTTCCATCCTTCTTCTCTTTCAGAGATACAAATTTACTTCTATCTCCAGTCATATGCATTGAGCAACCGCTATCAACATACCACACATCTTTTTTCTTTTGAGCCTTGAAAGCGAGAGCACAATTATCATTCTTCTTCTTCTTCCATGTTCATTCGTTTTGTGGCTTCGAAGATTCTTCTGGAGGATTTTCAAGTCTGCAGTCTTTGGCTATGTGTCCAAAGTTTCGACATTTGTAACATTCAATATTATTTCTTAAATGTTCAAATCTATTGATGTTTCGCTGAGCCCTGGGAGGTTCATATTTGAGAGATCTCCTGGAATTGTATTCGTTCCTAGGGTACGTGCGACATTCTACAGCTTTATGACCAAATTTTCCACATGAATAACAGTAGCCATAAAAAATATGTTGGTACTTGGATGGAAATTTTCGTCGAGGAATTGTCTTCCAAGGCTGTTCTTGCGAATCTTGTCCAATGAAGTCTACATGCATGTCAGATCTCATAGGTTCATTGTATTTTGTTGTAGAAGGTCCTGCTTCTTCTTCTTTGTAACCAATGCTAGTTTTGTCGTTGTAAGATCATTGATTGTTGATGAGTTCTTCCAATGCCCTTGAGCTGTTGGCATAGTTTTGGATAGTTTTTCCTTTCTTCACTTCCTTACGCAGCGAGACTACTTCGGCTTCTAATTCTTCCCTTTCTTGGTTGCTTTCTTCCAACTTCTTTTGAAGTGACTCTTCAATGCATTTGTGTTCTTCAACTTCAATTTTGAGACCTTGAACTTGTTCTTCAATAGTTTTGGAACAGATCTTCTCCGCCTTGAGATCTTTTATAAGCTTGATTGCTTCCTCATAAAATTCTTCTATGGTACATACTTCTTCTTCATTGTTTGATACCTCTTTTTTATTGTGCTTGGCCATAAAAAATACTCTCTCATTGGCTTCTTCTTCACTGTCATTGTCTTCATCGGATGATGAGCTATCTTCTTTAGAGAGAAAGTTCCTTTTGGATCCTTGCTTGTTGAATTTCTTAAAGCCTTTATCTCCTTTTGAGTTGCCATTACATCTGTTTGGACATTTTGCTGCAAAATTCCCAACCTCATTACAGCTGAAACATATCAATGGAAGTTTACCTTTGAATTTTCCCTTACCAATTTTTAGTTTTCTCGTGAAGTAAGCATATTCTTCATCTGAAAGAACTTCTTCATCATCTCCCTTTTCTTCACACTTGCAGGTGCATGTATTTTCAATTGAAGGTTTTTTATCCTTATTGGTTTTCTTAGATGCAACGAATGCAGTTTCTAGATGGGAAGTACCCTTTTCTTCATCAAGTCTCAAATCATATGCTATGAGAACTCCATGTAATTCCTCTTTGATGAGTTTGTCAAGATTTTCACTGTATTCTAAGATCGATACCTTTGGGTTGAATCTCCCTGGTAACATTCTAAGAATCTTTCGTATAATAGTCTTCTCGTCAACTGGCTCTCCCAATCCTTCTAGAGTATTGGTTATTTCATCAACGTATTGGAAGTATGCAGCAATGTTGCAATCTTCTTTCATTCTGAGTTGCTCAAATTTTTCTCTATAGATTTGAAGCTTTGCTCCTTTGACATTTGAGTCACTTGCATATATATTATCAAGCTTGTCCCATACATTTTTGGCAGTTTTACAACCCAACACCTTATGATAAGTAGATTCAATAAGTCCACTGATAATAATATTCTTTTCTTTTGCACCATTTACCAAATTCTTCTTACCTTGTTCATCCGTAGTTGATGTAAATCCATTTTGAACAGTGTCCCATACTTCGTAACCTTGCGCCAAGAGATAGATCTCAATTCTTCCTTTCCAGAGTGCATAATTATTTTCATTGAATAGAAGTACACCATTCTTGGTATGCTCCATGACCTCCTTCCAGTTGTTAAACTACTATTGAAGGAACCAAGCTCTGATACCAATTGTTGGAAATACTGAGAGGGGGGGGGTGGTGAATCAATATTCCTTTCAATTAGAGCATTAGTTAATCTTCAATTATTATCAGTGTTTGTACAATGATAGAAAAAAACAAGAGGAACACAAATGCACACAGTTTTTAAGGTGGAAACCCACTTCGGGACAAAAACCACCTAATGCTTTTCTAATAATTCTTTAATATTCAACTCTAATTGAAAATAAAGCTCCAACTTCCTAGAATCTAGAAAAGCATTCTTCTCCAGCTCCCACTGGATGGACACTCCAATGCCCGAGATTCTTTAGTAGTCAACTGAACGGATGCCCCAACACCCAATGAGCTACAACTCACCCTAGCACCACCCTACCACCCTATAGAAGAATAAAAGAAGAATGGACTCCCGTACCAGGGAAAATGGTCCACTTTATAATGATATAGAATGATGTAGAAGAAGAATATATACTAGACCATAACCCCAACTTTGACACAACCACCTAATGATGATCCTAGACCTCCCAACACTGCCTCTTCAACCCTTGGCAGATAGACACTAGTACAATATTTACAATAATGTATTTACAATGACTTAGTACAAAGATACCTTTACAATGATTGTATGCGGTGCTGCCCACTTGAAGACTTCATATGATGAAATTCTTGCTGTTGTTATGCACCTTGGTTGTTGCTCTTGTCATGCTACCCTCTGCTGCACCTTTCTTTGCTTTTCTGCCATAGAAAGTCTATTCCTTTGCAACCCTTGACAACACATGATCTAGCTTTTTCTTGCCTTCTAGGAGCTCGATATTGAATCTAGTGTACCTCTGTTATTTTAGATCCTCAATATCTAATTTTCAGTCCTATAGTATTCCTCTAACTTTTGTTTCCAATTCCACAGGTCTGACCAAATTTGGATTCTTCAAGAGAGAGTTATACCCAATCTCTCACAATGCCCTAATTATGGACTGTTTCAGTAGAGCGCAGTTGTACGTCATGCCACGTGTCACTGTTTCTTCATTTGGCTCTAAAACTAATAGAGAAACAACTACAGACTGTGAACTATCTTCCACTTTTTACAGAATTTCAATCTGATACTCAGAGAGAGAGTTATGAAGATTATACCAAGGTCACTTATTTAAGATGAATTTTAGGAGCCTGCAAAAACCATGACTTCCACAGATCATATCTCAAAAAATATTGCGCAACTTGACCTGAAATTTTTACAGCAGCTTCCCTCGGATTTCAGCTTCACCTCATAAAAATTTCAGCTTCTGAACCTTCGTAGAAAAAAATTTAGAGTGAAAATTCCACGATGACCTGTTTCATATGGTGAAATCCCTTGCCTAAGGAGGAAATGAAGATCACAATTTATATAAATGCTTAAGTTGAGAGTGGATTCAACAAGTGAACATGGGAGGGAGTTTAGGAGCTTAAAAAATATTAATTATGACTTTTCAATGACCCATGCCCCAACCCCATGTGGTTTTAGCCCACTAACTGGTGGTACAAACTTCAAACATGAATATCTCTCAAACCGTGAAGAATTACATGGCATGCCATATATCAATGGAAACATCTCGACAAGTAGAAACCATCAAAAGAATTATTGACCTAGAATATATTAATTTGGTAGGTCAAAAATCCCATGCAATATTGGGTTAGCCCCTAGTACTACTTAGGTTGACATCAATCACAACTACTGATCAACAACCTTAAGATCTGACTGGTCATGCTACATAAAAAAATTGGTAAGCTTCTAGAACAAGCCAACAAATATAAAGTCTTGTTTGACTATGTAAATGAATTCAATAAGAAACTTGGGGACACTAACCTTCTATTGTTTACCGGTAATGATGACTTGAAGAGGAAGACTAAACAGTTATTGCATTGGAAGGATTACAAGTTCAAGCCCACTAAGAAATTAAGCGCATAGGGATTGGCCCTGCAGTTCAAGAAGTGTTATGCTCCCGTGAAACTTGGAATATAAGTTCTGATCAAGACTGCTAGTCTTTGACCAAGGCTCTTTTGATTTTTCACCCCTTTTTTTTGGCAGACTGTAGTAGATGCATGAGGACATGCATCCAAATCGGCCTAGGGGAATGTTGGCGCGTTGTTTTGTCCCTAATTTTACCATTTATCACTTCCATTCTTCCTTATTTTTTCATGAAAATACTCTTTTACTTACCCTCTTATCACTATCATTGCCCTAAAACCTCACTAAAACCATACTTGAGGTAAATGCATTACATTAGTATCACTTTTCTATTTTGTGATTAAATATTGAGTAATTTAAGTTGAATGCCTAATGAGCTAACTAATTATTATGGGCTAGATGTGGAAGGATGCAACAACATGATCAAGACAACTACAAATGGAAGGCATGCTTGTTAACAAGCCTTCCTTACCATTTCCGTACTCAACAACTCAGTTCCTAATTTGTACTCAACATCAAGGAGACCTGATTGACTCTTTCTATGGCTTCCTCGCTTCTAGAGATTGAACTTCAAAACTGAGATTTTGACCAAGCTAAGCTCGATGAAGAAGATTCTCTATATGTTCATTGTAACAGTACCATGCCAATGTTGGCATTTCTTGGAACCGTTATGCTAAGATGAGTGAAATCATTTAAGTGATCAGATAGTATTGATTCTCTGAGTTGTCATGTATGGACTTATAACTATTTTGTAAATGCATCGTTGCCTATAAAAGGGCTAGGATTGTAATAAGCTAATTATTCATGAGTGCAAAACATTGAATTATCAAAGTGTTTTTCAGACATTTCTATCTGTTATTAAAGGCTGTGTTTCGATTAATAGAGCATCGATATGGTTTGAATCGGATTGTTCTGAGTTCTAGATTGATTGTGAGTTTTTAATTTGAATGTTTTAAATATCTCCTTTACTGTAATCTTTTAAAGCTTACCTACGTGTGACTGGGCCAACCATCATCTAGGAAAAATCTTCTTTGTTAGATCGTAGGCATCTAAGTGTGTGCTAGCTTGTTGCATTCATTTTCATTCAGTCATTCGTGAATTCGATCAAGTTTCTTACACAACTGTGTGATATGTTTTATTTAATTTCAGAGTGTCCATGATATTTTTAAGCCTCACATTTATTGATTTATAACGAATTTATAAATTTCCTGTTGTGATATGGACTATGCGTGAATCTCAAATGTAGAGCTATGCTTTGTTCCTCAGCAAAAACACTAAGTCTCTTTTGGTTTTCGATAGGATAGTTACACGCATTAGCTCATGCTGGCGATTGTGAATGAATTTCCCCTTGAATACATCGAATACATTGACTTGTGAATTGTTGTATGAATTAAGCTTCAATTCGAGTTGTGTGAAGAATATGTCTTTGTATCATGCTTGAAGCATTCCGATTCTAGTCTAAAATCGTGACTTTAAAGACCGAGTGTGATTATTGTGTGTTCATTTTTTAGTATCCATAAGTTAAAATAGCATAACAGTGAGTGAAGGTAGGTAGTTTTTTCAATTGAATAACATATTTCATTGTTGTTTCAAAATTGATAGTTATATTTAAGCTTCGATTAGGTTGTGTGATTCCTTTTAGAACATTGATATTTTTCTGAAGAGCTTCTCGGATTATCCATAGTATCAAGAAACATTTGTCGACGTTTCGAATCCCAAGGAGTGGTTTCATTAAGTACAATAGCTTAATTTCAAGAAGTATTGAGTGATTAGTTAAATTTAAGATTTGTTTCTAGGATTGAATTAGACAGTGAAATAATTAGGTTCTCATCCCAGCATTACTTGAAACTGTGTAATTCATGTTTACTATTTCCATGCCATTTGGGATTGGGTGTGTTAGTGTCATTTTTTGCATCATGCCACTAATGATCAAATATACTCTTATCATGTCAGATTAGGGTCCCATTTTCAAATTTTTGTCATTCCATTAGGTCATCATGCAAAAATTTGGTCTCTGGATGTAGATCTATGTATGATCTCACTCCTTTCAAAATTTTATTACTTGTTGGCTAATTTCACCTCAATTAGGGGAATTTTGAGGTCTAAAATGGGCCTCCTAAGGAAATTATAAAATAATAGTGGGAATAATAAAATAATATTTGATGACCTCATCAAATTTTAGAGGGAAAAAATAAAAAACTACTTTTTCAATTCGTATTTTCAACTTATTTCCCAATTGTTTTGCTCAAATGTCAAGCAAGAGTACTCGCTGGATGAAAAATTTAATTCCTCATCCAGGGAGTACACATGTTACATACTTTTGATGGACCCTACTACACGAAAAATGAGAAATACATGAAAAACATGATTGTAATCACGTTTTTTCATGTATTTCTCATTTTTCGCATAGCAGGGTCCATCGAAAGTATGCAACATGGGTAATCCTTGGATGAGGAATTAAATTTTGCATACAACGAGTACTCCCGCTCAAAATTTGAGTAAAAAATTTGGGAGATAAGTTGAAAATATGAGTTGAAAAAGTAGTTTTATTATTTTATTATTTTTTAATATTTTTGCCCTTTTACTTAAAAAATGGTGAATCATCCCCCATGGTTGACATCATCATCTTGAATCCTATTGGTTCTTATAAATTTTATTTTGGTTGTACATTTTTCTTAGGAGGCCCATTTTCGACCTCAAAATTCCCCTAATGTTTGCTGAGTGTACCATTAGTCATGAGTTGTCATCAACATTACATTCATTTTCTTCATGATTTCATTCAGTCAGAGTCTCCATTAGGTCATAAGGTTTCCAAGGTCATAAAATCATGAATTCATGCATAAAGTCCAGAAAGTGGAGTGAAAATAAAGAAATTTCATCAGTAAATTTGATTTCAAAGAAAATGTATTTTTATGTTCCTAATTTGTAATAAGTTCAGAGTTCCAAGTAGCTGCAACACTCAAAGTTCCATTAGCAAATGAGAAAGTTACAAAAATCCATCAATGTTCCTAAGCCATCAAAATATGAAGTTCAAATATCAAATTGAAAATTTAAAGCTAAAAGGAAATGTAAAATTGATTTTGAGAAAAGGAAATGTGGGTCCAAGTCCATTTAATGATATTTATTCAAGTATAAAAGGCCCTCAAAGAAAAAAAAAAGTCATTCATTTTCATTCTCAAGCATCGAGCTCTCAGCCTCTCCAAGAAAAAAATCAAATTTTCCTTCAAAAAACCGAGTTCCAACTCCTTCCCTGTGCTTTTTCCATAGGCCTTGCACTTTTTGCAGAGGCCACATTGTGCTTTTCAAAAGCACGCTTCGCTTTTTGTAGGGCTTAGCCATGCCTTTCTTCAGCTCATTGCGCTTTTTGCAGAAGAGGGCCACAACTTGAAAGCTTGTATAAAAAGGTTCTAAGCTACAAAAAAGGGTTTCTACACTGATTTACAAGTAATTCACATCTTCACAACCCCTCCTTTTAGCTTATGGTGCTAAATTTATGTTGCAAACCCTCATTTCCCTCCATGCCATATTCTATGTAATTAAACCCTATTTTTTCAATTTGTAAGCTTAATTTTATTTTCCCTACACCCATATACCTCTCTTACACCCTAATTCACTCCCCACTACCCTTACATCCCCTCATTTCCCATTCCCAAGCTATATACCTTAAAACCTTACCCCATACGCTGCGCATTTCTAGGCAGCTAGACTACCTCCCTGTATTTGAATTTCCTACCCCATCTCCCTTACCATTTCAACCCCCCATCACTTCCCTAAGCTTCCTAACTCCCTTACACACTTCCCCAAATTTTCCCTCACTTATCCCAACTCTCTAAACCTATAATATTACTCCCCTTCCCCTTCTTCCCTAGGGTTTGTACGCAAAACTGAACATAATGGAGGAGGAGAGAAACATCATGGAGGAGGAAAGAACCACCACAGAAGAAGAGAAGAAGACATACAATAAAGGAGGGAGAATATTGAGACTAGAGCCATTAGACACTAGGGAATTGATGCCATCACCCTTAGCAGTGAAATATTTCCATCATGTAGTTTGCTTAAGTTTCATGAGATGGTCCAAAGAGTGCAGAGCCATCCTACTTTGACCAGGATTTTCATTACCAACCTAAAAAAATACCAAGTGACCATGGCAGGCATGACATTCACTATTTCTATAGACATCATTGCAAAAACATCTTGGATACCCAATGTAGGTGAAAAGTGGTTCAAAAATAAATATTTGGATGCCCAACTATATGAACCTTACCTCAAAGCACCATATAAGGAAAACATCAAGAGAATGTTTCCTTTTGGTCAGTTGTTGAATAGGTTTTCTTCCATGATGAAGATCATCATGAAATATTTCACTTGTGAGGGAAAATTCTCCAGGTTGTACAACTATCACATCAGGTTTCTCATGCATTTCACTAGGGTGAAATTGCTCAACCTTCCCTATTATTTATATATAAGCATTGACAAGATGGCCTACATAGTGCAAAAAAGAGAGTATCAGCGTCAAATGAATAACCTCTTCCATCATTCACTCATTAAAATGATTGTCCTTCACCACCTCAAGCAACTGAACATTTCTTGGGAGACTTTCATTGAGGTAAATGTCTTCACTACACTACCAAATCAGCCTGTTAGGCCTATTCCACCACCATCATCAGTTTCTCACAAGAAAATTAGGTTATCTAGGAGGGCTGCAGTGAAGAAAACCAAAGAGGTCAAAGAGGTCAAAACCTACCAGAGAGGACCTTGGCAAGTGTTTTCTCCACAGATTGTGGAAGGGGCCCTTCCTTCTACATCAACAAAATAGGGATATCATCGACAACAAGAGGCAGTTGTTCAAGAGAAGGAAGATCTTCATCATGAGGAAGAAAAAGAGTTTGAAATGGTAGAATTGGATGTACAATATGATCATCAAACCTCAAACCTAGTCATAAAAGAGAAAGATGCTAAAATCAGAGAGCTGCAAGATAGTTTGGCAAGGGCACAATTTGTCATCTCCTTCCTTGCACAAGAAAACAAGCTGTTAAGTGACAAAAAAGTACTCTTGGAAATGGAGTTGTTGAAGGCCAAGAGGAAAGATACCAAAGGCAAAGAAGTGATGGCACATGATGAGTCTGATCATGATGAGGCTCAGATCACTAAGAAGAGACCAAAAAAAAGAGGTCTTAAGACAGCATTAGAACATGAAAAACATGAGGCAGAAGAACTCACCTTTGAGGAGAGAATTTCAAGAGAAATCAATGATGACAAAGAAGTTTGAATTGATAGAGTGAACATACACCTTGAGAAGCTCCTTCATAAGGCCAACAAGGACAATCAGATGTTGAGACACATGGTTGACTGCTACAACACCAGAAACAAGATTTGTAATATCAGGATTAAGTAAGTGAAGGACAAACTCAAGGAAACCCTAATCAACTAAAAGGAGAAGGGAAAACTTGAGTTACTTGTTAATGCCTCCTTGGTAGCTTGAGATAATTCATCAGCACTTCATCCAGTAATTTTGAAGTTTTTTGGGCAAGTTTTGTGTTTTTTGAGCATTTTGGTAAAATTTAACAGACTTTTTTCAGAGTCATCCTGCAAAAAGTGTAGTGTGGGCTACACTGCGCTTTTTGTGAAGGCCTCCACATGCTAAAAAATCTACATATATGCCTATAAAATGGTGTATACATCAACTTTTGACTATTATCACTCTAGAAAATGAGCTTTTGATAGGTGGAAAAGGCCAAAAACCTCCTAAAAGACACCCTTTTGCCTCCTTTTTCAGCCTTACACAGCGTTTTTTGACTAGTCTTGGGAGTTTGCATGTTTTAGGAGCTTCACTCCATCATTTTTAGAGATTGAGAAATTTTTTTATAACTATACTAGAAGATATTTCCAATGAGCCATCTTGGGCCCAATTTGGATTTAAATAAGTCACTTAAAAGTGGATTTGAAGGCCCATGTTGTGCTTCTTACCAGACATGTTTTTATTTTTACAGTCAGCTGATTTTTTCAGAATTTTCAAATTTTCTCAATTATTGATGGATTCTAAGGAGATTTATTGATGTATTTGTAAAATTAAATGTAATTATGTCTTTTCTAGTTACTAGAGGTAGATACATAAAGTAAATATGTAATTTTGGGTCAAGGGAATCAGTTTCAAAGATAGGGATGAGTTTGTTGACCTCCCTAGTCATTAGGATTCCAGTTGAGGACTTTTGGGATCAGCTCCACAAGTCATGGATTTGACCCCTGAGAGTGGGATAAGCAGTGTTTGGTCTATATCTTTCATTTCCTCTTTCGTTTCAAGGGTTGGATGTTGTGTAATTGAACTTTGAACATGTTGAGGCCTCAAAATTCGCTACAACAACATGGGAGATGACCACCCGATCCGGACCTTAAAGCAGTTCCTTTTCCATTTGGAATGGTGGCTTCGACTGGTTTAAATAGGTCTATTTACCTTCTCTCAATCTCCATTGGCTTAAAATATTGCTTTTGTCTACCAGTGAGAAAGAGACATCGGATCATTTCTCTTGTTGATCGGGCAAGAAAGTGATCCTTAAGCTAATTTGGGCTTAGCCAGGCCAAAACTAAAGTTTTGCCTCTTTGGGAAGAGGACTTTTATGAGATGTAGAATTTAATCTAAATGCAATATTATTCTAAAATGCAAGCAAAAGAAAATTATTTTAATCCTATCGCAATTAGGCAGATACAGATCTATCCCAACTGAGAGCAAGATATTTTAAATAATTGAGATTTAAATATGTTTCTTTTAAATGAATATCAAGCTAACGAAATAGTTCAATTAACTAACATTGTGATACCAAACACATCCTACCTAGAGACCTCTTAACTGAAATAATCAGTCAACAACATTAAGGAAGTAGCTCTCAAAATGATATTGATCATTTAATCAGTAACTTGAATAATTAAACAATGAAATGGGGAAATAGTTCACAACATATCACTATTCAATAAATCAATTTCATAAGACAAATTTATGAGTAAATAGTTACTCAGAAATCATAATTCAATCCTAAGAGTAGAGACAAATAATAACATAAATTGAGGCAAATTACTCATGCCGATAGAAGTGCACAAGTATGCGAGTAAATTGACACATTCATGTTATAATATGAAACCAACATTTAAAATAATTATATTATAAATACCAATTTATTAAGTCCATTTCTCCAACTTCGATCTCTAATAGTCTTTTACAATGCCTGAACTTCTGCTTTCAAAATCTGAGCTACATTAGTGCAAGACTTTGTTCCTTATACACAACTCAGAATGTAAAAGAAAAACCTCAATAATCTTCAGATCTGAGATTCCTCTCCTCTCACTTTACACCTGTAAATCCTCTAAACAATAGTGCCATCAAGAATTTCAGAATTGCAGAGGAGAGAAGCCTTTATTACATTTTGCAATCTGCTATTTATAATATTTACAAAAGGATTTCTTCATAAGAAATTTTGTTTGAAGAGTGGGTTTTCTCAATCAATTTTTATTGGTTCAAATAATATTATTCAATTTCTGGAGCCTTCTCATTGATTCAGAGCTTCTTCTTCTCATCTGTTCAATTGTTTTCCTGCAAAAACAAATAAAATTAAAATTAACAGGTAAAAATAAATCAAAATGAAAAATCTAGAAATTAAAATAATTCCAATCAAAACTTAATTAAATAAATAATTGAAAAATGAAATATAAGCTTTATTTTGATTTCTGTGTTGATATAATTAGCAAAGGATATCATTTATGAATGGATCTGTATTTAGAAAAAGTTATGGGCAAAATAAAATGCAGAAAATAAAACCCAGAAAATTTATTTTGTTGAAAATTCGGAGCATGATCTTCTGCTGAATTTTATACCCAATAAATGATCAGATCTAGAAATGAAACAACTTCAGAAATGTTTTTCATGATCTTATCTATCTAATGAGCCGTCCTGGCCTCATTTTTCCAAGTAAAACTCCATTTATGATCTTCTAAAGTTGGTGTATTAAAATTGCCATAAATCTGGAATTTTCTGTTGCTTGGGCTAAAAATCAGAATTTTTAAATTAAATTCTAATCTTATATTAGATTATTATTATTAATTTGTTAATTATAATTAATTATAATTATGTTATTAATCTCAATTTACTATAAACATAAATAAATTAATAAAAATAAATGATTTAAAATTTATTTAAAATATAAATATATTATATTAATATTATAATTTATTTATATTAAAATTATAATAAAATATTATAATTAAAATATAAAATTATAATAAAAATATAATATTTATTATATATTTTAATTAAAAACCAAACATCCACATGAGAGAGAAAGACAAGGGAGGAGGAGAGGTGAGTGAATGGGAATTATAAGGGATAAGGAGAGTCAGGTGGAGCGTGAGGTGAGGTAAGCATGAGGTAGGAGAGGTGAGGTGGAGGGTGAATGAGGTGAGGGTGAGGTCATGGGAGTTATAAAGAGAATGAAAAAAACTTTTCATAAAACTTAAAAGTCCATCGTATAACCAAATCGCATCGGAGTTTCGACATTTTTTAAATATATGCGTAAAAACAAATATTTGTTATTTGCGATATGCGATTTGCGATATATCGCAATCGCAATATTGCATCACATATTTTATTTTGGTTTTTTTTTTTAAATCGGGATTTTTCAAAAAAATAAGTGTGGTGAGAAGTGGGGCCTACGTGGGATTAACCATCCTACATTTTGGACTATAGCCACTTTGAAATTTTGGAATTTTGGTTTTGGCAATTTGCTTTAAAATAACAAGTTGGAGTAAATTACCAAGATCCTGAAATGTATTTTCCTCTATTGTTCAATTTAGCTCGGTCATTTTGTAGGACCGTTAGTAAAAAAATGGAAACAAAATAGTAAAAATTAACTAAAAGTTAATATTTACAATGAATACTATTTTAACTAAGAAAAATGAAATATTGGTACATTTTATACATTTTTTTAGCCCAAGTAAGAAAATGAACAAACTTCAAAAGATTGCCATTTACAAACCGGTTGATCTAATGAAGTGAAACAAGTATCGTTGGAAAGCTTGTGAAAAAACGGATTTAATAAAGCAATCAAAACAAAATTCCGAGGAAGATGAAAAAATGACAAAAATGTAGGATAATTAAATTTAATGAAAACTCTAAAAGATGTTTAGCCAAAAATTTTGTAGAAAGGGTCCCCATTATTTGAAGTGCACAAGTAAAAAATGGGGGGGTTGTGTTTTACCACAACAAAACACTAGTGTTATAAAAAAAAAATTGGCAAGAAATAATAGACAAAGTTGCAGCTATTTTGGTGGGATTCTTGTGGTAATGTGTTTTACTATATTTTCCTCTTATGTTTACATATGTTTGAGTGTATTATGCTTTCCATATTCATGCCATCTCGGAATGGAAATGATTCCTAAGTTAGATAGACATAATTCATTACTTGATGCTCTATTTTGGAAGAATTATTACGGTTTTGTTTCATTTTCTTCTGATTGAAACAAATTCATGATTTCCATGCTCTTTTTAAAAACCCTAGCAGTATCTCATACTCATCCTGATACCTGAATGTGCTAAAGTGTGTGTCTACCTTTTTCCATCAGATCTCTGCAATTTTGATCCTTTTTTTCCCTGACCTAGTTCTTCCCTGACCTATTTCACCATCCAACACTCAAAATCAATCAACCAAACCCTAATGGTACTATACCTAGCCTAAAATCCTTATTATCTAGTCATATTGACTGTGATCTCTTGGAGAGAGCCCTCTCCTGCCTATTAGGTCTAGCTACTTGGAAAAATATTGGTCTATGGTTACCTTTGCTGGTCTCCTTCTTAGCCTTCGGAGATCAGGTGGCGTGAAAATAGAGTGAAGAGTTATTTAAAAGCTGTGTGATTTGTTCTGTTTCCAGTTTGATTCGGGTGAATTAGTCAAGTTAAGTACAATACTAGAAGCAATGTTATTTTATTTAGTTTGATTTCATCCAAAACAAAGTAATTCAATCTAGTAGCATATGGTAATTGTGTTGGCATGTGTTGTCCTTGATGGCAACCTACTTGATGAAATGAGATTGTTGGTTATATGATGCAGAGTGTTGTCCTTGATAGCAACCTACTTGATAACGTTGATGAAAACCTACTTGATGAGTTAAGGGGAGATTTTTGGCAATGTGATACAATGTATTGTCCTTGATGGAACCTGCTTGATGAGTTGCCTATGATAAGCAACCTATGTGTTAAATTTGTAAGGATGATGTATCTTATGTTAAATAAGGAAGGATGATGTATCTACAGATCAAAAAATGCCAGAATAATGTTGAACAAGGTATGTCATAAGGCATACGCGGGTTTGTTAAGGTGAAGTAGCGTATGCACGCGGAAATGAACGTGCCAAGTCGCGTATGCCCATTTGCGCTCTAAATTTAGGAAACCAGGGGACATTACCATGGTATTGACCCAAAGTATTGAGCGCTTGATTATTTATTTGATCCCGTCTAGGAATACCATCGGAAGTGGTGTGGTTTTGGCTCATGGTATTGACAAAGGCTAAATCTATATAAGGAGAAGAAGATCATGGTGCAAGGGGTGCATGTGTCTCGGTATTGAATGAATACTTCACTTTGAAGTATATCTGCATGATTGAACTTTGTTCTTGATTGATAAATCTGAATCTATGATGCACCCGTGGATGTTTCAAAATCCTTAGATCTGATTATGATGAATCTCTAAGATGATCTGTAGAAGAAGAACTGGTGAAGATCTGGCGCAAAGTCTGCTGAAGGTAATGAAGAAATCTGGGTAAGTTTATAGATCTGGTCTGTTCTGCAAAGCTTTCATTTACAGATCTATACGCGAGTTTGTTGTGGAAAAAGCACATGTATACGCGGATCTGATCTAATAAAAGCGCGTATGGGAAGTTAGGGTTTACTGAAAAATGCACAGATGTATATGCGGGTTCGTTCAATTAAAAGCGCGTGTATACGCGGGTCTAATTAAATAAAAGCATGTATGGTATTTGAACTAATGGTTGCTCATGGTTGACTGTGTTTCTGCATATCTATTCTGAAGTCTGGGTAATCTCTGATATTCTGGTTACAGTGGTTTCACTGTTCTGTTTGAAGAATTGGGCAAAGTATGTTTTTTGAAAAATTAAGGGTTGAGTTGAAGCTGTTTGACCCAGTTTGAAAATTGATGAAACATGGTCTGCAGTGGTGCTGAGGGTCAAGCCTTCAGTGAGGGGGTAGTGGTTCCCTTCCAGTAGTAGCTGGTAAACGACAGCAGGGGGTAGTAGCTCCCTTCTAGGAGAGGCTGGTAAACGAGAGCAGGGGGTTGTAGCTCCCTTCCAGGAGAGGCTGGTAAATGAGAGAAGGTTGCGGCCTTCTGCAGGTGGGTGCCTGCGTGCTGGTATGAGTCTATGCCAGTACATGGTTGTAAGAAGTTTTCTTTACATAATAAATATTGAAGACTGAGACGACGACATCGGTGGTTTTCTCCCAAATTGGGTTTCCACCTTAAATCCCGGTGTTCATGTGTGTTGCTTATGTATGATGATTTATTCTGTTCTTACTGCATCTGTTTACTGCTTACTATACACCTGATGAATAAATATGATTCAAGTTAAGAATTAAATGCAATAATTATATCTCTGGACATACGCGAGTTGTATGAAGGATATCCGCGTGTATACGCAAGTTTTATTCAGTAAAGTAGCGTATGAGTTGTAGAGAAAGAAAAAGTTAAAAAGTTTTTGGTCATGACTCAAATAATCGATCCCCCCTCTCAGTATTTTTCCCAACAAATTGAGCTCAAACAATAGTATAGATCTGGCCTTGCAAGGAGTGAGAATTGATTGCATTTATCTGGATTTCATACAAGAGTTTAGCTTCCATTTCCAGTATAGAAGTTCAAGGTTGATATCATAATAGTGTGTGAGAAATTAGATTTACCTACTCATAATTGTCTTGTTATTCCTTAAGCCTCAATGAGTCAATTGTGTTATTTCCTAGTTTAAATGCTATAGTTGCTCAGATGAATGCTATTCTTGATTGGTCTCAAAGTGAGTGTGATAAATATAAGTTTGTAGTTATTTTTAGAACCATTTTATTTGATTATTGATTCTACCTCTTCCCAGAAAGACTGTTTTCTAGTTTAAATAAGAAGATTGGATTACATAAAAACTAGATTGAAGTACAGTAGTGTGGTTTTATAGACTAAGTAAATTTATTTATTTTTATCATTCTTTGTCTGCAATTTAAATGGGCATTAGACAATAGAAGTTACTTATAATTCAGTACTAAAGCAATCATTATTGAGAAAAATTATATACTTTGACATAAGATGAATCAAAAGTGCAATACAACTTGTTTTTACGAATCCGGGTTGACAATTAAATAATAGGAGATTTAATTCACTAATTAAAACTCTCAACATAGAACAATTCTCACCAAAAAATAAAGAGTCCTCAGATTCCATTCTCCACAAGCCTGAAGTTTCTAAAATAGAGTGATTTCCATTACCATCCAAGACAATCTGTGATAAGGAAAAAAATTATGTTGATGTTTCCATAGATGATAGGAGCCCATTTTCCTTTAATCTTCAAAAATAATTGGTTAAGGTCAAAATATATTCCCCCTTGAATGAAATATTAAAACAAACTAATTATAAAGCTTAGGTATCTCAATTCATGTGCCCATCCACCATAGCTCCTTTACACGATAGCCTGAAACTTCAAGGAGAAATACTTAGGGTTGTATTTGTACCTCATGTTGAGGAACAAGACTCTTCCACTTCCCATTTTTATGTTACCTTGGTAGTTCATGAGATTTTACTGAACAACTGTATTCTTGACTCAGGAGCTTCTCACAATCTTTTTTTTTTTTTGTCATGGAGAAAATGGGGCTGCAAATATCAAGACCATATAAATATATGTATTCCTTTAACTCCAAGAGAGTAAAATTTCCAAGGATGATTAAATATTTGGTCTTAAATTTGGACCAGATTCTTGTAGAAAGTGTAGTAATGGATATTGTAGTTGCTAATATCCATGCAAGGTTCAGTATTCTCTTTTCTAGGTCATGGGGGTCTAATATTGGAGGATCCCTAAAATTGGATTTAACATATGCTACCATCCCGATGTTTGGTGGATAAGAAATAAGATTGTATAGATAATCGATATTTGTAAAGAAAGTTACAAGAGTTGTATGTTCAAATAGTTCCCATGTGTATGATAAAGAGAAATATTTCTCCTATTTGTTGTTAGAGGAAAATGATCTAATACTGGATGAAACACATGTGGAATTTTCTATCCAGCTAAACAAACAATCACTAGAGTGTGATAAAGTATGGAGGCTATACTTTGATGGTGCTTATTCCAGGGAAGGAAATGGAGCAGGTGTGTTGTTGGTGTCTCCAGAAGGAAACTTGATTCCTCTCTCCTTCAAGATGGATTTTGAAGCCACTAATAATGTTGCTGAATATGAATCCCTACTACTAGGTCTACAAGCTTCTAGAAATATCAACATTGGTTGCTTGGTAGTGTTTGGAGATTTAGAGCTAGTGGTGAAATAAATCATAAATCAACGCCAAACCAAACACCCAAGACTAAAGGCTTACCGAAATCAGGTATGGAATCGGATTGATAAGTTTTTCTTAGCCTTTAATATCCAATTATTTACCATATAGATAAATCGAATGGTTGATTCCTTGACTATAGTTGATAGTAATTTTAAACCTCATCAAAACCCATTGCTCATATGTGAAGTTGAGGTCAAGTACTGACCTTTTGTACAAAATAAAGTCACATATTGGAAGGTGTTTGAAGATGAGGAATAAATTAAATGCTTCATGGAGGTTACTGGAGAATTTTCAAATTTAGTGGTTGACCTGGAGGAAGAGAAGCTGATAGATGAACAACATGCCAGCTAGGCAGAAAGCATTATTGGGCATAAGATTTTATAGCTGAAGGGTAATACTATCCCTAGGGGTTTGGTTCCCTTGAAAAGGTTGTTTAACCCAAATGATGTGGTTTCCAAACCAATTGAACAAGAACTTGAAGAGTAGGTAGAAGACTGTAACATTGGTACATAGTGAGATTGGGCCAGATAATCAAGTTGGAAAAAGGAGTTCCTCATAAGTACAAGAAAAGGTATCTAGACTTTTTAAAAAATTATTTGGATATGTTTTCTTAGTCTTATGGTGATTTAAAAACATTTTATACTACTATCATTCAACATAAGATCCCTTTGAAAGGTGTGGTGAAGCCATGTAATTAGAATCTCAGTAAAATCAACCCTCTGTTACTCCCATCAATTGAAAAGGAGGTAAGGAAGTTTCTCAAGGCCAAAATCATTGTGCCTTTGAGATATTCAGGCTGAGTAGCAAATTTAGTCTCTGCAAGAAAATTTAATGGGGAAATAAGGTTATGTGCGCAGAAATATGAACAAAGCCTCATTAAAATACAATTACCCTCTGCCTAAAATGGATTACATTCTGCAGAAGGTGGTAGGGTCTAGCCGGATGTCTATGATGGATGGTTTTTATGGGTACAATCAAGTATTTGTGCACCCTGAAGATCAAAATAAAAATTCTTTCGCCACACCTTGGCCCAACATTTATGTATTCCAAAATTCCTTTTGGCCTCATAAATGAAGGAGCCACTTTCCTGAGAGCTGCGGATATAACATTTGTAGAAGAAAAATACAAGTTTGCAGTAATTCACCTGGATGAAATCATTGTTTTTAAAAAAGTAGATGAGGATCATATTGAATATATACAGTTCAATTTTGAGAAATGCAGAAAGTATGGTCTGTCTTTAAATCCCAAGAAATATTAGTTGTCTCTAAGTGAGGTAAATTTTTTAGGGCACATTGTGGAAAAAGAGGGGGTGAAGATTTATCTAAGAGGTTGGGATCCATAAAAAACATCCCATTACCAAGAAATAAGAAAGAGATCCAGGTTTTCTTGGGAAAAAGCAAAATTTTCAGGAGGTTCATGCCAAATTTTGCTGAGATAGTCAAAGAAATTACAAAGATGTTGAAGAAGAACAAGGAAGTGAAATGGACTATAGAGGCTTGGGAATCATTATCCATAATTAAAATGGATTTTGGATGAGCTCTTGTATTAGTCAGCCGAGATCATATAAAACCATATTTCATTTTTTCTTTTTCTTCCCCTCATACAATGGTTGTTGTCTTATTGTGGAAAAGTGATGAAGGGAACGAGCACCCAAAAGCATTTTTTCAGTCAGGTGCTATGAGATGTTGAGCTGAAGTATAATATTTTGGAGAAATAGGGTTATTTCTTGGTCAAATCCCTGAAGTATTTTAGAATATATGTCTTGTAATCATACATAACTACTTATGTTCCTACAATTGTTGTGAAAGATATCCTGGTGCAGGGTGATAGTGAGCGAAAAAGAGGAAAATGGATTGCTAAAATTTAGGATTATGATAGGGATATAAAACCTACCAAGTTGATCAAGGGATAGGGGCTAGCTAAAATTTTGTCTGAAGCAAATTTTCAAGCATTGGGCATAAACTTACTGCTGGAAAGGATGGAGAAAGTGGAAAATTAGAGCAACAATAAGGGATTGAAATCTCAACTGAGAAAATCTAGATGAAATATATCGTGTCTCTAGTATAAAAATATTGTCCATTATCTACTTTTTCTGAGGCGACAAGTAAATTTTGACAAATATAAATACAGGGCTCTAAGGCTGTAGGCCCAATTTTTTTTTTTTTTAATCTCAAATGGCTAACTATATTGGAAGGACCCAATGGCGATTTCTCTTTTATGTTTGGTTGAAGAATAAATACACAAACCGAATGATGAATTCCATATTTGTGTTTGTGGAGGACATTATAGTTGGAGGGATACAACCCACAGAATCTTTAAGGTGGGATTTTATTGGCCTAAGTTTCTTGGTGAGGTGCATGCCTATTTTTGGGCATGTGAGAAGTGTCAAACGTTCGCAGAAAAATAGAAGTTCGCACCTTTTCATTTAATCCCCTTTTTTGTTGAAGAACCTTTTAGACAGTGCGGGCTGGACTTCATTGGGGAAATACACCCACCTTTCGATGGTCAACACAATGTGATACTCAACTAATTATTACTTCAGTAAGTGGGTAGAAGAGTCCCCAACCAAGAATGCCACTGATGTTGTAGTTATTAATTTCATGGAGGAAAACATCCTTGCTAGGTTTGGCTGCCCCAAGAAGGTTGTCACTGATAATGCTTAGGTGTTCATGTTAGCCAATTTTATTTATTTTTTCCAAAGATACAACAATATGGTATGTCATTCTACCACCTATTACCCACAAGGAAATGGATTGATCAAATCCTTAAATAAATCCTTGGTAAGGATTCTAAAGAAAAAAATAACATAAAATCAAAGGAATTGGGACTCATATTTGAAATTTTCCCTATGGACCAACATGGTTACCACCAAGAGGTTAGATGGGAAATCCCCATTTGAGTTGGTTTATGGAAAGGTTGCAATCTTCCCCATGTATTTAGCTATGCCAGTAGCTAGAATCTTACAAGATATTGAGGAGGAGACAAATGCTTTGACCAAAAAGATAAATCAGTTGGTAGAACTTCAAGAGAGCAAAGAATAGGTGAATCAAAATTTGATCAGTTATGAGGAGAATATGATGTCCTTGTTTGATAGAAAGGAAAAACACATGTATCTACATCCAGGAGATTCAGTACTAAGATGGGATATAAGGAGGGAAGATAAAGGAAAAATTTGGAAATTCGATCCTCTATGGTTTGGACCTTTTAGGATTGTTGAAGGAAAAGAGAACAATACGTTCCTGTTGGAAAATTTAGAGGAAGAAGTGCTTGGACTGCCCCTAAATGGGTAGTTTATCAAGTTTTATTTCCAGCATTGAAAGAGTCCACTCTCACCCACTATAAATATCGGTGAGCCATTTGTAAATAACCAACACCATTTTGAGTTTCTATTACCGCTTTTTGTTTATGGAGGTTTAAATAAAATGACTTCATGCCCAAGGAGTAAGACACTAAACTGCAGGTTCTTAGTGGATTGTATGCAATACACTATCTCCAGTTGGATCCAATGTTGTTTCCCTTCATCAATTTTCTAATAGGGTTGATAGATTGGATTCAAGGCTCCTAGCTAAAAAACTAATTAAATTAGCTGTAGGGAAAACTGTCAGGCCCTAGAACCATGACAGAAGATCTAAGGTAAAAAACACCACTCACGAGACCCTGACTAGGTAAGCGCAACGATATAAAGGAGGAGTTTTGCATGAGCGCATGCTTTTTGTTAACAATCGAGAAGTTTTGGTGCAGATCTTCATCCATCTCTTCCCAAACATCTCCCAAAAGCATTTTGTGGTGGGGGGGGGTAACTTGCGTGGGTGATAAGTGAGTGCAAACCCTAAGAGTTGAAAAGTAAATATGGAGGGCTCGCCAATCCAATAGCCTATATTTAGTCCAGGGGTAATCGATGGATCAGACCTCCCGCTCTTCTACCCTTGAAAGGATGGTGGTGACAATGTGCCATAAGGGACAGTCTCTCGACACAAATTCAAGCAAGTGGTGAATTCAGAGGTAAATGGTAACATGTTGTTGGAGATGGGATCCTCTCTAAGTAAGCTTCAGAGAAAGACCCCACAGATCGAGGAGTGGAGCGCGTAGCGCGGAGTCTATTTTGAGTCTTATGGGCTTTAGGGTGGGTCAAATCCCCTTATTATGTAATGGGATGGGATAATTTTGTGAAATTTAGACTTTGCCCATGGTTTTGGACCATGGTATTGTAAATTCCAAACCTATATAAGGAGTCTGGATAGAGGTCAAAGGAAAGGCTTGAATGATAGATCTAATGAGATGCATTTGGATGTGAGACTATTTTGAGTCAGAGTCTGTGTTTGGGTTAGAGGAAAGGCCCTTGTAGTTGAGTGCATGGAGACCTTAGGAAGTCTGTAGCTATGTGCGCAAACCCCTACAACTATGTGCGCAGGGTGGAGCTAAATGTATGAGAAGGATCTGGCTATTAATGAAAGAACTGTTGGATAGATATGAGTTCTATTGATGCGTTTTATTTTACTTATTTTTTATGAATATCCTGATGAATAAGGGTTTTGATCTGTAATTGATGGGCGCAGTCCGGTTAATGGTGGTTTACTTTGTTTAATGCATGAATAAGTAAGATCACACACTCTGTAAGTAATTTCAATATATTTGTTGAACAACATCTGTATCATGGATATATATGACTTGAGAATCCCTAAAGCCCTAAAGAAATGATCCTCTATCCATTTGGATATAGAAACGTGGTTCCAGAATCCCCCTATATTTCCTTGGGTGAGACTTCGATCTATGCAAGCAGGTCGTTGCCGAAAGGGCCAGTAATAGCGGGCTTTTTTGGTCTACGTAGTCATATTGAACCTGAGCCTAGGCCCCATCAAGCCAAAAAGTGGTTTTTTTGTTGATACTGGGACCTGAATGAGGGATATATGGATGTGGAAACTATCTAAGAAAGAGATTGAAGATTGGGTTGATCTAAAAGAACACAAGTTTTTTGTGTAAGAAAATAGATTTTCGTGCATATATACTGAACGTTGGTTACATAAGTATATCTATACACATCAGTATGAGATATTTTCGCATCATTTGCTAGCGAGTTATACGAGTGGATATCAAGAATAGCAGTGAAAATATGTTATTTCAATAATAAGCCGACTACGTGAACCCCAAATCTAATTGTGAAGCAGAAAAAGGGCTGATAACGAGATCACAAGGACTATTGATTACTAGATAGAAAGTATCCTTGGAGGGTTTATCACTTAGTTCATGATCGACACATCTGTGTACTATAGCGAATAAAAGTGTAAATTTCTCAAAGGAACGTGAGGTAAGTACCTGAATTCACTAAATTTCTAGATTAAAATGCTATTATGTGAAAAGGGTGTATTACAGATGCACTCATATTGATGATGTTTGATGAAAGAGAACTTCGTACTAAGCGCAGCGGTAAAAGATTCAGAACAGGTTGGGGTACTTTTTTGAAACTGAATATCATTTTTTTTTTTGGGTCTGAAAAAGGAGAAAGAAACACCGCTACCCCGAGAAGTTTGTCGCTGAGATCTGAAATTCAGCAAAGTGCTGATGAAATTCACCAACCTTCCACCCCCATCATCACTCCATTCCATTATTTTCCTCCACCTCCACCTCCACCTCCCCCATTCACCATGGCCCAAACACCAAATATTCATGTGTTCAATGGATCAGATGATCCGAGACAATTTTTAGTTTGTTGTATAAGCAATATGGAGTTCGCAGAATGTTACAAATGAAAATATGAAGAAAGTGCAGTTGGTTATAACACTGCAAGCTAGAGCATTGTCCTGGTACATGAAATATGTTACGACGAATGAAAATGCTACATAGGCTGAGATGAAGACTGCACTAAATTTTGAATTCAAGAAAGAAAATTCGCAGTCCTAGTGTATCATAGATATCAAATAAATTAAGAATATGGCTACTGAGACAATACAGGAGGTAGATCAGAGGTTTAAGGCACTATTGAGGCAGATTATTTTCAAGATATCGGATGAAAAACATAGAGAATGGTTTATTTCTGCGTTGTTTCCTCATTTCAAACTGTCATTGTCAGAACAAAAGATTGGAACTCAAGCTGAAGCACTGGAGATCACGATGAATCTTGAATCATCGCCAATAGTTGATACAAGCATAGGAGTGCAACATATTCAAACTCAGTTGAATAGCTTGCATATGGAGCTCTAGGATCTAAATAAGGGAAAGGAGGTTCAATCTGATATAAGGTCATAAGTCTGGTGTATCAAGTGCAAAGAAGACGGTCACTATAAAGAGAAGTGCTATGTTTATAGAGACTATTTAGGCATTGGGATGTCGAGTCCATTGAATTTTGGATCGAGTGTTGGGCCAAGTGTAGGGCCCCATGTATGGCGTAGAATATGTGAAGTTGTAGGCCAACATTACATAGACTATTGTCACCTGCTGCAAACATTTTTGAGATCGCTGAAGCAATTGTTATGCAATTTCTGTAGTTCAATGGGACATGATGAGCAGCATTGTAAGAGTTACAATCTAATGATGCAGAATAGTCCGAGTGCATACATAATGCAGGTATAATTTTGTGAAGCTCTAGGTTTGTCAACTGCGCAAGGAGGTTTCTAGGGCTGAGGGAATAGCTTAGGAGGAGGTGCTGGTCGTGGACGAGGACAGATCATATGTTATAACTGCAGACAGGCTGGACATTTTTCCAGGGATTTTCTGAATCATACTACAAATTCCTGTAAGTATTGTCAAGAATTTGGTCATGAAATCGAAGAATGTTCCATTTTTTTAGCTAAAATGTAAGAGAAGCGCAACCAACAACTAGCTCAGAATATACAAATGATGAGGGTTGAATTGCGACAGGAATATCCAAGCGTTAACATAGTAATGCACAGTGGTTTGAGTATTGGAGGAGATCGCACAGAAGGAAAAAATATGGTGACAAAGACCTAGGAAGGAAATAAGAAGATAAGAATGTTGGATTTAATGTACATTGTGAGAAAGAGATATTCATGGAAGCAAGGAAGACATTTATGAATCCTAAAGCTTCGCCACATACCGTGCAAAGAAATTTGTTTCCATTGAACAATAATTATGAGGAGAATGTCGAAGAAAAGGAAGTTTATCAATCTATCTTGGCGTCCTTTTTGCAGACGTGTATGAAATTAATGAGGGACCAGAAGGCTGTAGAAGGATTACAGTAACTAATATATATCTATGCTGGCAAGGAAAAGGTGAAACTGGAACAACGCGCAGTAAACAAAGTGTACCATAACAAGAAGAGAACTGCCTATGAGATGCGGTTGACTGCAAAAATTGGATATTATGAGATGGATCAAGTCATTTTGGATCCAGGATTAGATGCCAACGTTCTACTAAAGCATACATGGGAACGAATGGGAAGGCCTAAGCTGCAATGGTCGCAATTTAGTTGAGGATGGAAAATTAGCTGAAGATCATTCCTATGGGGCGATTGCTAGGAAAAAATGTAGATATTGATGGTGTAGGTGTATTGGTTAATTTTGAAGTCATCCAATTCGTTGATAATAGTAATCCTTATCTTGAATTTCTGGGATTTGATGGATTACGACATGGATGTTATAATCAACTTGAAAAATAGGCAGATGATTTTTGAAAAGGATGGTACCTAAGTTGTAGTGCCATTGGATCCTTCAGAAGGTGCACCCTATACGGAGCCTTTCTAGCATGAGTATGGGGATGATGAGTGTTATCACCAAAATCACACCTCATTGGCTGCTGATCAGACAAATTCAATGTAACTATTTCAAACCAATCTTGTGACTGAGGTTTAACCTCCTCAGTGTGATAGGGCTCTCTCAAGGGTTAATGATATGGGATATAGATAGATGCCTAACTCTATTATTTTTATTTTGGTTTAGGTTGAGAAAATGAATGCTTGCTACCATTGGGCTATGGAGTCAGTGATAGGGCTCTCAATAACAGAGGCTTTCCTTGTGGAAGCCGAGGCTTGTATATACTTCAATGAAAGGGTAACACATTTAGGAAAATCCCAATAACTTGAAGTTCAAAGGAAGTTAGAGCATGTAATACATGAATTCTGAGTAATGAGACAAAGGCTATGGAAGAGAAACATTTAAAATATAGGACATAAAACTCATTGAAAATACACTAAGAATCTCATGTGAAGAAAAATTGTATGTTACTGTATATATCGGTCAATCCAAAGCTTTACAAAGTGGTCTACTTAGATAAAATTTTCCAAGCTATAGGTTGAAACCAACATCAGCATGTATACATTGGGCTTATAGAGTCAAAGTAATCTCAGAAAATTAGTGAATCTAATTGACATGGAATTTGAGGCATATTAGGGTTTTTAGTCATGAGACACACACTTGAAACATGTAAAAAACACAGTCAATCCATTTATAAAGGAAGTCAGAGCATATAAAGATGAGTTCTGAGTAATATAGATGAACACCACTACAAATAAGATATATAAGAAACATTGATAGGACAGGAAAACACTAAAAACCCCTTCTCAATCTCAAGTTGGTCAAGTAGAAACTCTCTGCATTGGCTGAAACAGTCTTTTTACAATATGCACCAGTTTTGCCAAAAAGTCTCCAACCCCTTGCTAATTCAACTCATTGATCTCTTATAGGTCATTTATATCATGAGATAATCTTGTCATCAGCTATATACATTTAATTCCTACCCATGACACCTATTATAACCATATAACATGGTATTTATTATATAAGACAACTGCAAACCTAAAACAGAGTACTATTACAAGTAGGATTAGGACTCTTTCACTTTATTTAAATTTTTTTTATCTAGACTTAATTACATCATATGCCACTTGTATTTTCATGAGGTAGAAACCTGATGATGAGCTCCAAATTGTTATGACCATAATGTTGATGATGTTGATCTCCTGTAATCTAGGAATCTGCTCCCCTATTTGTAGGCTTAGGATTCCTTTAGTTTCTTGAGATATTATGACCACTTCTAACTGATAACTTCGAGGCTAATTGATGTTAGGAACATGATTGGAATATTTCCCAAGTCATCCCTTCATGCTATCTATGCAAAACCACTTTGAACTTCTCAAAACGATGAAAATAGACCTGCACTACGAAAGTAGCACAGCTTCATAGCGCTTTTCGTAGCGCGATATTTTTACCCATTTTCCTTCAAAATTTAGCTTCCTTTCCTTCAGATTTACTTTGGTATTCACTTGACATAGCTTTCTTTGAAGTTTCAAGTCAAAATACATTATCTTCCCTCCAAAATTTGACAAGGAAAGAGTGAAAAAGCTGCTACAGCAGTTTCGTAGCGCTTTTCACTGATTTTGCACTATAGGTGCTATGAAACTGCTGTGTAAGTAGTTTTAACCATATTTTCACAAAATTTAAAACAAAAAGGTGCCACAGCTTCATAAAATCATTGGCTTCATCAAAACCATCAACTATTTGGACTAAAAACATAACCTTCACAAAATTTAATCCTCATTTTCCATTTTGAGTTTTGCTTTGAATTTGTCATTTTGTACCTCTGCTCTTTAGTTCATCTTGAGACTATTTTAATTGTATATCCAAATCATCCAATTGGCCTCTTAGATTTTTATTGGTAGCTCTCAAATGTGTGTTGATCACTCTAACAAAATTTGCTTCTTTAATGGCTGGAACTGTCCATGTAAATAATTGTTGTGCACTGCTTGGGATCTCTGACCTAGCAACTATTTGACCTTCCCAAACAACCTTCATCCTCTTGAATTCTGTCTTTTCAATGTTGTGCTTTCTTGCCCTATTTCTCATCATTTCCATTTCTTGATTTTATAGCTTCAGCCTTTCTTCCAGCAGTTGACACTGTAACATGTGTTCCTTTCCCTTCACTATCTTGCTGGCTACATGCTCCACTATAGGTGATGAGAGATCAACTACCTCTTAAGGGACTTTGGCTACTTCAATAGTTACTTGGATAAATTTACTAATTTCTTGAAGTTTCTTTTCATGCCTGGTTAGAGGTTTCCTAGCTTGAAAAGTAAAAGCTACATTCTCACCTTCAAATTCCAATTTCTTTGCTGATTTCATTTTTCTCTGTTTGGGTTCATGTACTTCAATGAAATCTGCCTGCACAATTGGTGATTATTTTATATAAATTGCATGAAGTGTATCATCCAAGTTGCCTTTCATCATTGGGTTGTCCTATGTGCCCAAAACAACTGCTTTTCCCTTTGATACTGTTGCTTGGCTTCTTGTCTTTCTCTGATTTCCTGCTAGCAATTTGTTTATGTTTTGCCTCTTTGACACTCTTTGAATTCTATTCTTTGACTTCTTTCATCCAAGATTGTCTTGATTACCCTTTAATACATCCTCCCTAGAAATTTTAGTTCTTGATTAATCTTTTTTCCCTTCAAAACTTGATGAAAAAGAGCAAGAAAAGCAGCTATAATAGTTTCGTAGCGCTTTTCTACTTTTTTACACTAAATGCGCTACGAAACTGCTGAGTATGCAGTTTTGTCAAAAAATTTACCAAGTGAAAAGTATTGTTTCCCAAAAATCAAAATATTTCTTACATCATCATCTAAAAACCACAAAAACCATATACTAACTTCATTTTAGCTTTTTTGAGGCATTTCTTCTTCATTTGCAATAGGTTGGCCTATTGGTTTTTCCTGTTTTTTCCTGAAAAATAGGTCTTGGGACAGAGCCTATATCTCTTACACCATGATGTATTTTGAGAAATAGAAGGAGGTTTTTGTAGGTCATTATTTATATAATAAAAATATCTCTTGGTTTTCTGAAACACATCTCCTGTTGTCCAGACAATACCTTTGAAAAACGTCTAAAAAAGGAAAACTATGTTTCTGGAAATAGGGATTCAATGAAATCCTCGTATCTCCAAATTGATAACACCTATGAGAAAAGTGAGAGAGGTTATTGTAGCCAGCGCTATGATGAAGAAAAGCCTCTTTCATTTTTCCAAAATAATTTTGCATTTGGCCATTAAATGAACTTGAAGTTGACTGCTAAACAGTCATGTATAGGACATTTTAGTAACAGTGGTTTCATAGCTCATTTTAATTTATCAATTTCTCCCACCTCCTAATGAATTTAAAGAAAATTAGTGAGGATTTTGTAGTTAGATCTGTTATGAATAAAAATTTCTTTCAGATTTTTGAAATTCATTTTCAGTGGCTCCGAAACCGCCTTTGAAGTTGACAGCTACAAAATCGCGTTTTCGTAGCGCCTATGGCGTATTTTTTGCATTTTGTGCTGCAAAAGTAGCAGCACTTTCGTAGCACAAATCCTCTTTTTTTAACTAGCGGCGCTACGAAACAGAGGATTCTTGGCTAATTGCATAAATTTAACCTGAAACCTTATCGATTGACCCCTATATGGAAAATGTTAATATTTGATCATGGAATGGACCTCTAAAGACTTTATTTGAATCCAATGATGACCTTTAAACTTATAAAAACTCTAACCTACCCTTAACCAAACTAAAAATGACTTTCAGACCTATTTAAGACCATGATCAAAAACAATGTTTTGAAATTTTTTTGGGTGATAACAGTGGCTCCACTTGGGATAGTGTGCCCCTGTGGTACACTGAGAACCAGTAGTTCTAGTGTTGCTATCCATTTTCTTGACCAAAACAGAAAAAACTTTGAAATTGTGAAGCTCTTCTTCAAACTCTTATAGCATTCACCTCGGGCTCAAGCTTGATGATCACTGCAGAAGAAAAAAAACTGTACCTACTGAAAATATGCTCAGTTAAATTCGGGCTTATTCACACACTCCTACCTACCCTATCAGCTGCAATCTCAATTTGTAACTCAAGGAACATGAAACTTCCAATGAAGCCAGTCATTGATCTGATCTGAAACTTGAATCTCTTGATTGTGCTTGAACCAAAAGTAAACATGATACTGAAATGACCAAGGCAACATGAGATGTAACTGATCTTCATAATGAAAATATAACTAGAAATCTAGACTGTAGAACCTTTCCATGTAGTCAACTATAGGATCAAAGAAGACATGATCTGTTTGATGCTTCTCATGAAATTCTGTAGCTTTGGACAACTCATCCATACTTTGATCAACCACATAAGATTTCAGTTTTGTGCTATCAAATTGATTATCAAGAATAGTTTATTCTTCCTCAATCTCAAAAGAGAAAGGAAGCAACACCTTCTTTTTGCGTTCTAGCATGGAAAGCTTTTGAAAAGACTAATCTTGAACTTGAAGCCTATAAGATTGAAATTTATCCTCTAAAACTTCAATGTCCTTTTCAATGTTCTTAGTAACTTCATCCAAAAACTAAATATTATCTTATGACTTGCACTCAAATGATTTCAGATTAGAAGACAAGGATAAAGAAAAAATTTCACCCACTTCTTCATTAATGTAATCATCATTTGATGTAGGCTGATGCAAGAAATGACATGAAGAATCAACTTTTTCCTATACTTGAGGATTGTAGCAACCATTTTTCAATATTTCCTCTTGCTGTTTGAAATGATTCTCATACTCCTGATGATCAAAGGATTGACAAATTTGCTGCAAATTTTCCTCAAACTCAGAGGATGTAACATGATTTTCATAAATAAGCTCCTGATGGGTTTCATTTTCATCCAAAAGAGATGCTATCCTTTCTTCTTGGTGTTCTTCTTGGTGATGAAAGGTATTGTCATGAAGGGCCTCTAAAATTTCTTCATCCATGAACTCATCATCTTCATAAAAATTCTCCAAATATTCAATAAAACTCACAAAGTGTTTACAACAGTCTTTGACCAGCAATAAGGAGGGATGGCACTCTTTATACATCTCATAAAATTCAACATGGAAATAAACAAGATAATATAATGAACCATTTGGCAAGCTTTCATACCAAAACCATGTTTTTCCTTCTAAAGTGGCCATAAACATCTTCATGAGACAATCCTAAGGGAAATGAACCTTAAGACTATGTACATGCATATGGAATCTAACCAAATGAAGAGTAGCATTGTCTTTCTTTTCATCTTGAAATATTGGAAGATCATCTAACCATTCAACCTTTGGCATAGGATTTGGAAAACCAGGGAGACCGATTCATAGGAACATACCTGGCATTTATTATTGCCATGGAACTCATCTTGAAATTTCATCAAGGTATTGATCTTCAAGCAGTGGAGTCACCTTGAATCTATGAAAAAATTGAATTCTTCAACAATGGAGTCGCCAAGGTAGTTGTAGCCTCGAACAGATTCTGAGCTCTTGCTACCTTCAAGAGTTCAGCTTCATAATTTTCAGGAGATGTATATCTTCAGACTCCCAGTAGACGCACCAAAATGTTATCACAAAATCAGACCTGATAGGCTGCCAATCAAGTTAACCTCATTTAACTATTTCAGACCAATATTTTGGCTGAGGCTTAGCCTCCTCAACCTGAGAGGGCTCTCTCAAAGGTTTATGATTTTTGATAAATATGTAGGTGGCTAACTCTATATGGGATAAAAACATATAAATGATATAAAATGGTTTTAAATCACATTGGCAAGTGTACATTGGGCTTATTGAGTCATAATAGCTTCAGAAAAACCAAAAAAATCTACCTAGCATGGAAGTCAAGGCATATCAGAGTTCAAGTCAAGGAATACACATGTAGAACAGTGAAACACATAGTCAGTTTGTCTATGAAGGAAGTCAGAGCATCATTTATGAATTCTGAGTAACATAAGCAAACATCATTGCAATATAATATTGAAAAAATTCCATTAGAACAAGAACATACAAGAACTCCTCATGTATCTTGAGTTGTCTAAGTAGAAATTCTGTATTAAGTTGAAAACAATCATTTACAATAAAACACAATATTTTTGCTAAAAAATGTCCAACCCCTTATATTTCGACTCCTTGATATTTTATAGGTCATTTACATCATAAAATAATATTCTCCACAGCTAGACACATTGAATTCCTATCTTTGACATCTATCCTAACCATAAAACATGGTATTTATTACAAAAACAATTGTAAACCTAATACATAGTCCTATTAGAAATAGAATTAGAACTCTTTTAGCTCCAATCAAATTTTTTTTATCTAAACTTAATTACATCATTTGGCACCTGTATTTCCATAAGGTCGAATCTTGATGATAAGCTCCAACCTTTTATGACCATAATGTTGATCTCCTGCAAACTAGGAAACTGTCTCCTGTTTTTTAGGCTTAGAATTCTTTGTGTTTTTGAGGCACTTTAACCACCATGAAATCATGACTTCGAAACCATTTTTTTTTTAGGAATTGAAATAAAACGTGTTCAAAATCATCCATAGGTGCCATCTGTACAAAATCATCATCGAACTGCCCAAAATAGCCAAAACAGACCTGCACTACAAAAACATCATAGTTTCGTAGCGCTTTTCGTAGCGCAGTCTTTTTAATTTCTTATCTTCAAAATTTTGGCTTCTTATTTTTAGATTTATCTTCATTATCAATTAGCACAGCTTCCCTAGAAATTTCAATTCTTCATACAAATATTTTCCCTTCCAAAATTTAAGAGAGAGAGTGAAAAGGCATGCTACAACAGTTTCATAGCGCTTTTCACCGACTTTACACTGTGTGCACTACGAAACTGCTGAGTGAGCAGTTTTTGGCCAGCTTTCTTCAAAATTTAAAACCAAATGTGCCAAGACTTCAAAATACCACTAGTTTCATAAAAAAAAACAGTCATATGAATTGTTAACACAATCATTCCAGCCTTTATAACTTCTTAACATCTTGCAGATTTCTCCTGTTTTTATCTGAAAGATAGGTCTTGAGACAGAGCTTATATCTCTTACGTCATGATTTATTTTGAGAAACTGAAGGAGGTTTTTGTAGGCCACGATGTCTTGAATAAAAATCTCTCTTGGTGTTTTGAAACACATCTCCTGCTGTCCAGAAAATTCCTTTGAAAAACATGTGTAAAATAGGAAAACTTTGTTTCTGAAAATAGGGCTTCAATGAAATCCTTGTATCTCCCAACTGATAACACCTATGAGAAACGTGAGAGAGGTTATTGTAGCTGGGGTTGTGGTGAAAAAAGCCTCTTTTATTTTTCCAAATAATTTTTAATTTCCCCAGAAAATGAACTTAAAGTTGAATGCTAAATAGTCATGTACAAGACATTTTAGTAACAACAATTTCATAGCTCATTTTAATTTATCAATTTCTCCCACCTCCTAATGAATTTGAAGAAAATGAGAGATTTTTTTATAGCTATATCTGTTATGAAGAAAAGTATCTTTCATATTTCTAAAATTCATTTTCAGTTTCTCAGAAACTGCCTTTGAAGTTGATAGCTACAAAACCACGTTTTCCTAGCACCTGTAGTGTATTTTCTGCATTTTGCACTATGAAAGTAGTAGCGCTTTCGTAGCGCAAATCCTATTTTTTGAACTAGCGGTGCTACGAAATGGAGGATTCTTGGATAATTGCAAAAATTTAACCCGAAACCTTATGGATTGACCCCTAGATGGAAAATGTTAATATTTGATCATGGAATGGACCTCTAAAGACTTTATTTGAATCCAATGATGACCTTTAAAATTACAAAAACTCTAACCTACCCTTAACCAAACTAAAAATGACTTTCAAACCTATTTAAGACCATGATAAAAAAGAATGTTGACACACAATGTTTTAAATTTTTTTTGGGTGATAACACTGAGATTGATCAGATCTATAAGCTTACTGCGCATTATGAATGCTAGATCAATCCCATCACAGATGGCATAATATGTCAGGAACATGATAGTTCATTTGTTTCAGATTTTGATGAGTTGGAGCACTAGAAGAAATGTTTGCATGAAGTAACGACTGAGCGTTGTAACAGGGTTACCAAATATCTACGTTGTGTCCGATCAGAATTATGCGACTTCCCTTTTTATGACGGAACAATGAATGTTTTCATTTTCTGGAAGAATTTGAGAAAAAGGTTCTCGAGGACCAAAGATACGAAGCTTTGACTTCGCATTGAGGTCTACTCTAGCTCGATGGTGGGGCACACAGAGAGAACGTTTAGGAGGATGGAAGGAGTTTTGTAAGTTGATAAGGCTAAGGTTTGGTAATGTTGATACAAAGATCGCAAAGAAGTATAACTCTCAGAAATATCCTCGTGAACATTTAGCTCACTGGATTGCAACTTGGGGAACTAAAACTCAACCCGAATGGGTGCACATGTTCTTTCACTCCTTGGAAACGATACCTCAATAGTGGCATTTGGAAACAGAGTTGTGCCATGGAACTAAGGATTGGGATGAGATGATAGAAGGGTTCTTATTAACATACAACTTTGTTGATGGTTGGGAGTGCATTAATGAGGCTCTTCAAGAAGTAAAAGTAGGTGTCTTTCGTAATACTAAGGAACCAAGAACTCCGATGCAACCTGATTGGGATACGAAAATGGAACAAGCTTGCGAATGTTACAATATAACTGTAGAGGAGGGAGAGGAGGATCCATGCAACCTTAACATCTCGAAGTGCACAGGGATGCGCAAGGTTGTAGGGCCCAAGATAGTAATGCCGGACGTAACACATCCTATCAGGACTCAACAAGTTAACATAGGCTCAGAAGTGGAGGCAAAATTTGAAAATATTGGGAAATATTGGGATGATGATATAGTAAGCAAGGTCACCGAGTTGCTGCATGAATACCAGGACCTGTTCCCAAAAACAATATTGGAATTAAAAGGCATTTTGGGTGATTTAGGAGTTATGCACATCACTTTGAAGCCTGATGTGAAGTTGGTTAAGTAGCGCCCATATTGGTGGAACCCACAGTAGAAGGAGAAAGTGAGGGAAGAAGTCGAAAAGAAGGTTGAAGTTGGCATCATTGAACCAGTCAAGGAGTCTGAGTGGGTTAGACCCATGGTGGTCCGAGAAAATAAGACTATGGGTGAGATAAGGATTTGTGTTTATCTTTTCAAGTTGAACAATGCATGTGTCCATGATCCATTTCCAACACCATTCACAAACGAAGTATTGGAGAATGTTGGTGGGAAGGAAGCTTACTCATTTACTAATGGATTCTCAAGGTATCATTAGATTAGGATTGTGTCGGAAGACGGGAGAAATACCACCTTTGCTATTGAGTGGGGTTCCTTTCAGTACATTGTCATGCAATTTGGTTTAAAGAAAATGTTGGCTATATTTTCCAGGGTTGTTGTTGCAACTTTCAAATAATATATCAATAAGTTCCTGGAAGTATATTTCGATGACTAGATAGTCTTTGGTCTATTAAAGAAGCATGTCTGTAGTTTGCGATTGATGTTGGATACGTGTCGAAAGTATCAGATCTCCTTAAACATGAAGAAGTGTATTTTATGTGTACCATATGGTATTTTGTTGGGTATTGTGTGCAAACAAGGCTTGATGGTAAAACTTGCAAATATTGTCATGATTATAAATTTGGAACCCCCAAAAAGTGTAAAGAAACTACGTATGACACTTGGACATACACACTATTACAAGAAGTTCATTAAGGCATACGCGAAGATCACTGTGCCAATGGAGATATTATTACATAAAGTTGTCAAGTTCTGCTGTATGAAGATTGTCAGAAGAGTCTTGATATACAAAAATAAAAAATAGTGGTTGCGCCTATTCTCGCCTTCCTAGATTGGAAGAAGGCATTTCATGTACACATCGATGCGTATAGTTTTGGGAGTTGTGTTAGCACAACCTAGAGAAGAAGATATTGATCACCCTTTCACTTTTTCCAGCAGGAAGTTGTCTAAAGCAGAGAGGAACTACTCCACCACAAAGTACGAAGGGTTGGAAATAGTCTATGCACTGCAAAAATTCAGACACTATCTATTAGGTCCGCACTTCAAATTTTTCACAGATCATTCTGCTTTCAGGTAACTGGTCAACAAGCTTGTCTTGGTGTTGGATTAAGGGGTCCTAACCTAGGTTTAGAGTTTATTACGCAACCAAAAAACCCTCTAACTACTAGCCCTTTAAGCAATGACCTGCTTACGCAGATCAAAGTCTCACCCGAAGCAGTATGGGGGGGTGCTAGAACCAGGTTTCCACACCGCGAGGAAGAACATAATGAAGTGGCCCTAAGCAGATCGATTGTATATTTATAAACAGATGTGTCAGTGCAGATAATCATAACAGAACTAGATCCAAATCTAAATAATGCATAATCACTTAAGAATATTTATCAACCATCATTATGCATAAATAATCATAAAAGATAAGCTTGCGCAAACATAAATAAGAAATACCGAAGCAATGCAATCTCAACAGAATATAAATAGTAGATAGATAACTCAGATTAATAACACAATAAGTTTTCCAAAATATTTGCTTGTATTAATTCAGATTCTTTCAGTACATTAGAATTTCCCCCTTACACATAACCCTTCCATGCACACAGCCAGCGGAATCCGCACATAGCTAGGAATAGGTCTTCGTGCACATAGCTAACAGGAGCCTTTCTACCCAACTAAGAAAAAATACCTTAAAATTTATTACAAACGCATACAGATCATAATCAAGTTCTTCTTAGATTGAGTTAACTACTTTACTTAGAATTGATCTATCTATTTATATTCTTCTAGTGCACAGATACTATAGTCTCAAACCATGGTTTGAGACCCACAGTTTACCCTTAAGCCATTTTACATCAAAAATAGGTACTTTGACCCAGCCCAAAGCCCCTCGACTCATTCACGTAGTGCACATATACAAAACTTATAAAAAATTACATCAAAAAGTGTGTCCGAGGGGACCCCGCTCTAAGAAGTCCCCAACACAAACATGTGACTTGTCCCGAGTCACTGAGGCGTTTGTTCCTTTAGCTTGGCTTGGAGCGCGCTGACATAAGATTTCAGAGGGAGCATCATTTCAAAACTTTATGTTGCAACTTCCCGCGCTTGTTGAACTAACTTCTTCGTAGTTGGCAATATGATGCAGAGTGTTGTCCTTGATGGCAACCCACTGAATGAAGATGAAGACATGAGACTGTTGGCATGTGTTGTCCTTGATGGAAATACACCTGATGAAGTTATTCTTGACTTGATGGACTTGGTAAATAATGTAAATTTGATGTGATATGATGATTATTGACAATATGATATAGAGAGTTGTTCTAGAATGGAAACCCACCTGATGAAGATGATGGCAACCTACTTGATGAATTTGTGCTTGATAGAATATGTCTTGATGAACTAATTATGATGTATCTACAATGTGTACAGAAGGCAATGAAGAAAGGAATTCAGCATGTGCTAGATCTATGATGAAAAGAGTATGTCTCAAGGAATACGCGGATCTGTCTAAGGGAAGTCGCGTATGCACGCGGGAAACAACGTTCCAAGTCGCGTATGGGCAAAAGCGCTCATAAAGTGGGAAACCAGGAGTAACCACCATGGTATTGACCCATTGTATTGGGTAATGATTCATCTAAATGACCCCGTCCAGGAATACCATCGGAAGTAATGTAGTTTTGGGCTCATGGTATTGTTTTGGCTCATGGTATTGAAAAAAGGGGCCCGTGGTATTGAAGGCTCATGGTATTGTTTTGGCTCATGGTATTGAAAAAGGGGCCCGTGGTATTGAAGGCTCATGGTATTGTTTTGGCTCATGGTATTGAAAAAGGGGCCCGTGGTATTGAAAAAGGATAAACCTATATAAGGAGAAGAAATTCATTGTGCAAATCATGAGTGTGGGAGAAAGATGTCTGAGCTTGAATGAATATTTCTCTATGAAGTATATCTGTATGGAAAGGGTAAAGGTTTGATAATAGATCTGAATCTATGATGCACCTATGAAGAAAGGATGAAGCCTGAATATCTAGATCCTCAGAATGTATCTCAGATGGCTGATCCGTTTAAGAAGTGATTAGATCTGATGAGGCGAACATCTCATTCGAAGTAAAGGGTTGAATCTTGAATCGAACCCTCAATCCGAAGAAGTATGTATTTGCATGATTGAAGATCTATACGCTATTTTATTGTAGTGTGTAGAAGAAAGCGCGTATACACGCGGTTCACGAAGAGAAAGCGTATGTAATGAAATATGTACGTAGGTATACGCCAGTTTATGTGAACGGAAGCGCGTATATACGCGACATCAGTGAAAGGAAAGCGCGTATGCAAACTAGGGTTTGCTGAAGTCTGTGGTAAAAAATGTCTGATCTGTTCTGCTGGTTTAATGATATCTGTCAGTGAGTGATATGTATCTGTTTCATGGTTAACTGTGCTTAAAAGTATGGAAAGGGTCCAGTCTGAAAATATGATGAAACGTGGCCTGCAAGTTGTGTCCTAGAGGAAGCTTTGGATCCAGTGTGAAAATTGATGAAACGTGGTCCATAGAGGTGCTGAGGGTTGTAGCCTTCAATTAGGGGGTTGTAGCTCCCTTCCAGGAGAGGCTAGTAAACGAGAGCAGGGGGTCATAGCTCCCTTCCAGGAGAGGCTGCAACGAGAGCGTGGGGTCGCAGCCTTCCGTGGAGAGGTCAAACTAGTCAGGTTGGAGCTTCCTTCCGTGAGAGGGCTTCTGAGTGAACGAGTGTGGGGGCTCACGTGCCGGGTAGGAGTCTGCACCAGCACATATGTTGTAAGATGTTTTTCTCTATAATAAAAGATTGAAGGCTGAGCAACGGCAGCGGTGGTTTTCTCCCGACTTGGGTTTCCACCTAAAAATCCTGGTGTTCATATGTGATGCTTTGTGTGATGGTTTACTCTGCTCTTACTATTCATGTTTCCTGTTTATTAAACATCTGATGAATGAATGATGAAATGATTTAAGTGAAGATCTAATAACATAATTAGATATCTGTGTATACGCGAGTTTTATGTGAAGGATATCCGCGTGTATATGCGTTAGTTGGCTTCAGCAGTTGGAAAGGATTTTAGAGCATGAAAGTAAAAAGTTTCAGCTTGCTCCTAAATACTTATTCACCCTCAAAAGATTTTTCCCAACAATTGGCATCGAGGTGTCCTTTCCGCAGAAGCTTGATCGCTTGGAAGGAGATCTGGCTTGAATGGAAGTCAGAATATAATGTCTATAAAGCCACCTCTATTCAATGGAAGCAATCGTATATTCTCGAAGGTACGAACAAAAGCATATCCGCAAAGTCTTAAAAGTATGTATGGGCAATCGTGGAAGAAGGTTATCAATACCCAGCCATATTCCTACCGATGCAAAGGTAGCGGAGAAGGTGAAATCACTCTAATCACTCAAAGGAAGTTGAATAAATGTCTTATTGGGAAGCATGTCTGAATCAGAATTTGCTAAAGTGATGCAGCTACATTCGGCAAAGGACATATGGGACAAAATCATTCTAAGCTATGAAGGAGACAAAAAGGTAAAAAGTGCAAAACTCCAAACTCTTAGAATTGAATATGAAAATTTGAAGATGCATAGTGATGAAAGTGTTGCCAGTTTCTTTCTTCGTATAGATGATATTGTAAATCGGATGAGAAATTTGGGTGAAACCATAACCGATACTACTGTGGTGGAAAAAGTCTTAAGATCCTTGACTTCAAAATTTGACTCTAAAGTTTCAACTATTGAAGAAAGGAAAGATCTGCAAACTCTTACTATTGTTCAATTACATGGTATTCTGACTGCTTTTGAAATGAGACAAGGAGGTCCTTTTCAAATCAAAGAAGCTACTTTTAAGGTATCTGCAAGAGGAAAAGAAAGGAAGTTGTCAAAGAATCCAGCTATATATTCGATGAAGAAGAAGCGAATTTCGTGAGAAAACTCCAACTAGGAACTGGAAGATTCAAAGGTAAGCTTCCCTTTAAATGTTTTGAGTGTGGAAAAGTTGGTCACTATGCTGCTAAATGTCCTTATGGCTGATACTACTCTGGTAGAAAAGGTCTTAAGATCTTTGACTTCAAAATTTGACTCTAAAGTTTCAGCTATTGAAGAAAGGCAAGATCTGCAATCGCTTACTATTGTTCAATTACATGGTACTCTGACTGCTTTTGAAATGAGACAAGGAGGTCCTTCTCAAGTAAGAGAAGTTGCGTTTAAGGCATCTACAAAAGGAAAGGAAAAGGAAGTTGTCAAAGAATCCAGCTATATATCCGATGAAGAAGAAGCAAATTTCGTGAGAAAGCTCCAACTAGGTACTGGAAGATTCAAAGGTAAGCTTCCCTTCAAATGTTTTGAGTGTGGAAAAGTTGGTCATTATGCTTCTAAATGTCCTTATAGAGAAAAGCATGGTAAAGGGAAACAATTTGAGAAGAGAAAGAGTTATTATGCAAAAGAAGATGATGATGAAGTGTCCAGTGAAGATGAAGAAGATTCTGACCAAGATCTGAAAGTGCTCATGGCTAAGAAGCAAAAGAAGAAGGTTACTCGAGGAAAGGAGATGCCTCAGAAATCATGTATAGAAAAAATTGAAGAAGATGAAACAGATTCTGACGAAGATCTACAAGCACTCATGGCAAAGAAGAAAAAGGAGAAGGCCACTTGTAATACTCTTTTTTGTGCAAACAATAGTAAAGATAGTGAAATTAAAGTTGTGGATCTAGAAGAAGCTCTCAAGATTAAAGAAGAAGAACTACAAAGTTCATACAATAAGCAAGAAACTATCTATAAAGAGATGATCTCACAAATGAAAGATCAAATAGAAATGCTAAATGAACAGGTGGACAAGTATCAAAGGTTTCATACTTATGGATCCAATCGAATTAAAGATCTAGAAGCAGATCTGGAAAAATCAAGCAAGAAGAATGAAGGACTTGAAGCTGCTATCATCTTTCTGCAAGCAGAGCTAGAAGCATCAAGTAAGGAGAATAAGGAACCTCTACAATCCTTTGAAAAGGAAGGCCTTGAAGCAGAAATTATCTCTCTCAAAGAAGATCTGGAAAAATCAAATAAGAAGAATGAAGAGCTGCAACAAACATGTGAAGGAAATGAAGATTGGTTGAAAGAAGAGATTCTAAATCTGAAGGATCAAGTTGAAGATGGAAGAAGAAAGGAAGAAAGCATGACAAAGCAATGTCAAGCCTTGGAGGTTGAGGTAAATATTCTCAAAGGTAAATTAGAAGAAAAGGTTAAACTTTTGAGGTTTCATGATAGTACTAACATTTTGGACAATATTCTGAGTAATCAAAGGTCTCCTGCCATCAAACATGGTCTTGGTTTCCATGAAACTGTTAAAGGAGAATCTAGCTCACAAGGAAGTGCCAAAAATTCAGAGGATGTCAATGCAAAACCTGAAGTGTTGAAAGAGACAAAAGCTCAACCAACAATCATGAATTCTCAAAGGAATTCATTCAAGAATGTTGAATGTTTTAAATGTCATAATTATGGACATGTTACAGCAAATTGCAGGAGCAGATCATTTCAGCCTCAAACAAACAGTTCCTACACAGAAAGGTACTCTGGTTTCTTCAAGGGATATTGTTTTTCATGTAACAAGTATGGACACAAAGCAGCTGATTGTAAAAGGAGGAAGAATAGAAATACTCATTATGATTCTTATGCTTATTTTTCTGGACACTTGAGATGTTATTATTGTAACAAGTATGGACATATAAGAAAGGAATGCAGGTCGAACAGATATGAGAAATTTCAGCACACAAATAGAAAACAAATCTGGAAGAAGATGGAGGGATGGAATAAGAAACAATCTAGAGAAGAAAAGGATGTTTTTGTTGATGCTCTAGAAGACAATGATTTTCTTGAAGAAAACACTCAATTCAAGATGAAGGTCAGATCAGAAACGTAGGGAATTATGACCCTACTGCAGTCATCCGCTTCTGAAGCTGACTTTTCTTGTTGACTGCAGGAATGATGTGAGATACATTATGAGATCTAGTAATGTATCGTCACAAGAGGAGCAATGCATGATGACTCTCATGGTTGATTTGATTATACCGGTTATGTTTACTTCTGACAGCGCATCTGATGTGGAAAGGACAGGTACAGGAGGTACAAGCTCTGGAAGAAATGAAGGAAGATGGAAATTTTCTATGCTTCACTTTTCATACGCAGGTTCCATTAACTAAAGTCGCGTATACACGCGAGTTCCAGAAGACACAGTCGCGTATGCATTGATGATAAGAAAATTTATCTGATAGCTGAAGATCTGAAGCAGAGGTCCAGGGGGAGCATCAGTCTGACTGCTGATGATTGCACTGTTAGCATCATTCTAGTTATACTCATGATAATGAAATGATGCATGGTTTCTTGTGTTGAAGATTATGGATGAAGCCTGGTTGCTTTATGATGAAGAGCATTCATTGTTGAGATGAAAGTCTTATAGTTCAGAGATGAGGACAGATCATGCAGAGATTGTTGTTGATGACTTGCTGTTGAAGGTGTCTCAGATTGCACAAGTTAAGGAAGAAACACTGGTTTAGGGGGAGTAGCAGGTTGAATTCTAATGGTTGCATTGTTGGAAATATGACTGCTTATTCTTTGGTCTTGGTGATACTCATGCTCAAATGATGATGATTTGGCACATGGATTATTATGATAAGATTTTGAGCCCTAGTTGCTGATAAGTATCTTTGTGTGGATGAGTTGGATATCATTTGTTTCAGATCATATAGAGTTTGGTTGCTATGGTTGAGATCTTTTGCCTACATATGTTACTTCATGTTACCTCTTGAAGATCATGATGATTTTGGACCACATGGATGATTGCTTGACACATATCTGAAGATGCTGTTCTGATATGATAATCTCTTTTGGAAAGAATGTATTGATGCTGCAAAGGATCCGAAGGCTTAGTTACTAATGGGCTTATGCTACAACCAATGGATGACGCTTGAAGACAAAACTACACTATTCTGTTATATCTGTAGTCCAGGGAAGCAGTCAAATATCTCAGAAAGAAGCTGAACACTGTCTTTGCCTTACAAAGAATCAGATCTGGTTGAAATTTAGAAGGTGTCTTAGGATACGCGGGTTTCCTGAAACACAGTCGCGTATGTACGCGCGTTACTGCACATAAAACCGCGTATGGTTGGTTTCTGACAATTCTTGGTTGGTTCAGCTCTCTTCAGCAAAGTTGCAGTACTGTTTGGTATCTCTGGTGGTGTTCCAGTTCTCATAAATCTGTTTCTAATGTTTTGATGAAGATGCCTTGATGATTTGTTGGTGAAAATGTTCAGGTTGCACAAACTAAGGGGGAGCCTTAGTCATATGAAAAGGATGCATGGTTGCACAAATTCAGGGGGAGCATTAGCTTTGCTGACTATAATGCAGTGTTGGCATTATTATGGTTCTGAAATATGTCCTCTTTCTTGAGGACTTTCTGGTGTTGGTCATAAATGATCATATTTATATTTTGGTGAAAAGGTCTTGTTGAGACCCATGATGTAAAAATTGTAATATTCAGTCATGTAAGGACTTGTCATTTTTGTAAACCCACTTGGTTGGGTAGCTGAGTCAAATTTTGTAAACCCACTTGGTTGGGTATTTGAGTCTTATATGTAAATCCACTTGGTTGGATATTTGATGGAAGTATGAGTCTTTGGTGATAGGAAGTTCATAGAGTCATGTACTTCATTGACAAATATGTTTGGAGATTCAGCATGGACTCAGGGGGAGCTTGGCCACTTCAGCACATATCAGATCTGCAGACTGTTTCTTCCACATGAGGAGAAAAGGGGAAGAATGTTGGTTTTTGATCCGCCCTTTGCCCTTGATGTCAAAGGGGGAGAGTGACATGGTGTTTGAATAAAGAGAAGGTAATGATGTGACATATTTGGGAGAGTGACATGGTATCTATCTGCTGTGGTAACCAAACACTATCGTGGTTGCCATCAAGTCCAAAGGGGGAGATTGTTGGAAATATGATGCAGAGTGTTGTCCTTGATGGCAACCCACTGAATGAAGATGAAGACATGTGACAGTTGACATGTGTTGTCCTTGATGGCAATACACCTGATGAAGTTATGCTTGACTTGATGGTCTTGGTAATCGATGTAAATCTGATGTGATATGATGTTTATATGATGCTGAGTGTTGTTCTTGAAAGGCAACCCACTTGATGAAGATGATGACAACTTACTTGATGAAGTTGTGCTTGATAGCATATGTCCTTGATGAAGGAAATCTGATGTATCTATAGTGTGAACAAAAGGCAATGAAGAAAGGAATTCAGAATGTACTCAAAGTATGATGAAAAAGAGTATGTCTCTTGGTATACGTGGATTGGACTAGGGGAAATCGCGTATGCACGCGGAAAAGAACGTGCCAAGTCGCGTATGGGCTAAAGCGCTCAAAAAGTGAAAATCTAGGGGCCCGTGGTATTGAAGGCTCATGGTATTGAAGAAGGCGCCCGTGGTATTGAAGGCTCATGGTATTGATGCCCGTGGTATTGAAAAAGGGGCTCATGGTATTGACAAAGGGTAATCATATATAAGGAGAAGAAATTCATTGTGCATATGATGAGGGTGTGGATGCAAGATGTCTGAGCTTGAATGAATACTTCTCTCTGAAGTAGATCTGAATGAAAGGGTTACACTTGAAGATAAATCTGATTGGATGATGCACCAATGATGAAGAAAGGGATCTAGATCTGAAATGTATCTACTAGATCTGCTTATGGAAGGCTTAGATCTATGATGAGGCTAACATCTAGGCGAACATCTGTTGGAAGTGAAAGGGTAAATCTGAACTGAATATCTGATCTGAAGAAGTATCCTGCTCTATAATAATTGAAGATCTATACGCTACTTCAACGCGGAGGAAGCGCGTATATACGCAGCTTCAGCGAAGAGAAAGCGCGCATGCGCAATAAAATATACACTGAGTTATACGCTGGTTTGTATGGACGGAAGCGCGTATACACGCGACATCAGTGAAGGGAAAGCGCGTATGCAAACTAGGGCTTGCTGAAGCAAGGGGTATGAAATATCTGATCTGTTCTGCTGTGTTTCTACTATCTGATCTGTGTTGATATGTATCTGTTGATGATGTATGTTCGTGCTTAAAAATATGGAAAGGGTTCCGTCTGGAAATATGATGAATTGCGGTCTGCAAGTTGTGTTCTATTGAAGTGGTTGGATCCAGTGTGAAAATTGATGAAACGTGGTCCAAGGTGGTGTTGAGGGTTGTAGCCTTCAGTCAGGGGGTTGTAGCTCCCTTCCAGGAGAGGCTGGTAAACGAGATCAGGGGGTCGTAGCTCCCTTCCAGGAGAGGCTGGTAAACGAGTCAGGGGGTTGGAGCTCCCTTCCAGGAGAGGTCGGTAAACGAGCGCAGGTGGGTGCCTGCGTGCTGGTAGGAGTCTGCACCAGCACATATGTTGTAAGATGTTTTCTCTATAATAAAATATTGAAGGCTGAGCAACTGCAGCGGTGGTTTTCTCCCGACTTGGGTTTCCACCTAAAAATCCTGGTGTTCATGTGTGATTCTTGTGTGATGGTTTACTATGTTCTTACTGCACATGTTTACTGTTTATTAAACATCTGATGATCAAATGATGAAATGATTTAAGTGAAGGACTAATGAAATAATTAGATATCTGTGTATACGCAAGTTTAATAAAGGATATCCGCGTATATACGCAAGTCTGCTTCAGGAAAGTAGCGTATGGGTTTTGAAGTAAAGAAAAGTAAAAAGTTTTGAATATGCAAAGAACATCTATTCACTCCCTCTCAAAGATTTTTCCCCAAATATTACTCCTCCTTTGATGTCAATAAAGAGGGAGCACATAATGTTGACTATGATTATTCCAGGTATTTGATACATTATTTTTTTGAATGTAACATTTTCATTTCTCTCGTTGTTTGCATAAATATATATTTTATTTATTTACTTACTTATATATATACATATATCATGGTAGTAATTATTATGTACCGTAATTTTGAACAATTAGGTAAGTACCAAAAAGTTGAGTCCCGAATTTGCATCTTTTCCATACACTTTTCCATACTTTTTTCACTCACCTAAACCTCCAAAATTGTCAATATCATGTGCAAAAGGGTATCTAACATGGTTTTTAATTATGTTTTTGTGTTTTCTATTTGATCTAGATTTTTTTCATACAGCTGCGGAAACTTGCCACTTTCCGCAGCTGCTGCAACTTTCCGCAGCTATTTTGTGGAACTATATGCTACAGGTGTCTACAAAGGAAACGAGCCACATGGGCAGGCTAGGAATGACGAGGACATGGTTCGTGTCCTATTGGTTCAAGTAAACTCGTCAAAGGAAGTCGCGGTCAAAGCCATCCACGTGGAAGTCAACTATGGAGTTTCATGTCGGCTGGACTCTGATTCCTGGCATATAAACATCCATACGGCCGTTTCTAAGCTTGCGGAGGTTAAATCGACATCTGTGCAGAGTTCTGGAGTTGAATTCAAGCATCCACCTTCCGTAGATTCGCTTTCCAACACGGCCATACTCCTATATCCGTGGCCGTAGTGGTCTACGTGCTCTCTGCTATCATAAACTTCAGGAGACAGTTACAGTTTATTGTTTTATATAGAGCGTTTGCATACGCACGTAGTTGCTAGTTGTTAGTTGTTAGTTGTTAGTTGATGTGCGTACTCTGTTATGTTTGCTTTGTAGTGATTACGTTGCCCTTGAGCCGTAACACTACCATTCTGTAATGAACTGCTTGTTAATATGAGAAGACTCTGTTTTTCAACTTAATTCGTGTTTGAGGATCGTTACCAAAGCTGTGTCGAGGGCCCCTGCTCAGCCAAGGTTCTGTGTATTAATGTATATATTTCTCATTTCATTTCTTTAAAAAGTCATTGTATCATAATCCATTACATGTTCATATTTTGTAGTTGTTTCATTTCTGTTTATACATTTCCATAATTTCCATTTCATTTCTGTCTTTCATGTTTTTATGATTGTTAATCATTGATCAGTTTTCTTGTGCAGGTTTTAGGTAGACAGCCCGGGCATTTTCATAGTATTTTGGCTAATGACATGAAACTAACATTGTTCTGCTGCTAGTTTGCTTTTCATAGCTTTTGTTTAACTTCAGTCTTGCTTTGTACACTTCAGTTTTGTTTATCTGATTCAGTAGTTAAATTTAGATATATTAAGCTGCTCATAGCGTCTTCAGTTGCCTCCGAAAGCCACAGCTGGACTGATGGTGAGGGACTGTATTATGAAATGTGTAGTTTAGTATTAGTTTCTTTTCTGCAAATTTAGATATATTAAATCATGTATAACATCTTCAGTTGCCTCCGAAAGCCACAGCTGGACTGATGGCGAGGGATTGAATCATGTGTGTATGGTTTAGTATTAGTTTACTTTCTGCGAATTAAATATCAGTTACACAAGTTGTTTATGATTACTTCCGCAAGTCATAGCTGGTCTAATGATGAAGGGTCAGAAAATGAATTGATGTAATCTGATTTAGATTTATTTCATTGCAATTTTGAATTTCCATAAGCGTAGTTTCTTTTGTGTTCAGTTGGCAGCAAGAATAGTTTAGTTTTCATGTTCACTAGTTTCCCGTTTTGATTCATTAGATTAGCAGCACCTTTTCATTTCAGCAGTACACTTTTACTTTCTTCAAGTTTTGTCATTGAAAATTTCAAATTCCTTTTTAAGTTTCAAGTTGGTAAATCATTATAGGGGATATCATTTCCTTGAACAAATATAACCATACTTTTTTTCATTTTAGAATTTCCATTTCACCTTAGAAAACCAAAAACGACAAAAAGTTAAGAAATAGGTTATCTTGCACATATAGTGCGCCGCACTTCATCAGCTTACGATTCCCGGATTGACAAATTAAATGCAGCAATTTAGGACACACTAAATCGACCAAA